>OY755237.1:60320304-60712740 GCA_963576725.1 Azorinus chamasolen
TCACTAGAATTCACTAGAATCATGTCAGAATATTTTGCCATGCAATTTTACCCTTTACACCATGAATACTCACATAAGAAATAATGACAGCGTGAATATTAAATAGATAAATTGTTACAAGAATGCCAAAATGTCACAATATACACCCGTCAAATGTCTGGATGTTGAAAGGCCATTACTCCATATCAGGTGGCATAAAGTAAGAGGAGATAATTGTGGAGTGTCAAGCACAATCTTGCTATTTATCGAACTTGACTGAGACATTATAGTAACATATATTCTAACCAAATTCGAAAAGGATTGGATTATGATTGTTTGAGTTAGAGAGCACAAAAGCTAAAGTTCACTGAAATTCAGAAAGTAAGAGGAGATAATTCTTGAGTACCAGAGACAATCTTGCTGGCTTTCAATCTTGACTGAGCCATTATGTAATATTCATGCTGACCAAATTTTGAAAAGGATAGAATTACATTTATTGGAGTTGGAGAACAGACATGCAAAAAATAATGTAAAGGAATTCATAAAATAAGGGGTGTTAATTCAAGAGTGTCTGACGCAGTCTTGCTAATTATTGAACTTGACTGAGACATTATGGTAATATACATGCTGACAAACTTTGAAAAGGATTGGATTACACTTTTTTCAGTTATAGAGGCAGACAAGCAAAGATTCACGGAAATTCATAAAAGTAAGGGGAGATAGTTCTTGAGTATCTAGGGCAATCTTGCTGGTTATCAAACTTGACAGACATTATGGTAATATACATGCTGAATTTTTTTTAAAAGGATTGGATTGAGTTAGCGAGTGGAAAAGCAAACGTTTATGGACGGACAGACGGACATGCCATCAAATCAGAACAAGGGGCCAATCCTTTTGTTATTTTCTTCTGTTTAAAAGAGGGCCATGGCCCCTTGTTTTATTATTACAGAATGAAATCCATTGTTTTCTTTTGTTCTGCTGATCATGACCTGGCCCCTTGTCTGAAATTGGTAGAGCAGACAGACGGACAGAGCCAAAACATAATATGTCCCGTCTGAAGATAATATGGGCATATAATGGGCATATAATAATAGCACAATGAGTCAGGAATTGTCATAGCAGAGACTATAGAATCATATCTATATTATTTCATAAGCAAACAGAGTAGATCCTGATCAGACGGCACCAGTATGAATCATCTGATCTGGGTCTACTCTGTTTGCAAAGGCATATTAATAGAGTAAAGGGTTAATGCTGACTTAACTTGATCAACACAGACTTACCTGAAGCCCCAGCCTGCAGGTATTCCTCCAGATGTCTCTCTGCCGTGTCGCTCACCTCGTAGTCCAGCATGTCAGCATTCACCAGACAGTGGATCTTCCTCTCATCTCCAAACAACGCTCGCCTCCAGAATATATCCACCTAGTTGCAAAATATACAAGCATGTAACACTTCAAACACACTATATTTTGAATGGTTTGAGCACAAAATGGGTCATAACTCATGCTTAACACTTTCCATCACATAAATGCTTTTTCATGACATTTTACAAACAGTTCTATTTTGGAAAACAAGAGTGTTCATGTGTCACCTTCTGGGAGAAGAGTTAGATTGAAACAAGAGGGACTGAAAGGCCCTGATATCAGAGAAGATTTTCATAGTTTTCACTATGTTTCTATAGAGAACTAGTCGGCCCTGGGCAGAGTCAATTTTGATCCAAGGGGCATAATTTATATAAGTTTTGTAGAAGACCTGAACATGATGCTGTGTGTCACATATGAGAGTTGAGAACCTTCCAGTTTCAGAGGAGAAGATTTCCAAAGTTTTCAATATATGTTTCTATAGAAAACTGGCTACCCCTGGGGTGGGGCCAATTTTGACCCCAGGGCATAATTTATACTTTTGAACAAGACCCGAGCATGATGATATGTGCCAAATATGAAAGCTGAGAACCCTGTAAATTCAGTGGAGAAGATTTTCAAAGTTTTCACTAAATGTTTCTACTGAAAACTGGCTACCCCTGGGGCGGGGCCAATTTTGACTCCAGGTGCATAAAATATTTAACTTTTACAGAGGACCTAAACATGATGCTATGTGCCAAATATGAAAGCTGCGAACCTGCCAGTTTCAGAGAAGAAGATATTCAAAGTTTTATATGTTTCTATAGAAACAAGGCACCCTTTGGACCTCAACATGATGCTATGTGCCAAATATGAAAGCTGAGAACATTCCAGTTTCAGAGAAAAAGATTTTCAAAGTTTTTACTGTATGTTTCTATTGAAAACTAGCCTACCCTAGGGCCGGGCCAATTTTGACTCCAGGGGCATCATTTATAAAACTTTTGTAGAGGACCTAAACGTGATGATATGTGCCAAATATGAAAGCTAAGAACCTTTCAGTTTTAGAGGAGAAGAGCTACAAAGTTTTACTATATGTTTCTATAAAAAACAAGGCACCCCTGGGGCGGGGCCAATTTTGACCCCAGGGACATAATTTATACGATTTTTGTAGAGGACCTAAAGATGATGCTATGTACTAAAGATGAAAGCTGAGAACCCTGTAGATTCAGAGGAGAATATTTTTAAAGCTTCAAATTGTTGACGACTGATGATGCATGCAAACGGACATCAGGCGATCACAACAGCTCACCATGAGCACAAAAGTGCTCTGGTGAGCTAAAAAAAAGATGGATGATGGACAGACAGACAGACAGACAGACAGAGAGACAGACGATGGAAAAGTAATCCCTTTGTGACATACTGCCTCTCGACAAAATTATCTCTTGGGACGGATACATGTCATTATACACACAGAGATATACAATAGATAACAGAATAGACCCTGATCAAATGGCTCATACAGAAGTTGCTTGATCTGGGTCTACTCTGTTTGCAAATATGTAAAAAAGTGTATTTCTGGAGAAAAGGTTTAATACAATACACAAATTTTTAAAAGTTGCTCTTGACACTAAAACCATCACATTGTCAAGTATCTCACCTCATCGACTGTTGTCTGTGGGGTACACATGAGAACCTCATCTGGCAGAGGCAGTGGTTGGTCCCGTGTCATCATGTACAGAGACAGCACCATGGGAAGTACATCAGCTATAACAGAAAAGTGTTCAATATGTACTGTTGCCCAGTTAAATGAAAGACAAGCTGAAAACAAAAGCTGTAAAACCTGACCAAAATACCCTAAGCATTCCGACACCTAGTCTCCCTTCTCCAAGGGTTTATAAGGGTTAATAAGTCCATTCAGCTGGGGAAACCAATCTCAATAAGCTACTGCACACTGAACTGTAAAGAAAGTCAGAAGTTTGTAAAGAAAGTCAGAAGTATGTTTTTCTTATGAACAATTAAGACCTGGATGTAGTACCTGAAGGACAAATCAGCAGGTTTGGTGCTCCCTCAATGTAGCCATCTGGGAAAATCCGCTCAACAGCTGAGGTGTCTGCAATGAAAAAAGTAAGACGGTTCTCAAAAGGTCTGCTAATGAGCCCTCTACGCCATGAATATTCAGACAAGAAATAATGAATCTTGAATATGGATTTCCTTACTCTTTTTTACACAAAATAATCATTTATTGTGACATAAACAGGTAAATCAAATCTATATTACATCAAAAGCAATCAGTCAACCATGATCAGACAGCTCCTGTGGGTCTACTCTTGCAAAAGTGTAAAAAAGAGTATTTATGAAGTAAAGGGTTAACCCATTACTTGATAGACATACCTTTTGACACCATAGCAAACAGTGTAGACTCAAATTAGATCACTCCTGTATGAGACACCTATTCAAGGTCTGATCTCTTTCCATATGTAATCATATAGGTCTGATTCCACCATTTTTGTGACAGCCAAAAACATTTCTATGTTCATATATCTTTATCACAATTCTGCTAACAATATTCATCATGTCATTATTTCTTTTGTAAGCATTCATGAAGTAATAGGTTAATTCCTTGCACTCATGCATCTGAAAACAGAGTAGACCCATATCAGATGGCTCCTTGTAACAGTCGTCTGCAAAACTTGTCATCTGATATCATAATGTCAGAGTGTTAACCCATTCCCTCATAGATTATTTTTAGATCCAACCACTTTGAATAAATCTACAGAAAAGAAAAATTAACTAGAGAAAAGGACTTTTTTTTAGAATTTTAGAATTTGAAATCATTATGATAAGTAGAGCATTTCTAGATTCATTTTAAATAGAATTGAAAGAATAATCAACCCAGGAGAAATTTTAAGAAATCAATTGTTTTAATTGCTGATAAGAGATTAACTCTTTGTAAGAAAAGAGTGCACTGGCATTTGCACAAAGTGTAGACCCAGATAAGATGGTTCAAGGACTACACTGTTTGTCATTCAAAATCTTCCTGCAAATCATAATCCTACATGAGCTGTCTGGGTCTTCTCTGTTTGCAAAGGTGCCAAAAGTCTTGTACATGTTTATGAGGGAAAGGGGTTAAGCAACGACGAAAATTCAGCATTCAAACGTCTAAAGTAGTTACTACAGTTTCTCAACACAAATTTGGTAAAACTCAACCACCTTTCAAAGCACTATGGATGAGAAATATCCTGAGAACATGTCTTATTTCCATTGCAAACAGTGTAGACCCAGATCAGATCTCATGTCTATGATGACTTATCCCATTGAGCTGTACATTGTAACTATGGAAAGATAGAGAACAAACAACTACAAATTCTAATCAGTGACAAACAGTGCATATTATGACTGGACATTGTGTCTAAGACAGCTGTCATGGGTCTACACTGTTTGCAATGCAGTATGATCCCTTTTACAGATTGTTAATTCATAAGATGAACTAACAAACAGACAATTGTAAGTAGAACTACCACTAAAGGTGATGAACACCCCACTAGCACATTTGACACAGAGATGGGGGTTGGAGAAATAAATCACTACAATATCTGCTACAGTTTAGAAAAAAACCTCAGGAAAACCTGAAATTTCCTAAAAATTTCTAAGTCAAAATGCTGTAATTCCGTTAAAAATCGAAGTAGTGTAACAAAATTCAAGCTTGATCTGTATCTCATTAATATAAAGCTAAATACCAAATATCACATCAATATCTGCAAGGCTTTAGACAACAAGAGGGCCAACATGACCCTTAATCGCTCACCTGATTACCATAGATTTAAGATTTTTGCTGGGTAGCCCATGGGTAAGGTTAATATTGACCTTAGGGACAATATTTGAACAATGTTGATAGTGGATCATGAGCAGTAGTTCTGCAGAACGAGATTTTCAAAGATTTAGTATATTGATTTTATCAAGTTTGGGTTAAAAATGTGCCGTCTAGAGTAATTTTTCTAAGATTTGACTTAGTGACCTACTTTTTATTCCCACCCAACCCATGTTCAAAATCAACCTTGGTATCACCACGACAAACACTCTGAGAAAGTTTGAGGAAGACTGGGCTAAAAATGTGGCCACTGGAGTGTAAACTAGATTTTTCTAAGATATGACCTGGTGACCTACTTTTTGACCTCACATAACCCACTTTCAATTTTGTCCAAGATTTTATTAGGACAATCATTCTGGCCAATTTTCATGAAGATTTGGCTATAAATGTGACCTCTAGAGTGTTCACAAGGTTTTCCCACTATTTGACCTAGTGACCTAGTTTTTAACCCCACATAACCCACTTTCAAACCTGTTTGAGATTTGATCAAGACAATCATTATGACTAAGTTTCATGAAGATTGGACAAAAAATGTGACCACTAGAGTGTTCACAATGTTTATCTACTGTTTGACCTAGTGACCGAGTTTTTAACCCCACTTGAACCACTTTCAAACTCGTCCGAGATTTTATTAAGACATTTATTCTGACCAAGTTTCATGAAGATTGGACTAAAATTGTGACCACTGGAGTGTTCACAAGGCTTTTCTACTGTTTGACCTAGTGACCTAGTTTTTTACCACACATAACCCACTTTTCAAACTCCTCCAAGATTTTATCAATACAATAATTCTGACCAAGTTTCATGATAATTGGGCTATAAATGTGACCTCTAGAGGGCTCACAAGGTTTTCCTACTATTTGACCTAGTGACCTAGTTTTTAATCCAACTTGACCCACTTTCCAAATTGTCTGAGATTTTATCAAGACATTCATTCTGACCAAGTTTCATGAAGATTGGACTACAATTGTGACCACTAGAGTGTTCACAAACAAATTGTTGATGACGCACGCCGGACATCCAAGTTTTCCAAAAGCTCACCCAGAGCTTTGCTCAGGTGAGGTAAAAACTCTGGAAACCTGAATTTCCAGAAAATTTCTAGGTAAAATTACTGTATTTCCGTGATAAATCAATGAAGCGTAACGAAATTCAAACTTGATCTGTAACTCATTATAACAAAGCCACATACCGCATATCACTTCAATATCTGTAAAGGTTCAGAAAAAAACTCCGGCAAACTAAAAAAATAACAAAGGGCAATAACTCCAAAAATACTGAAGACAGAGTTACAAACCTTGTGCACTGCACTTGCGGTCAATGGGATCTATCTATAGATGAAGTTTGAATTCAATAGCTTTTATACTTTGAAAGTTATAATCCGAACAAGCCGGCCAGCGGGACGGACGGACAACCGGACGGACATGGTGACTCCAGTATACCCCCCCCCCCCTCAAACTTCGTTTGTGGGGGTATAATAATCAGAATTTCGTTTATTTATATGGCAGGGGTAAAACTGTAACAATTTCATAATATCAAAACCTCTTCATCCCTTCCTATGTTTTATACTGATGCAAGAAATAATGACATCATGACTATTTATTAGCCGATATTTTTTATAATGGCATATGTACACAGGATGTTTTGGCTCCAATAGAAACTGTAAATTCGGATCTATATTATACCACAAGTAAAAAGAGCAGACGCTGATCAGACGGCTCCTATAGGAACCATCTGATCTGGGTCTACTCTGTTTGCAAATGTGTCAAAGGGCGTTTAGATGAAAGAAAGGGTAAAAACACGACAGTATTTAAAATTTAATCAGGAATATTTGAAACATGGGGTCAAATCAGGACAATCTACTTTAACTCTTTACTTCACGAATATTTATGTTAAAAATCATGACATCATGATTATCAATTCGATTGTTTTAATGTCACATAAAGGACTAAAGGCTATGGCAGATACTGTAGAATCAGACCTAGATCATCCCAGAGCCAACCTTGATCAGACAGCTTCTACAGGAGCCATCTATCTGGGTCGACTCGATTTGAAAAGGCATTAAGACATATCTAAATACTGGTCAACAGAATAATACAATTATTTGTGAGTTGTACCTTTACTGGCCAGGTATTGCAGAATCAGACCGAGATGTTCGAGGCTAAGATAGTCTTTGACATTGGATGATATGGAGCCCAGGAATTCTTTCCAAAGCACCTTCAAGTCCTCAAGCAGAGGTTTCGCCCCTTTTCCACTGAAACAGAAATAGAATGACAAAATTACAGCATCTATTTAATGCAATCACTTTGCAGTGAACTAATATTGAATGCAGACTTTTACGGATAGCCAGAATTATCGTAAATTCTAGACTGCAGCAACTATTAACTCTTTTCCTAATATAATCACATTTGTATGCATTTGCAAACAGAGTAAACACAGATCAGACATCTCCTATAGGAGCAGTCTGATCAGGGTCTGCTCTGTTGACTTTTGACATGATATAGATCCGATTCTATAGTTTTTGACAAAATACATTTATCTTATAAAAATTCAACAATTAAATATTTATGATGCCATTAATTCTTACATATGAATATTGAACAGGGAAAGGATTAAGGCTAATTTTGTATGACAGAAATTATCAGAAGCTTTAACATACAAAGATAACTTTAGTTACATTAATTTCAGTTTTACTACAATATTTTACTTTCAACAATAATTTCTGTTATACAAAGTCAACACTTATTGTTGCAATACAATCTGTGAGAGTTTCTGCTATCTGAGTAGCAGTGATTGTCTTTAAATTTGGACTTATGATTATTTCTGTTACATGATTTTTAGTAAAACGTGCCCCAATGCACAATTTCGCATCCCAATAAACAATAACCATTTGTATAACTATATGTAAAGGAGCATTGCATTCCCTAGATTTCAGGGATACACAGACATATGAAAGTACAGATGGATGGACAAGAGCAGATCTATATGCCTCCATCCATGCTTCAAAACAATCACATTTAAATTTCTGTTAAGGAAGCTTTATAAGGGCTTTTCTTGTTGTATGTCAGCATTAAAACTCCCAACAACAGGGCCTTATCATAACAATTCAATTATAATTACAAAGAAGCGATTGTCATACCTTTAAGATGTCTGGTATACTTTTGAGACATATTTTTGTTTTTAAAATTTACCAACAGGAAATGGGGTCTACTCTGTCTTGCTTACCACCAAAAGACCGGATTCCTTATTTACATTTACAAATACAAGAAATAATTAATATTCATAATTGGTAGGCTCTTCCAAGAATAAAGTAAAATGTTAAATTGTGACTTTCATGAATATTTTCACACAGCTGGCTATTGAGTGTTACACATATATTAGTAAGCTAAACACTGTTTTATGTTAAGATAAATTACTCAAACCTATGAGTTCCACTGATGTTCTGCAGCTTTCCAGCAATCACAGACTGTATGGAACTGTCAGATGCTTTGTTCCAGCCACTAAAGCCTGCTGTTGAGGTGCTGGCTCCAGTCTCCTGGTTGGGATATTCAAAGTCATGGCCCAGCTTATCACCGTCAGTCATCTCCTCCTCATCATCATCACAGTGGTCCATACACCAAACAATGCCTACAGAAAGAGCATGAATACTTATTACAACAGAACCTCTTTAACCATTTACCTATTCATGAATATTCATAAGAAATCATGGCTTAATGAATATTAATTGGATAAACTGGACATAGGAATGTTCGGCCACAGCAAATCTGTAGAATTATACCAATATTATCGTACACTCACCTTCTATCGAACCTCACCTGTTTATTGAACCTTTCATTTCTTGTGTTTTTACGCATGTACAAGTGCATACTACCTCATAAAATCATGAGTACCGTTGCTTTGTCTTTAAACAACGCCTCGTAGCTTTAGAAACAAAATATACGTCATAAACAGGTCAATACAGTTTATTTTTCCTTCAACTATGCTAAACATGAGAAAACTCTTAATATGTTATAAAATATCAACATAAATTGAAAAGTGTACCACATTAAAATTGTTTGACAGCTCTGACCCCTTCAGCTTATGCAAAGGTCGCCCATGATGAAATCAAGTGATTATGAGTATTATGTTACAGTAAACAGTTTCTAAAATAAAGGTTCGATAAGCAGGTGATATTTTTCTAGCAGCCATTTTTGTTTTTGTTATGCAGGTTGTGGGGAACACTGGATTGTTTGGGGATTAATAGATGAGAATGAAATTACTTAATTGTTTCAAGGTATGTATAAAAGATTATTTTTAACTGCTGATTTATTTTTTTCTTCAATATTCACAGTAAACGTTTTCTGTTCCTGGTCAAAGGTTAAGAGGTTCAATAGACGGTGAGACCATGCTATATCATAAGCAACAAGAGTGCCAGTGGACACAATATACGCCCGTCGAGGTTTTGTTCAACATAAACTGGGGTTAATGTATTTGCGACCAAGTTTCAAGGTTGTAAATAGGCATACTTTAACAAAAAACCATAACCGAAAATTCTAAATTAAAAAGTGCCATAATTGTGTCTAAATGCTTGAGATGAAGATGAAGCTTGTGATGGTGAACAAATGTTTCAAGTTTAAAAGCTTTATCTGAAAGGATTATGTAAATAAGTGGACTTTAACCAAAAATTCCAAGCTAAAATGCGTCATAATTATGTCAAAATGTTATGTACTCTTGCCTACAGGTAAAGCTTATGATGGTGAGCAAGTGTTCCAAGTTTAAAAGCTTAATCTAAAAGGGTTATGTAAATAAGTGGACTTTAACCAAAACTTTAACCAAAATTTTTAAGTTAAAAGGGGGCATAATTCTGTCAAAATGCTTGAAAGAGTTATGTACTCTTGTCTACAGGTTAAGATTGTGATGGTGAACAAGTGTTCCAAGTTTAAAAGCTTTATCTCAAAGGGTTATGTAAGTAAATGGACTTTTAACAAAGCCTTAACCAAAAATTCTAAGTTAAAAAGGAGCATAATTCGGTCAAAATGCTTGACAGAGTTATTTTCTCTTGCCTACAGGTGAAGGTTGTGACGGTGAACAAGTGTTCTAAGTTTAAAAGCTTTATCTCAAAGGGTTATGTAAATAAATGGACTTTAACAAAGCCTTAACCAAAAATTCTAAGTTAAAAAGGGGCATAATTCAGTCAAAATGCTTGACAGAGTTATTTACTCTTGCCTACAGGTGAAGGTTGTGATGGTGAACAAGTGTTCCAAGTTTCAAAGCTTTATCACAAAGTGTTATGTAAATAAGTGGACTTGTTCCACATAAATTGAGGTTAACATTTTTGCTTAACGCAAATGCTAAACGCAAATTCTAAGTCCAATTAAGCGACCTTGACCTTGGATAAATGAGCCCGGACTTGGCAGGCTACTGTAGCATGTCTAGATAAACATTTTGGTTAAATTTGGGAAGGATCCACCAAGCGGAACTTGAGTTAGAGATGTTACAGACAGACAGACCGGTTAACATTTTTGCTAAACGCAAATTCTAAGTCCAATTGTGTGACCTTGACCTTGGATAAACAAACCGGGACTTGGTAGGCTACTGTAGCATGTCTAGATAAACATTGTGGCTAAATTTGAGAAGGATCCACCAAGCGGAACTTGAGTTAGAGATGTTACAGACGGACAGACGGACAGACAACCAGACAACCAGACAACCAGACGGACAGACAGCGCCATTCCATAATACGTCCCGTTTTTTCAAACGGGCGTATAAAAAGAGCAGATCCTCAATCAGATGGCTCCTACAGGAGCCTCTGAGTCTACACTGTGTGCAAAAACATAAAAAGGTGCATTTACAGAATAAAGGGCTATTCATTTAACTCATGAAAATTCATGTCAGACATCATGTCGAAATATTTATTTGCAGAATTTTTATCATGCTATATGAACACTGGATTTTTAGTTATGGCAGAAACCATCGGATCTTGGTCTATTCTGTATGCAAAGGCATGAAAAAGGCCTCTCTATCAGGCGAAGAATGAAAGAAACTGTAGATACTACGATGTCCAGAAGTAAATGGTTGTCAATGCAGTTCAAAAGTAACACAGAATTTTCAAATAGACTATTCCAAAATTCAAACTATTCAGAGTGAATATTCAGGAATTATTTTTAAAGAACAGTGTAACCAGACAAACAGTATATACCCAGATGAGATTGCTTCTCTGGGTCTACACTGTTTGCAAAGGACATTAGTGATTCATTTCCTGCACTGAAAGCATTAAGCTAACTACAACGTTTGCAGTCGGAAGACAGTGTCAAAGGAATTAACCATTTACCATCATCCACATTGTACGAGGAGACATGCTCGATGGCTTTAAGTGCCAGCTCTTCACTGTATCCTGTATTCACTATCTCCTGGATGAAGTTGTTCCTCTGCCTGTCCTCCAATTCTTTATCTGTCATCTCAACATTGTCTTCCACTTCAACATCTGTCTCCATGTCACCTTTATAGTCCAACATGGATTTAGCATCTGCCATTGCACTGATCAAATCCTCTGCAATTAAACACACATAAAATTCAGTAATATTTTATGCAAGACCATTTTATCTTATAACCACCAAGGCTTTCACATTCAACTCAAGAACGTTACAGTAATCCCTCCAGTAATGTCACCTCTCTCTACTCACATCCTCCTTACCATGACAGTCTCAATTGTTCCTGTGCATTTTTAAAACAAATTTACCTCACACAAAAGATAACTGTAAAGACGACAAATGTCACTAAATTCTGCTCCAGCATGTAGCATTAACCTCTTTCAAATGATTACCAGCTCTCATAAAACAAAGATGTGTTTCAGCATTGGAACCCCACAGCTAAAGGGTAATGTCAAATGACTGGTTCCCATGCTATAAGGGTGGTGTGTGGTAAAAATGCCATAGGTAAAAATGCCACAGGTAAAGTGGTAAAAATGCCTTAGGTAAAAATGCCACAGGTATAAAAAAAATAAAATATTTTTGGATTTATAAAAGGAAAACTTTATAATATCATGTCATAATCAAATTTGGTAAATTAAAACCATTTAAATATGTTCAAAATTAAAAGTATTTGTTATATTTTTTTTTTCAATTTACCTCTGGCATTTGAGGGATAGTGTCTGGGTCTACTCTGTTTAAATAATTGTAGGAATTTTTTTTTTATTTTGGACTCTGACCAAAATTTCAAAATATTTGTTATTAATTATTTTTTTTATATACAGGTAGGTAAGATTTCAACATCTATGTTTAAATGAACAATACATAATACTATCTTTTGAAACAATAATGAAACAGATCTATCAAATTCCAGTAACAAACAGAGCAGATCCTGATCAGACAGCTCCTACAGGAGCCTTCTAATCTAGGTCTACTCTGCAAGTAATCAGTAGTACAGTGATGGTTCAGTTCCTTTGACTCTTATTTTAAATGAGCAAAGATAACTCATTAAAAGATTAAGTCCAACACGTTGCATTTAATCTGATCAGCACAATTAGATTTGATCATTAACTCTTTCCCTGTTCTATGCCGGTATTTATTTTGATTTCATGGAGAAACATCTTATATTTTTACAAGGAAGATGGAATTATGCCATTTCAGATTGATCAATTTCAATATGCAAACAAACACAGCAGATCCTGATCAGACAGCTCCTATAGGAGCTGTCTGATCTGGGCCTTCCTGTTTGCTAGTGAGAAAAGGCGGAATTAAGGGTTAATTGACATCACCACTCATAACTCATAATATATAAATGGTTTTAAGATATTATTAAAAAAATCTGAAATACTAATTTTTTTTTATAATATTTAAGATACCAATCTGATTATTATATGTTATTACACCAAATTTTTTCACACTATACAGTTTTCCTTTTATAAATTCAAAAATATTTGTTATTACAATTTTTACCTATGGCATTTTTACCTCTGGCATTATTACCTAAGGCATTTTTACCACTGTACCTGTGACATTTTTACCTAAGACATTTTTAAGCGACATATTGTAACAATTCTGTACATGAGAACTCGACCGTACAATATGTATGACAGATGACAGACAAATAACTCTAATAAAAACAATATGCAAAGGGAAATCACGAAAAATGTTATGAATTTGATGAATGATACTTCCCCTCAGTATGCACTTTCCACACCACATTTTTCAAGAAAAAAATTATAACAGCTAATAACTCCAAAAATATTGATGCCCTTGTGCACGATACTTCCTTTCATCATGCTCTTTCCATAAATGAAATGTCATTCCAATAGCATCAGTAGAACAGGAGTTATTGATTGGACAAAACTGTAACAAAGGGTAATACCTCCAAAAGTATTGAAGCCAGAGTTATGGCCCTTGTTCATGACACTTTCTCTCATCATGCTCTTTCCATGTATGAAGTTTCAATACAATGGCATGAGCTATGTAGGAGTTATTGTCCGGATAAGAAAGTGTTAAACAAATGTACAAGAGGTACAAAAATAACTCTAAATTTATCAAAGCCAGAGTTCTGGACCTTATGCATGACACTTCCTCTTATCATGATCTTTCCATGTATGAAGTTTCACTCCAATAATATGTGCCATATAGGAGTTATCGTCAGGACAAAACATTGTGAACTTTTTTTACAAAGGGCAAAAACTCCAATATTAGTGAAGCCAGAGTTATGGACCTTGAGCATGACATTTCCTATTATCATGATATTTCCATATATTTTATGAAGTTTCAATCCAATGGCATGAGCCATGTAGGAGTTATCGTCCAGACAAAAAAGTGTGAATTTTTTTTTACAAGGGGCAATAACTCCAATACTAGTGAAGCCAGAGTTATGGACCTAGAGCATGACACTTCCTCTCATCATGATCTTTCCATGTATAAAGTTTCAATCCAATGGCATGAGCCATATAGGAGTTATCGTCCGGACAAAAAAGTGTGATTTTTTTTACAAGGGGCAATAACTTCTATATCAGTGAAGCCAGAGTTATGGACCTTGTGCATGACACTTACTGACGTTATGCTCTTTCTATATATATTAAGTTTCAATCATCTGACATCTGGCATATTGAAGTTATCGTCAAGACAACAAGTGTGACGGACAGACAGACAGACAACTCTCACGAAAACAAAATGTCTCCCCCATATAAATATAGGGTGAGACATAATTAAGGTTTATGCTTGTTGTACACAACAGGTGCACATTCTTGTTTCACAGCAGATATCAGACCAGCAGTAAGGTTTATACTTGCTGTACACAACTGGTGTACAGTATTGATTCACAGCAGACCATAAACCAGATGTACAGGTTTGTTTTCTTTGCACTCACCTGGTGGATAGTTTTGTTTACAGCAGACAGCAGAGGATAAACCAGACAGCAAGGATTAATTTCTATCCACTAACCTGGTGTACAGTCCTGTTTCACAGCTGACAGCAGAGGATAGACAAGATGTGAGGGTTCATCCTCTGTTCCACATTTCACCAGCTCTCTCTGCAGGATCACCAGCTGGTCAATAGTGAAGAAGTTCAGGTGTAGATATTCCTTACGCTTTGCCGTGATGTATTTCAGCCAGTCCTCGTAGCATGCCTCAAGGAAATTGGCAATTTGAGGGATGAATTCTTTAAGGTCCTCGTTTTCATTTCTTAAACCCTGTAATATGGATGCAAAACACCTTTTGATGTATGAAAAAAAAAACTTGACAAATTCATGATCATATATAGTCAATATATGGCAGGATCAATTAAAGGCCCGTAACAAAAAAAATGAAAAAAGGGGAATAACTGAAGCTAGAGTTATGGACTTTGTACATGACACTTCCCCCTATCATGCCTGTTCCATGTGTGAAGTTTGAATTCAATGGCATCAGTAGAATAGGAGATATAGGTCGGGCAAGAAGTGTGACGACGATGACAACGGACAAAGTGATCCCTATGTGTCTGAAGCATAACAAAATGTGTGTGTGTTGTGTGTGTGTGTGTGTGTGTGTGTGTGTTTTTGGGGGGAGGGGGGTTGTTAAAACTACTTTTGATCAAACATTTTACAATCACTATCGGTTTTCAATGGCATAAAGTAAGGTTTGATATTAGATTTATTAGAAAATCCTCATGGCAAAAACAGTTTACAAAAGGGAAAGCCAAGTAACAAGTACCTTAAGCTTTGGCACATCTTCAGTTTGTCCGAATTCCAAAACTGCACACATGTCACGCTTTTGGAGGCAGAAGAATCTGGCTGTCCATTCTTTGAAAAGAACACACCCAGCAGCTGAGAGCTTTAGGTAAAAATTGGTCAGTCTGATTACACTGTCAAACACCTGAAAAAATTAGAGCATTTACAATCATAAGAAACAAGGATAACATAACAATAAACCTTGTATTATACCCGTTTCAAAATTGAAATTAAGGTAATGTGACTTTCATGTTGTCCCAATGAAACAAGATTTGATTGTAATGGAATCCGTTACAGAATGTCACCCAAACCAAATGGACAATGGATATCTAAATTTTCACCAATCATTGGCTATCATCATGTTACCAAGAGTGAAACACCTGCCATTAAGGTTGGGATACCCATATTCCCCTGTTTAAGAAATATTCAGCAAAATTTAGTAATATCTAAATTTTGACCAATCAGAGGCCACCATTCCATTACCAAGGTAACCTACTCTTTTGAAACAACTATGATTAAGTTTGGGTATGTTTAATTAAATATAACCTATAAGTTGTTTTCTTTCAAAACATTTGTTTGGTTTAGATTTTATCAGGTTTTACATCGCTTTAATAGTATTTCAGTTGCATCACAATGTTCAGCTAATTTCGGGTGGAGAAAGACCCCAGAGGATCTTACTTGCATGGAACAAATTGCATTGTTTCGGGCACAGAAGAATATCCAGGTTGAACATTTGTTTCTATACTGCATCTCATTGCCCAATATAAGAAATTTAGTTGCTCTAAGAAATAAATGAACTTGCAGATGTGAATGTTTCCACTCCCTCACTGCCCTTCTCAGCTTTTCCAGCCACCAGCATGAGACGACTCTGAAGGTCCTGGAGTTCAGAGAAAGTGTAGTTTCTTCGCTGCCTTTTTCCTTCCTCCTCAGGCACAGTAAGCTTCATGACATTGGCAATACCCTTGAAGAAAGAAATATATATCATATTACATACAGCAGTAATATCCTTGGTGGGAAGCTATTAGGAAGCCTCATAACATTGGCAATACCCTGAAGAAAAACAAATAAATATTATGCTTACTAACAGCAGTAATATACTTTAAGATGAAGGCAATACCTTTGTAGAAAAACTATACATATTTACATATTAAGCATTAAAGCACAGGCAATATCCATGTTGGGAAGGTTCATGTCATGGGCAATATCCTTGATGGGAAACAGTAAAGACTAGCTAAATTGACCACATCATTTATGAACATATTAAGTGTCTTTAAAACAAGAGGGCCATGAGGCCCTGAAGCGCTCACCTGAGATAACCCAAGGACGGGGCCATTTTTGACCAAGAAGTCATCATTTGTACAACATTGGTAGAGAACCACAAGGTAAAGCAGTATGCCATTAATTAAAGGTCTAAGCCTAATGGTTTCAGAGAAAAATAATATTTCATAGTTTTCCCATGAAAAACTGATAAGCCCGAAGGCAGGGCCAAGTTTTGCCCAGAGGCCAGGGTCGTAAGTTGAACATTCTTGGCAGAGGACCACAAGCCAAGCTACATATTTGTATAGGACCATTAGATCATGTTACATACCAAACATCAAAGGTCTAGGCCTTACAGTTTCAGAAGATTTTTAAAGATTTTCCTATGAAAAACTGATAAGCCCTTGGGCGGGCCATTTTTGGCCCAGGGGTCATAATTTGAACAACATTTGTAGAGAACCATTACATCATGCTACATTCCAAATATCAAAGGTAAAGGCCTAACAGTTTCAGACAAAAAGATTTTTAAAGATTTTCCTATGAAAAACTGATAAGCCTTCGGGTGGGGCCATTTTCAGTCCAGGATCATAATTTGAACAATCTTTGTAGAGGACCATTAGACCATGCTACATGCCAAATAACCAAAGGACTAGGCCTTACAGTTTCAGAGAAGAAGATTTTTAAAGATTTTCCTATGAAAAACTGATAAGCCCTTGGGCGGGGCCATTTTTGGCCCGGGGGTCATAATTTGAACAATCTTTGTAGAGGACCATTAGATCATGCTACATACCAAATATCAAAGGTCTAGGCCTTACAGTTTCAGAGAAGAAGATTTTTAAAGATTTTCCTATGAACATGAGGGCCATGAGGCCCTGAAGCGCTCACCTGAGATAACCCAAGGGGCACGGCCATTTTTGACCAAGAAGTCATCATTTGTACAACATTGGTAGAGAACCACAAGGTAAAGCAGTATGCCATTAATTAAGGGTCTAAACCTAATGGTTTCAGAGAAAAATAATATTTCATATTTTTCCCATGAAAAACTGATAAGCCCCAAGGCAGGGCCAAGTTTT
Organism: Azorinus chamasolen; assembly: GCA_963576725.1. Taxonomy (NCBI): domain Eukaryota; kingdom Metazoa; phylum Mollusca; class Bivalvia; order Cardiida; family Solecurtidae; genus Azorinus; species Azorinus chamasolen. The sequence goes on from OY755237.1 coordinate 60,337,983, forward strand.
GCCCAGAGGCCAGGGGTCGTAAGTTGAACATTCTTGGCAGAGGACCACAAGCCAAGCTACATATTTGTATAGGACCATAAGATCATGTTACATACCAAACATCAAAGGTCTAGGCCTTACAGTTTCAGAAGATTTTTAAAGATTTTCCTATGAAAAACTGATAAGCCCTTGGGTGGGCCATATTGGCCCAGGGGTCATAATTTGAACAATTTTTGTAGAGAACCATTACATCATGCTACATTCCAAATATCAAAGGTATAGGCCTAACAGTTTCAGACAAAAAGTTTTTTAAAGATTTTCCTATGAAAAACTGATAAGCCCTTGGGCGGGGCCATTTTCGGTCCAGGGTCATAATTTGAACAATCTTTGTAGAGGACCATTAGACCATGCTACATGCCAAACATCAAAGGTCTAGGCCTTACAGTTTCAGAGAAGAAGATTTTTAAAGATTTTCCAATGAAAAACTGATAAGCCCTTGGGCGGGGCCATTTTTTGCCCGTGGGTCATAATTTGAACAATCTTTGTAGAGGACCATTAGATCATGCTACATACCACATATCAAAGGTCTAGGCCTTACAGTTTCAGAGAAGAAGATTTTTAAAGATTTTCCTATGAAAAACTGATAAGCCCTCGGGCGGGGCCATTTTTGGCCCGGGGGTCATAATTTGAACAATCTTTGTAGAGGACCATAAGATCATGCTACATGCCAAATATCAAAAGTTTAGGCCTTACAGTTTCAGAGAAGAAGATTTTTAAAGATTTTACTATGAAAAACTGATAAGCCCTTGGGCGGGGTCATTTTCGGCCCGGGGGTCATAATTTGAACAATCTTTGTAGAAGACCATAAGATCATGCTACATGCCAAATATCAGAAGTCTAGGCCTTACAGTTTCAGAGAAGAAGGTTTTTAAAGATTTTCCTATGAAAAACTGATAAGCCCTAGGGCAGGGCCATTTTTGGCCCGGGGGTCATAATTTGAACAATCTTTGTAGAGGACCATTAGATCATGCTACATACCAAATATTAAAGGTCTAGGCCCTAGAGTTTCAGAGAAGAAGATTTTTAAAGATTTTCCTATGAAAAACTGATAAGCCCTTGGGCGGGGCCATTTTTGGCCCGGGGGTCATAATTTGAACAATCTTTGTAGAGGACCATAAGATCATGCTACATGCCAAATATCAAAAGTCTAGGCCATACAGTTTCAGAGGAGAAGATTTTTAAAGATTTTCCTATGACAAACTGATAAGCCCTAGGGCGGGGCCATTTTTGGCCCGGGGGTCATAATGTGAACAATATTTCGTTCCCCCTAACCACTGATGCTTCTGACAAAATTTTGTTAAAATCGGGTCAGTAGTTTCAGAGGAGATGTCGTTTGAAAATGTGGACGGACGACGGACGCCGGACGCCGGACACCGGACGCCGGACACCGGACGCCGGACGACGGACGGATTGCGGTCACAATAACTCACCTGAGCCTTTGGCTCAGGTGAGCTAAAAAGAGGGTGGTTGCATGATGAAGGACAAAAGTTTGCTGTTGTATTTCCCAAAATGATGACTACCTGTGTCACTTCTCAGTATTTTACAGTTGCAAGGAACCAAACGTATTTATATTCTCCCCATATTACAATGTTTAATACAAATTGACACTATGTGCGAATCAAAATAATTTCATAATATTTTTCTTTTTTCAGAATTACTGTTATTTAATAGCAATTTTTTTCGAGAAAGATTATAATTAATGTAAATCAACAAAACAATCATAGATAGATGTTGGGGCCCTTCGGTTATAGCCTAACAGTTAAGCTCAGTATTGTCAGCAGGTGATTTGAGGAAAATGAATCTGACCAGGCCCCAACTGACTCCAGTGTAGATGCTAAAAAAGCCAAACACTGAAACTTATTTAACATAATTAACCAATATCCCATATTTTTAAGATTTCCCCTGACTTTTGTGAAGCAAGGTGTGTGTGTGTGGGGGGGGGGGAGGATCTTAGATCAGACCCTGTACATAGTAAACTTTATGCAATTATAATAAACACTTACCAGTATTTAACATTTATAATGGCATTATGTCACAATAACAAGGTTAAATCTCAAACCTGAGAATTGTCTAGTTTAAGCCTTGTGGTCTAAAATAAAGTACAGTAAAACCTGATTGTTAGAACACTAAAACCAGTATCATTATTAGTCCTTAAAATTGGTGGCAGCTTAATGCAGAGTATAAGTCAGGCAGAAAGCTTCTCTAGCTTTCTGCACTACTTTCATCCTGCATTAAGCAGCTATTTGCCTAAAGAGGCTTCAATTCTCTATTACTGAAATTTCATCAAGCTTTTACTGTATATATTAACATCCTTATATGCTACTCACCTGAGTGCTGGAGGTGGTAGAAGTTTTCCATGCAGCCATGCCAATGGTGTAAATACCACTGGAATTGATGGCATCTGCCTGGACAAGGGAGGTAACTTCTACAGAACCATGAGCCTTCTTGACCTCTTTCAGCCACTCCAACTGTCGATTAGTGTCCACCTGAAATAGGAAAACACAAAGATTTACCCATTACTTCATAGTTAAGCATTTTAATGCCTGTGCAAACAGAGTAGACTCTAATCAATTGCTCCTTAACAACTATTATTTTATGAGTAGTAGTTTCTCACAAGATATTTCTAAAGTTTTCAGCTGGTTGCAATGGCAAACACAATTTTACATGGATTAGAAGAAAACTAATGAAGGACCACGTAAAGTACAAGCACATTGGGCATTAGTTGAAATTACATTTAGAAACAAATATTGAAAACATCTTGTTGAAAATATTAACCCTGTCCCTCATGTTTATAAATGCATTTTTACACATTTGCAGACAGAGTGAACCTAGATCAGACAGCTCCTATGAAACATTTACATGATATAAAATCAGCAATTAAATATTCATGATGCAATTACTTCTTGCATGAATAGTGAAAAGGGAAAGGATTAAGGCTAATTTTGTATGCCAGACATTATCATACAAAAATAACTTTCAGCTACATTAATTTCAGTTTTACAACCTTTTGTAAGATAGGCCCCTGGGTCCACTTTTCTAAACATCATGTGACTTTCAGTTGCAATTGTCATGCTAGAACGGTCTAGCTAGAAGTTTTACAAAACCAATTGCCAAGAAAAATGACAGAAGACAACAAGAGCTGTCCGCAGACAGTGCACTCCACTTTCTTAAGTACTGGGTAGTGCAGTGGAGGTCTAAGTCGACAATGAGAGAGTTGGGAAAGTGTTGAGATGCTCGCCCCAATCACTTACTTGAACTGCGTTGATTCAAGTATAAAGGTTTGAAGGTACAAATGTATAAAGCTGTGTGATTTTCAGATGTATGCATGAGTTGGTCTGATTGTCAGATGCATGCATGAGTTGGTCTGATTGTCAGATGCATACATTGAGCTGGTGTAAGTGCCATTATGTATGCATGAGCTGTGTGATTGTCAGATGCATGCATAAGCTGTGTAATTTTCAGATGCATGTATGACAATGACAATGACAATGACAAAACTTTATTCGCAATATAAGGCCTCCGGCCCAGAATACAAACTACTTTCTTCAACATAATATATGTAGTGTCAAATATTCTTAAAACATGGAAATATACATGAATATTCATTTCATTTGCATGACAGATCATATATAATTATGTAACATTCAATTTTGTTTGACATATCCGCAATCACTTTCTAGTACATCGCGTCGATGTCTTAGCAGCAGAGTGTCCCGACTGCACTTGCAGGGTATATATAGGCACATTCTTTTATCATTTACATGGTGAAGTGTGATTGCGGATATCTCGAAGGAAGAATATAATCCCCCTCACTTTCTGAAAAAAGCTATAACTTAAGTTATATGCAGCATCATAAAATAGATCAATTGTAATCCCGATAAACTGTCTGTTATAAAGCACAGGTTTATTTACATATCAGATGCTTGAAAGGAGAATCACTTTCATTACGTTTCATTACAGAATAACCGCTGATGTTATTCAAGGAGGTTGTTAGCACATAAAACGTATATGTACTAACAACCCTTTTGAATAAATCGACAATACCTATACAATATAGACCTAGAGTTAAATTTCTGTTAACTCTTTGTGTAGCTTTAATCCTTTCTCGATATATTTTGCTAGAGCAAAAACACTATCTTGTCTATTGTCTGACATGATACTTATGAATGTACTCTCAGTAGGAAGCACATGTAGCCACTCGTCTTTAAAGTACGTTTGACGCAGCTCGTAATATGTTGGACATATCAGTATAAAGTGCATTTCAGTTTCCACTGCATAAATGCTTTTATCTAGACAGGATTTACAAAATCTATAGTCTCTTTCAACATGTGTGTGCCGTCCTTTCTCTATCATTAAATTATGGCTTGAACAACGAAAATTTGATAAATTTCGTTTCAAGCCATAGCTTAAAGGAATTGATAGATATGATTCAGGTGTTAGGGCGGTCTTGAAAAGTCTGTACGCTAATGCTTTTGACGATGTCCCAATATCATCAAATATACCTTGTTTAGCACAGTCTCTTAATCTCTGTGAAAATTCGTGTAGGAATATATTGGTATCACCTATCTCATGAGCGATCCAAGCATATCCGAACCCAAATTGGTACAAAATACGCTTTATATGCGATGCCCAGGTTGTGCGTCCAATATCGTCAAGGTTCTTGAGCATTTTGTAGCATTGGCTGGGGTATCTTGTATTTGGCATTGCTATTAGTTTTGTCCAATACTTCACACAACGTTCAACGTAAAACACATATAAAGGTAATCTTCCACATTCACTTAGGGCAAAAACGTTTGCCACGTTTTGATTTAGGCCACATGGTCTTTTACAAAATCTAGCATGGACACGTTCAATTTCTTTTGAGGGGTTGCAATAACCCCAAACTTCACACGAGTATAAAAGGATGGGTTTTACTATAGCATCAAATAACTTAAAGGCCTCATTATGTTGGAAGTATCCAAAGTGACGCTGGTACTGTAGGATAGCACCAACAGCTTTGGTTGCCTGCAAGCATAACGTTTCTTTAGTCTTTGTCCATGAGAGTTTTGGTGTAAAAGTTGACCCCAAATATCTATAGTATGGCACTACTTCTACAATGTTTCCACGATAATACCACTTTTCATTTTTTCTAAGTGGTCCGCCATTTCTGAATACCATAACTTTACTTTTGTCAAGATTCAGTTCCATGCCTGTTGCCTCTGAGAACTCACTGATACGGTCAATATGGTCTTGCAGATTAGCTACAGTATCACTGATGGCTGCGACGTCATCAGCAAACATCAGCGCATGCAGCTCATCTATCTCACCGGTGATGAATATGCCGTTACGGCAATGACTGTGCATGTGAGTAACCAGATCATTAATGAACAATGAAAAGATTATTGTTGAGCTTACACAACCTTGTTTCGTTCCTTTTGCACATGAGAAGAACTCTGTGAGCCCATGTTTTAATTTTACACACGATTTAAGTTGGTTGTACATGGTACGAAACACGTTCAAAAGTTTGCTATCCCTTTTAATACCTTTACGTACAAGGCTATCCCATAATTGTTGATGGTCACAACTATCGAAAGCTTTTAGAAAATCGATAAAGAATACATAGCAGCGTCCCTTTCGCCTTGTTATGTACTTCTGAATGACGGCAGACAGATTAAAAATGTTATCAACAGTTGAGTATCCCTTCCTGAATCCCGCCTGTGATTCGTCAATTATTGAGAAAGAGTCGGCCCATGATGTCAGTCTATTGCTAAGCACTTTCATGAATATCTTACTGAGACAGTTGCTTACAGAAATGGCCCGGAAGTTATTTGGAGAATCACGTGATCCTTTCTTATGTATTGGGCTAATTAAACTTTCACACCATTCTGGTGGAAAATGTCCTGTTGTCAGAATAGAATTGAACAATTTGTTCATGTATGGCAGAGTAATATCAAGTGTATGCTTATACATTTCAATACACGTTCCGTCAGACCCTGTACCACTGGATGATCTCAATGAATTTAAACTAGAAATAATTTCATCATTAACAATGGCATCGTCTAGTAGTGAATTATCAATATCTCTAATATGTTCATTAAATATATTGTGTATATCATTCACTGGCTCTGCTGGTATGTCTGACTGTGAGAATAGGTTTTTAAAGTAGTCGACCCACTCACTAGCAGCTATATTTTCACTGTCATTTGTCACGGTTTTCTTGAAAGATTTTACGCACTTCCAGAACTCTGATGGCCTGCGTCTTGTTTCAACAAGTTGTGTCCGCCTCTTGCGCTCTAAATTCAGCCTTTTCGCTCGACACATGTTTTTAAATATGTTTTTACTGTTTTTATATTCCTGCAAATCGGAACGTGAATTGGATCTACGGAAGCGCCTTAGTTTACATTGCTTATTATATTTAGCGTTGGCACATTCGTTGTCCCACCACTCGGGTTGTTTTGTAAAGTATCCTTTCACTTGTTTTTTCCTTGAACTTTTGACTTTCATTCGATCACCTGCTTTTTGAAACAATTGTACGAATGCTTCACGGCTTTTCATGATGTTATCGTCTTCTACACTGTGTTCAAATACGGTAAAGAGTCTGGCGAATGAGTCACAAAATGCGTCCTTTTCGCTTTCAAGCCACTTAAATTTCTTATATGTTGCTAAATAGTCAGCTGTATGACTTGTAACACCCGGTTTTGCTTTAAATTCTAAAGTACATGATAGCGGGAAATGATCAGATATATCCAAATCACCGACTTTAAATACGTCTATGATCGGAAAAATGTCAGTCGACGCTAGAATATAGTCAACTACACTACAGCCCGCATTCGCAGTGCAAGTAATCGCTCCTGTTATATCATGAAATCTACCGTTTAACATATGGATATCCATGGTACAACACAATTCTATCAGAGATAAACCGAATTTGTTAACGTCCTGATCGCAATTCTTGCGCGGTTCGCAGAAGGTATCTCCCGGATAATCAACCTCATCGCCATAAACATAGTCAATAGTATCATCCTGTATAAAGTCAGGAATATCGCCTACACGCGAGTTCAAATCACCTGCAATTATGAATGAGACATCACCAAGATCAGATTGCACTAGAGTTAATTTATCACATAATAAGTCTATTCCATTTCTATTCTCATTACTGTACACGGGTGAGTATTCCGGGGGGATATACGTAAAACACAAAACTAGGTCTTTGCTTAAATTGCACGCAGCTTTATCTACCAAGAGTAATATGCATTCTTCGAAATCAGCGTAAATTCGTCTCATGTAACCTTTATCCATGAGCCAATTCCGTGCAAAGACAGAAACACCACCAGAACCTCGTATACCTCTACCTGCAGTTCTTGGACTGTCAAAGTTTTTGAACTCAGGTATGAAATCATCGAAGGAGTCATTTTTAGTTTGCCACGTTTCGCTAAACCCAACAATGTCATATTCTGCACAAAAAGATGAAAACAAATCACAATGTCTAAATTTACTTAAGCCGCGAATATTTAATGAACACAGTTTAAGTTTGTTACATGTAGTTTGTTCTGGGCTTTGGCCACATTCCTATTTATTTACAACAACTGCTTGCTTCGACTCAGGATCGTAGACATACTTTTCACCATTAACAATTAGATAGTCATGTTTAAAATAGGCCTCTTGTTTTTTCTCCAAACATTCCTTAAAAAACGGATATAGCTTTGTTCTGGCCTTTGCGATGTACTCTGGAAGGTCATCGCCAATTCGGATTGCCATCTGTTCTCCGTCCTTGCGTTTTGTTCGGAATGCGTTTAGAATACGATCCTTAGTTTTGACAGTGGTGCATCTCACAAAAATAGGACGCGGTGCGCTTTTACTTGGGAGTCTGTAGATAGAATCAAATGAGCTTTCATTCTCTTCGAGCCCAAGCTCCTCATTAATCTTGGTTGTGATTTCGGAATCAAGGTTTTCATTATCGGATTCGGCGATACCAAATACTTTCAGGTTTTGTTTCTTGCTGGCAGCTTCTATCGTATTCTGTTTTCTTAATGATGCGTTAAGATTGGTTTCTACAGAAGATAATTTCTCGGTAAGGTCAGACACTTCTTTAGTCAATTTCTCGTTTTCGCCTTTAAGGTCTTCGTAACTTTGCTTTAAGGAGTTTACTGATTTTTCAAGGTTGTCGAATTTCTTATTAGTTTGTTTCACTTCGTTGTGGATTGCGAGCAACAGTTGTCGTGTGTCGAGCGTTGCAAGTTCGTCGTCCGAGTTACACTCTGCATTTTCCTCGAACGCACCCTGCATGTCAATAGTTCCACGAGAATCCGGTGATGCATTGTGCAGCCAGCTGTTAATGGCTGGCTGTGTACCGCTCACTGACTGACGCGGTCGAAGTTCGCGAGTTGGCTGCGACGGCTGCATATTCGACATCGACCCCATTGCGGGCCGTCCACGTCCGCAATCTCCTGCCCCAGCACTGGTGCCACCCCTTTGTCCACAACGACTGTTACCCCCGGTTCGAGGCCCTGGATTCCTCTCGACACACTGAGCCACCAGCAGTGCGAATAGTGCGATACGGATATACAGTGATATTGCTGTCGAGTTCATACGTATACCACGCCCAGTGCTATAGCTTTGTCTGCTAGGTTGCGTGAAGGTTCCGATACGGACACGCCAAGTTTCGGTGGAAATTCCCATTTTGTCGCAATGATGTTTCCGTAGATTTAGTTCACGGTAAGGTGCCTGGTTATATCTAACGTTATGGCATAACTGTCTTTCCGTACTTTTAAAAAACGACTAGCACTGTCCGCTACATTTCAATTGTCAATATCACACAATGCACACAATGGGCAGACACAGGGCTATTGTTAGTACGGACAGGTAATACAGTTAGACGATTATATAGGCAAATCTATACAGGTGAGCATTTAACTCAGTGTCAAGTATTGTCCAATATATGTTATAAAAGTTGTATCATAATATTTTACCGTCTGATTATGCTTAAACACTTCCAGTATTCCATATTATGAGTATAGCACTTCAAAGTCCACACTTTCACGAATCCACTGATATAAAAATCATTTCTCAAAAGTTCGTTATAGCTCCTTTAGCAGCGGATTTGATGGAGAACAAAAAAAACGTGCTTCTCACTTCAACACCACACTATACACACTTGTATGAAACGTGTGATTGTCAGAAGCAGGTACGAGCTGGTTTGATTGTCAGGTTCATGCATGAGCTGGTTTGATTGTCAGATGCATGCATGAGCTGTTTAATTGTCAATGTACCCACATGTAGTGTATTGTAAGTATTTTGTTTAAATATTTGACATAATTAAGACTACTTGCAGCCAATTTCTGTTTAATATCTGACATAAATGAGACCACTTGCAACAAATTTCAGTTTTAGCCAATTTCTGTTTAATATTTGAATACTTAAGTACACTTGCAGCCAATTTCTTTTTGACAGAAATAAGCTACATTTGAGAAAAAGCGGACACCTACCAGCTGAATTGGAAGATTTGGATTGGCTTCCAGCTCCTTCCATACCATCTCACACTTGTCAAGAAGCATCCTGAAATCAGCTGTCTGCTTCAGATCAAAGATCAGTGGACTGTAACCAGTCACAGCAGAGTGAAGACACTGGACCCGGCTTATATTCAGCGGCTCTTCCCCAGCAGACATAAATGCCAGGTCCACAAATACTTTCAGCTCCTTCAGTCCAGCTATAAAATAACAAGAGGACCATGTATCAGTCACCTGGTAAAATGATCTCATAAGGCCTAATTATGCAACAGATAGGAACAATTCATACAAATCTTTAAATCTCGTGGCATTTGGTTAAATCCAGTCAGTGGTCTAGGAGAATATTCAGTTTAAAGAAATCTACTTTTAGCTTGTGTGACTTACCTATGCAATGGACTGAACCAATTTTACAACTGTTTTGACAGTCACTGGCAATCATTTCTGTAACATTTGGTCAAACTCCTTCAGCAGTTCAGAAGTAGATGTTGTTTAAAGATGCATTATGCGCATTTTCGAATTAATCAACACCAGTACACAAATACACATATACAATGAAAATAATGCTTAAAACCCATTTTCCAACAAGATATATTTGTTCAGCTAAATACTATCACTATCTGAATACTGCTAAATTCTTTAAAAGGAGCCTCTTTTTTAGAATCGGGGCTTTTGTATGGAAATCATCAGACATCTTCGGCCAAGTTCTGAATGACTCGGATTCTTTTTTGGAACAACACTTTGATTATTAATTAGGTTGTTATCAAATGTACAATGGCTGACACTGGTTGTTGGCCTACATAAACACTGAATGATTATTTCCGGTACGTAAATTTTAATCTTACGACAGATTCCGGCCAAAGGTGAACGCTGTTCCTTTTGGTTCCGTAGCAATCCATTTTTCTATTTTCTTTTCAATACAACCATTTACTTACCATGCTGTTTAGTGTTAAGTATTAAGGCACATAGTTTCTGATTCTGAAGTCAGTTTGAAATGCAAAACTTGCGGAAATTTGCCCAGCATACATCTTTAAATATATTGTTAATAAAAATCTATTTTTATCTCTTGTAATCTACTCATGCACCTGTCAAGAACGATTTATAGATATCTGAGAGAGGGTCATCTAAAAATCATTCCTCTGACATTTAGTGAAAATCCAGTCAGTGGTTTAGGAATAGATGTTCATTAAAAAACTTCATTAAACTCTATTTTTAGCCCCTGTGACCTACTAAAGCATTGAATTAGAATCATTAATACGAATTTCATGGAGGGTCATCTGAAGATTATTTGGTTGAAATCCATTCAGTGATATAGGAGAAGATGTCATTTAGAAGCTATCTGATCTGAGTCTGCTCTTTTTGCTAGTGGGATTTGATAGATCTGTTTCTTTAGTTTCTAAAATAGCCACAATGTTCCACCATCCATATTTGATTATAACTATTTTGTCCATGAATATTCGGCAGGTATTGAAATTTAGAATTAAGACAGAACAGGGAAAGGATTAATACAAGAGGGCCAGAATGGCCCTGAAGCGCTCACCAGACAATCAGAGGAGAAGATATTCAAAATTTTCACTATATGTTTCTGTTGAAAACTGGCTACCCCTGGGACGGGGCCAATTTTGACCCCAGGGCCATAATTTATATAACTTTTGTAGAGGACCTGAACATGATGCTATGTGCCAATTATGAAAGCTAAAAAGCTTCTGGTTTCAGAGGAGAAGATTTTCAAAGTTTTACTACATGTTTCTATTGAAAACAAGGCACCCCTGGGGCGGGGCCAATTTTGACCCCAGGGGCATTATTTATATAACTTTTGTAGAGGACCTGAACATGATGCTCTGTGCCAAATATGAAAGCTGAGAGCCTTCCAGTTTCAGAGAAGAAGATTTTCAAAGATTTCACTATTTGTTTCTATTGAAAACTGCCCACCCCTGGGGCGAGCCAATTTTGACCCAAGGGCCCAATTATTTATATAACTTTTGTAGAGGACCTGAACATGATGCTATGTGCCAAATATGAGAGCTGAGAGCCTTCCAGTTTCAGAGAAGAAGATTTTCAAAGATTTCACTATTTGTTTCTATTGAAAACTGCCCACCCCTCGGGCGGGGCCAATTTTGACCCCGGGGCCATAATTTATATAACTTTTGTAGAGGACCTGAACATGATGCTCTGTGCCAAATATGAAAGCTGAGAGCCTTCCAGTTTCAGAGAAGAAGATTTTCAAAGATTTCACTATTTGTTTCTATTGAAAACAAGGCACCCCTGGGGCGGGGCCAATTTTGACCCCAGGGGCATAATTTATATAACTTTTGTAGAGGACCTGAATATGATGCTATGTGCCAAAGATGAAAGTTGAGATCCCTGTAGATTCAGAGGAGAAGATTTTTAAAGGTTCAAATTGTTGACTGGGGCGGGGCCAATTTTGACCCCGGGGCCATAAATAGTATAACCTTTGTAGAGGACCTGAACATGATGCTATGTGCCAAATATGAAAGTTGAGAACCTTCCAGTTTCAGAGGAGAAGATTTTCAAAGATTTCACTATTTGTTTCTTTTGAAACCTGCCCACCCCTGAGGCGGGTCCAATTTTGACCCTGGGGCCATAATTTATATATCTTTTGTAGAGGACCTGAACATGATGCTCTGTGCCAAATATGAAAGCTGAGAGCCTTCCAGTTTCAGAGGAGACGATTTTCAAAGATTTCACTATTTGTTTGTATTGAAAACTGCCCACCCCTGGGGCGGGGCCAATTTTGACCCTGGGGCCATAATTTATATAACTTTTGTAGAGGACCTGAACATGATGCTCTGTGCCAAATATGAAAGCTGAGAGCCTTCCAGTTTCAGAGGAGAAGATTTTCAAAGATTTCACTATTTGTTTCTATTGGAAACTTCCCACCCCTGGGGCGGGGCCAATTTTGACCCCAGGGCCATAAATAGTATAAACTTTGTAGAGGACCTGAACATGATGCTATGTGCCAAATATGAAAGCTGAGAGCCTTCCAGTTTCAGAGAAGAAGATTTTCAAAGTTTGCACTATATGATTCTATTGAAAACTGCCCACCCCTGGGGCGGGGCCAATTTTGACCCTAGGGCCATAATTTATATAACTTTTGTAGAGGACCTGAACATGATGCTATGTGCCAATTATGAAAGCTAAAAAGCTTCTGGTTTCAGAGGAGAAGATTTTCAAAGTTTTACTACATGTTTCTATTGAAAACAAGGCACCCCTGGGGCGGGGCCAATTTTGACCCCAGGGGCATTATTTATATAACTTTTGTAGAGGACCTGAACATGATGCTCTGTGCCAAATATGAAAGCTGAGAGCCTTCCAGTTTCAGAGAAGAAGATTTTCAAAGATTTCACTATTTGTTTCTATTGAAAACTGCCCACCCCTGGGGCGAGCCAATTTTGACCCCAGGGCCCCATTATTTATATAACTTTTGTAGAGGACCTGAACATGATGCTATGTGCCAAATATGAGAGCTGAGAGCCTTCCAGTTTCAGAGAAGAAGATTTTCAAAGATTTCACTATTTGTTTCTATTGAAAACTGCCCACCCCTCGGGCGGGGCCAATTTTGACCCCGGGGCCATAATCTATATAACTTTTGTAGAGCACCTCAACATGATGCTCTGTGCCAAATATGAAAGCTGAGAGCCTTCCAGTTTCAGAGAAGAAGATTTTCAAAGATTTCACTATTTGTTTCTATTGAAAACTGCCCACCCCTCGGGCGGGGCCAATTTTGACCCCGGGACCATAATTTATATAACTTTTGTAGAGGACCTGAACATGATGCTCTGTGCCAAATATGAAAGCTGAGAGCCTTCCAGTTTCAGAGAAGAAGATTTTCAAAGATTTCACTATTTGTTTCTATTGAAAACTTCCCACCCCTGGGGCGGGGCCAATTTTGACCCCGGGGCCATAAATAGTATAACCTTTGTAGATGACCTGAACATGATGCTATGTGCCAAATATGAAAGCTGAGAACCTTCCAGTTTCAGAGGAGACGATTTTCAAAGATTTCACTATTTGTTTCTTTTGAAACCTGCCCACCCCTGGGGCGGGTCCAATTTTGACCCTGGGGCCATAATTTATATATCTTTTGTAGAGGACCTGAACATGATGCTCTGTGCCAAATATGAAAGCTGAGAGCCTTCCAGTTTCAGAGGAGACGATTTTCAAAGATTTCACTATTTGTTTGTATTGAAAACTGCCCACCCCTGGGGCGGGGCCAATTTTGACCCTGGGGCCATAATTTATATAACTTTTGTAGAGCACCTCAACATGATGCTCTGTGCCAAATATGAAAGCTGAGAGCCTTCCAGTTTCAGAGGAGACGATTTTCAAAGATTTCACTATTTGTTTCTATTGGAAACTTCCCACCCCTCGGGCGGGGCCAATTTTGACCCCTGGGCCATAAATAGTATAACCTTTGTAGAGGACCTGAACATGATGCTATGTGCCAAATATGAAAGCTGAGAGCCTTCCAGTTTCAGAGAAGAAGATTTTCAAAGTTTGCACTATATGATTCTATTGAAAACTGCCCACCCCTGGGGCGGGGCCAATTTTGACCCTAGGGCCATAATTTATATAACTTTTGTAGAGGACCTGAACATGATGCTATGTGCCAATTATGAAAGCTGAGAAGCTTCTGGTTTCAGAGGAGAAGATTTTCAAAGTTTTACTATATGTTTCTATTGAAAACAAGGCACCCCTGGGGCGGGGCCAATTTTGACCCCAGGGGCATAATTTATATAACTTTTGTAGAGGACCTGAATATGATGCTATGTGCCAAAGATGAAAGTTGAGATCCCTGTAGATTCAGAGGAGAAGATTTTTAAAGGTTCAAATTGTTGACGACGAACGACGGACGACGCATGACGCACGCCTACGGACGACGGACAACGGGTGATCACAAAAGCTCACCCTGAGCACTTTGTGCTCTGGTGAGCTAAAAAAATATAAGAAAATATCACTGAAGTATTAATTGTCATGTTTTTTGAGTCACATGATTTCTGATTGGGGAGTATCCTTGGTAACTGTGACGTCATAATAGATTATAATTATTGTGAATATGAAATGATATTTAGTTTGCATGACTAATATAGATTGATCTATAGATGGCAGTAAAAAAAAGAAACCAAAGTAAAAGAGTCTACATTCTTGTACCTGAATCAAAATCTTAGTTTGGAAATCAAGATATGATTAACAAGATGTGTTTGTGAAACTCTATGCTCCCCGACTTTTGACCCTGAAGGATAATCTTGACCTTTGACCCATGGAACTGGGAGTTGAACGAGACACATCATCTTTATGTGGTGAACGTTTATGCCAGATTATTTTGAAATCAATTCACAGATAAACAAGAGGGCCAGAATGTCACTGAAGCCTTAACCAGACAATCAGAGGAGAAGATTTTCAAAGTTTTCACTATATGTTTCTATTGAAACTTAAACCCGCTCTGGGGCAGGGCAGGGCAAATTTTCACCCAATGGGCACAATTTATATAACATTTGTAGAGGACCAGAACATGATGCTATGTGCCAAATATGAAAGCTAAGAACCTTCCAGTTTCAGGAGAAGATTTTCAAAGTTTTCGCTATATGTTTCTATTGAAAACTGGCGGGGCCAATTTGACCCAAGGGGCATAATTTATATAACCTTTGGTACAAGACCTGAAGATGATGTTATGTGCCGAATATGAAAGCTGAGAACCTTCCAGTTTCAGAGGAGAAGATTTTCAAAGTTTTACTATATGCTTCTATAGGAAACAAGGCACCCCTGGGACGGGGCCAATTTTGACCCCAAGGGCAAAATTGATATAACTTTTGACGAAGACCTGATCATGATGCTATGTGCCAAATATATTAGCTGAGAACCTAAGCTGAGGGGGGCTTAATGAAAATAGAACTCAAAAGTGAATGGAAAGACTGGATTCTAACCAAAACATAATGTATTATACCCAGTCAGCAGTAACTATTTTAAAGTGCTACTGTTCTAAATCACCAAGTGCAGCACGGTTTTACTTATAAACATATAACTCAACTTACACTTCATGGACTCTTTGAGCCAGGCAACTAAAGGACCAGACGTGGTAAACCTGTCCAGACATTCAGCCTTTTCCTTTCCGAGATGTTTAAGGAGTCCACAGGTTTTCATCACACTCTTGTCAAACGATTTCATCTCCATCTCACTCTGTCCATGCTGTAAATACATTGTCACTGACTCATTCTTAACCCATTCCTGCATATGGACACCTTTTGATGCTTCTGTAAAAGTCACTTTATAAAACCATTGTGATAAATTGAGCATTTGCTCCACTGGAGCAAATGCTCTATTTATCACAATGGTTTCAAAACTACACAATTAATGTTCCTTTTTGGTAGATTTAATCAAAGAGGTTAGGACTAAAAATAGCCTAAGTGGGAATGGGTTAAAACAGAACAACTCATTTTATTCTACACTGATATTGACCCCATAGATGCATTTTAGCACATTTACAAACAGAGTAGACCTAGATCAGGACTGGTGCTCTCTGCTCAGGAAATATAATCATTCTCTATTTTTTCCAATGGTAAACAAGAGATGTCACAGTCACGTGACAAATGCCCCCAAAAATTGTACCCTGTGACCTTGACCTTTGACCCATGGACCAGGGAGTTGACACATCTTCTTTGTGTGGTGAACATTTGTGCCAGGTTCCTTTGAAATCCTTTCACAGATAAACAAGTAATTGTACCCTGTGACCTTGACCTTTGAGATATGGACCAGGGAGCTGAACGCGACACATCGTCTTTGTCTGGTGAACATCTGTGCCAAGTTATATTGAAATGCATTGATAGATAAACATGTTACAGGCCGGACACGAAATTTGTGACAAAGGAATTGTACCCTGTGACCTTGACCTTTGACCCATGGACAAGGGAGTTGATAGCAACACATCATCTTTTTCTGGTGAACATTTGTGCCAAATCATATTGAAATCCATTGATATATAAAGAAGTTACAGACCGGACATGACATTTGTGACAAAGTAATTGTACCCTTTGACCTTGACCTTTGACCTAGAGACCTGGGAGTTGAAAGCGACACATCGTCTTTGTGTGGTGAACATTTGTCCCAAATTATATTGAAATCCATTGATAGATAAAGAAGTTACAGGCCGGACAAGAAATTTGTTACAAAGTAATTGTATCCTGTGACCTTGCCCTTTGACCCATGGACCTGGGAGTTGAACGCGACACATTGTCTTTGTGTGGTAAACATTTGTGCCAAGTTATATTGAAATCCATTGATAGATAAAGAAGTTACAGACCGGACTAGAAATTTGTGACAAAGTAATTGTACCCTGTGACCTTGACCTTTGACCCATGGACCTGGGAGCTAAATGCAACTCATCTTCTTTGTGTGGTGAACATTTGTGCCAAGTTATATTGAAATCCATTGATAGATGAAGAAGTTACAGACCGGACACGATATTTGTGACAAAGTTATTGTACCCTGTGACCTTGACCTTTGACCCATGGACCAGGGAGTTGAACGCGACACATCGTCTCTGTCTGGTGAACATTTGTGGCAAGTTATATTGAAATCCATTGATAGATGAAGAAGTTACAGACCGGATAAGAAATTTGTGACAAAGTAATTGTACCCTGTGACCTTGACCTTTGACCCATGGACCTGGGAGTTGAACGCGACACATTGTCTTTGTGTGGTGAACATTTGTACCAAGTTATATTGAAATCCATTGATAGATGAAGAAGTTACAGACCGGACACGAAATTTGTGACAAAGTAATTGTACCCTGTGACCTTGACCTTTGACCCATGGACCAGGGAGTTGAACACGACACATCGTCTCTGTCTGGTGAACATTTGTGGCAAGTTATATTGAAATCCATTGATAGATAAAGAAGTTACAGGCCGGACAAGAAATTTGTTACAAAGTAATTGTATCCTGTGACCTTGCCCTTTGACCCATGGACCTGGGAGTTGAACGCGACACATTGTCTTTGTGTGGTAAACATTTGTGCCAAGTTATATTGAAATCCATTGATAGATAAAGAAGTTACAGACCGGACTAGAAATTTGTGACAAAGTAATTGTACCCTGTGACCTTGACCTTTGACCCATGGACCTGGGAGCTGAATGCAACACATCTTCTTTGTGTGGTGAACATTTGTGCCAAGTTATATTGAAATCCATTGATAGATGAAGAAGTTACAGACCGGACACGATATTTGTGACAAAGTTATTGTACCCTGTGACCTTGACCTTTGACCCATGGACCAGGGAGTTGAACGCGACACATCGTCTCTGTCTGGTGAACATTTGTGGCAAGTTATATTGAAATCCATTGATAGATGAAGAAGTTACAGACCGGATAAGAAATTTGTGACAAAGTAATTGTACCCTGTGACCTTGACCTTTGACCCATGGACCTGGGAGTTGAACGCGACACATTGTCTTTGTGTGGTGAACATTTGTACCAAGTTATATTGAAATCCATTGATAGATGAAGAAGTTACAGACCGGACACGAAATTTGTGACAAAGTAATTGTACCCTGTGACCTTGACCTTTGACCCATGGACCAGGGAGTTGAACACGACACATCGTCTCTGTCTGGTGAACATTTGTGGCAAGTTATATTGAAATCCATTGATAGATGAAGAAGTTACAGACCGGACACGAATTTGGGACGGAAGGACAGACGGACGGACAGACCCCACTCACCAATGGGTAGTTGTGTGACCTTTTCTAACAAGTCGCGCAAGTAAAATCATTAACCTGGCCATCTCTTGTGACATTAACCTGGCCATTTCTTGTGACATTAACCTGGCCAGTTGTGGGACATAGGGTTAGGGTTAGGGTTAGCTTCCAGATCATTCTATTCCAAAGTTAGAGCCAAAAATACGTTTTACTTGTGGGACTAGTCCCACAACAAAAGATCAAAGGAAAAAGTCACACAAGTACCCATTTGTAAGAATGTCAGACGGATGGACGGACAGACGGAAGGACGGACAATGCGATTACTATATGCCCGCCTTTGTAGGCATAAAAATTCTCTTGTTCATAATGCTATCATGAAAACTCAGCTAATGTTCATAGTCATTACTTCTGATATAAAAACTTATACAATAGAAATTTGAATAGAAGCTAATACTGCAAATTTCAATATTCCAAGTTACCGTATAACGGGTTATTTTTACCTGCTGCTAATTTTTACTTATTTTTACGACCAATGTCATTTTCGTAAAAATATTCCTCATATATTTTCGCCGCGTAAACTCCGGTGAAAAGATCTAGTATCTAGCATTTGAATTTAACCGTAAGCAGGGTAATCTTATCAAAGTCAATCTTCCGATACACTAGAGCGATGTGTTATTGTTAATACCTATGCATGTAGTGTACAGGTGTTTCAGTGCATTGTGTAATAGGCTATCAGCATCAACACAAAATATGAAGAAACAACACATTATCTGACAAACGTTTCTATTGGCCGAAATCAAAACATACGAGAGGAAATGAGACAATCATCCAATCAGATGCACGGTTACTAACTGATTACGATATTGTAGCTGTTTTCAGTCACCTACTGAATGTGTCTGATAAAGCGGGGTACCATTCCTGTATCAGTTTCGTCCCTATTGCTTTTGGACTCATCCGACCATTTTCATGGCGCTCATAACGTATATTTTATTTACCAACTTCATTTCTGCGGCAGAAGTCGTCGTTGGCAGAACACTGGACAATAAACATTGGGATAAATTTGTACATGTAGTACAACACTGTCAATAACGTTAATTATGTTGTTTGATGCCCAGGGCGATAGGTACATGTGTTTGCTGCACGGATTCCATGGTAGGTATGAACGCTTATCAAACTGCGACATGCAGTTGACTTTGTATTAACCAAATTATTTATTGTGAATTTTTAATGATGTAAGCTTTTGATGAGCTAATATTTTATGTGTCTTCATGGATTCGTAAAAATAAAAGTCATATAAAATCAAATCATGTGTTTTTGCCCCAAATCCGTAAACTTTTACAGCAGTAAAAATAACCCGTTATACGGTATATCAAATATTGGTAGACAGGCTGATGTCTTTGTTCTGAGTATCATTCACACGTTAACCCTTTTTTAACCCTTTCCCTCATATAAACATGTTTTCATGCATTTGCAAACAGAGTAGACCCAGATCAGACGGCTCCTAGAGGAGTCGTCTGATCAGGGTCTGCTCTGTTTGCTAATAAAATTTCATATATCTGTTTCCTTACTTTCTAAAATGTCTACAATGTTCCACCTTCCATATTTATTTATAACTGTTTTGTTAATGAATATTCAGTAGGTATTGACATTTGGCCTAAATACAGAACAGGGAAAGGGTTACGTCATGACTACGTATTTATACATTAATTTTGTTAATTGAATGTTTATAATGAACAAGGAAATTTCAGAAACTGAAGAATCTGATGTTATCCATATTGTTCCACAAGCAAACACAGCAGACGCTAATCAGATAGCTCCAATAGGAGTGGTCTGATCTGGGTCTACTATGTTTGCAAGGATGAATAGGCATCTCTATCAGGTAATGAGTAAATGGAATGTACAAAACACAATGCACATTATATACAAAATAGCCTTACAGCATTTTAACTCTATCCTTGTTCTATGTTGTGACCACTCCAGAACTTTCTCTTCAAGATGACTATGTTGTGGTCACAATGTAGGATTTGGTGGAGAAATAAAGACATTAGTATATGAATATGCAATTACCTGTTGCTCTGAATGGTATAATCTATTTCAAAGGCAGTAACTCTATTGTTGGTGTTGATTCAATATCATATCCTGTCCAAGATGTGTACAGTTATATAATGTCTGTCATAATATTATTAAGTTTCATGGCCTGGTGTACATAGGGAAAAATGTACAGTCAGATAAAGGTAAATCCACATACCCTATTCCACTTTCAAAAGCAGCAACATAAAAATAGACAAGCTGCTTAACTCTTTATTCCATGAATATTCATGTAACAAATAATGACATCATGAATATTAATTAGAATAATTGCTATAACACAGGAATATTTGGCCATGACGGAAATTAAAGAATCATATCTATATTACATCATAAGCAAACAGCAGACCCTGATCAGGCGGCTCCAACTGGAACTGTCTGATCTTGGTCTACTCTGTTAGCAAAGGCATAGAGTGTAAAGGGTTAAAGGCAACATTAATCTTCTTACCCTTGCAATGTTTTCAATGTCTTTGAAGTTTCCAGTCAGCTCATATTCTTTTGCAAACTTCAAAATGACACGAGCACCCTTCACACAATCCTCTAGCTGACGATACTCTCTCAGCTGGTCAATTCTGGTCTTTGTCACATTCTCTTCAATGCCCATTGTCCTCATTTCTGTCTTCATCTTTTCATAGTCATCCTGGTAGAGACGTCCTAAGACTTTCTCCATTCCTTGGAACGTAATTTCTCCACTTCTGATTTCTTCTGTCTTTTTGTCCCAGCTGAAATATGAAACAAGAGATGTCACAGTCACGTGACAAATGCCCCCAAAAATTGTACCCCGTGACCTTGACCTTTGACCAATAGACCAGGGAGTTAACACATCGTCTTTGTGTGGTGAATATTTGTGCCAGGTTCCTTTGAAATCCATTCACAGATAAACAAGTAATTGTACCCCGTGACCTTGACCTTTGACATATGGACCAGGGAGCTGAACGCGACACATCGTCTTTGTCTGGTGAACATCTGTGCCAAGTTATATTGAAATCCATTGATAGATAAATATGTAACAGACCGGACACGAAATTTGTGACAAAGTAATTGTACCCTGTGACCTTTGACCCATAGACCAGGGAGTTGAACGCGACACATCATCTTTGCCTGGTGAACATTTGTGCCAATTCATATTGAAATCCATTGATATATAAAGAAGCTACAGACCGGACACGCAATTTGTGGCAAAGTAATTGTATCCTGTGACCTTGACCTTTGACCTATGGACCTGGGAGTTGAAAGCGACACATCGTCTTTGTGTGGTGAACATTTGTGCCAAGTTATATTGAAATCCATTGTTAGATAAAGAAGTTATCCGGACACGAAATTTGTTACAAAGTAATTGTACCCTGTGACCTTGACCTTTGACCCATGGACCTGGGAGTTGAACGGGACACATTGTCTTAGTGAGGTGAATATTTGTGCCAAGTTATATTGAAATCCATTTATAGATGAAGAAGTTACAGACCGGACACGAAATTTGTGACAAAGAAATTGTACCCTGTGACCTTGACCTTTGACCCATGGACCTGAGAGTTGTACTCGACACATCGTCACTGTCTGGTGAACATTTGTGGCAAGTTATATCGAAATCAATTGATAGATGAAGAAGTTACAGACCGGACACGAATTTGGGACGGACGGACGGATGGACAGACGGACGGATGGAAGGACGGACAATGCAAACGATTACTATATGCCCGCCTTTGGGGGCATAAAAACGCGAGATCAGCTTTTGATGTTAAACGACCGGGAACCAAATTCAAAATGGCGGTCTCTATGGGTCAACTTCGTCATATTAAAAGTAGAGCAGACAAAATACAAACTGAAAGTGAAACTCGAGAAATTACATGAGTCTTCAATAGGGGAAGTTCTGAGCATATTAAATTAATTGTAAACAAGGAAACAGGTAAAGTGAAAGACCGAACATTAAAAAGGAATGGTCTCGATTTCAATGGCTAATATCGAAGGTAAGATGCAATGCGAAACTTGTCTTAAATCCAATCTTATACTTAGAATCATGTGAGCTGTGTTTCGGCTGAAATTTAGATAAATTTACATTGTACCACAGACAACTGTATTCATGAGTCTATATAAGCTTATACATTTTGTTCTTGATCCTGTCCCCCTATCTTTCAAAATGTCCACTAAATTGTAAGCCAGGGGGGCCCATGTGTCCCCCAAAATATCAGGCCCAGGTGCAATACTGCAAAACAATTGGAAACTTGTCAAGAACTCTCCGACATTCAAAAGATGGTTTTCATAAACTTTCAGTAAATTTAACAAATAGGAGATTCTTTACCCTTTACCTCATAGATGCATCTCTGCAAACAGAATAGACCCAGACCAGATGACTGTTGTAAGAGCCATCTAATCAAGGTCTACTTTGTTTACTTATGAAAAAATATAAATCTGATTCTGCAGTTACTGTAAAAGTGAAATATTCTTGTAGTCATAACTCATTATAAAATGTCAGTTAATTAATATTCATGATGTCATTATATCTTACATGAACATTTAAGAGGTAAATGGTTAAAAGATAATTGTGAAAGATGCTAATGTTAACCCTTTGTTTGCTGAATTTTAAAATAAATTTCTTCTTCTTTACCCATGTCCTGTTGTATAATCACATATATCTTCACTGTGTACAAGTATTTCGCTGTGAAATCACTACTGTGGAGTGCACTGGTTGCACAATCAAGTTGTAAATAGTGCAGACCCTGATAAGACAGCTCCTGCAGGAGCTGTCTCATCTGGGTCTTCATTATTTACAGGTAGGTATATTGACGTGAATAGCAAGAGAAGGGTTAATGCATGCATGTAGTACAAAAGACAAAGAGGAATTAAATATTTTGTTCAATAACCTTTTACATGATAGACATGTCTTTTTATTCTTCTGCAAACACAGTAGACCCAGTTAGACAGCTGGTATAGCAGCTGTCTGATCAAGGTCAGCTCTGTTTATTTATGGAATATATGGAACTGATTTTCAAGTGGCCAAAAGTTCCTTTGTTTATGGGTCAGTCACACCATGACGTTCTGGTCAGCGTTCTATGGCGTTTATGCTGGTAGTCGCCCATGGTCGCTGGGTTATCGCCAGAAGAGCATTGTGTGAACGCTAGTGAACGCTGGTCCGGAAAAAGAGTTTTGAACATGCACAAAAGTTCTCACTGATACCAGCGTTCTTCAACGTTTAATTTTAAATGCTGAAGAACGTTAAAGAACGTTCATGGAACGTTTTACTAACATTCAATCAACGTTACACCATTGGGATATCGTTAGTCATTCGTTACTCTAGCGTTACTTGGTTGTTACTAATCGTTTGCTTTGCAGTGAACGACTGACTGGCGACCTGTCAACGACCACTGAAGGTCCCCTAGCGCATGCAGCGTGTGACTAATGTCAAACGAAAATCAAAAACGCTATTCTGTCGCGATTCACACATTAGTCACACGCTCATCTAACGTTGAATAATCCTTCGTCGCGCGCTAGTGGCATGTTAGCACACGCTTATGGTTTTCAGGGGTATGATACTTGGTCGCTGTTACACGCTTCTTGAGCGTTACACACACACTAGAAATGAGTTAGGCACACGCCAGATGTGTCATTCTCATTCTAGAACGCTCAAATATTGAACGATTGAATCGTTAAGAGAACGTTGACCAGAACGTCATGGTGTGACGGCCCCTTTAGATACAGTAAAACCCCACTAATGCGACCACCTAAAAGAGGTATAATTATGGGTGCTAGATGCAGGGGGTAGCTTAATGCAGGACAAAAGTAATGCAGAAAGCTCCTCTAGGAGCATTCTGCATTACTTTTGCCCTGCATTAAGCAACCACCTGCTTATAAACCATGTCGATTCATTAAGTAGTCGCATTAGAGGGGTTCTACTGTACCATCATAAAACTTCAGTCAATGAATATTCATAAACGGATAGATTCGTCTACTATTATTCATAAGGTAAACTAGAGGTTTGTTTTTGTCACAAAAACAGATGTCTCCCCCTCCCATCCTCTTTCCAATACACAAGTGTAATGTCTGTAACTCCAAACTTATCAGGGTCTAATGTTTAAGTCATCAGGGGCAATAACTCCAACATTGTAAGGGGGAGACAATTCAAAGCCCCAGGTACACAAAAACACATGCTAGTCAACATTCTTGTGAAGTTTGGTGACTCTAGTACTAGTGGTTTCAGAGATACATGTGACACAAAGTAAAGTTTCTCTTATTTAAGTCATAAGGGGCAGTAACTCCAAAGTTATCAGGGGGAGACAATTAAAAAACCCAGATGCACAACAACTCATGCTGGTGAACATTCCTGTGAAGTTTGGTGACTCTAGCCCTACTGGTTTCAGAGATATGTGCAGCACAAAGTTTCTCTAATTTTAAGTTAACATATCAGGGGCAGTAACTCCAAAGTTATCAGGGGGAGACAATTAAAAAACCCAGGTGCACAACAACTCATGCTGGTGAACATTCCTGTGAAGTTTGGTGACTCTAGCCCTAGTGGTTTTAAAGAAATGCATGACACAAGGTTTCTCTAATTTTAAGTAATCATATCAGGGGCAATAACTCCAAAGTTATCAAGGGAAGACAATTCAAAAATCCCAGTTGTACAACAACTCATGCTGGCCGACATTCCTGTGAAGTTTGGTGACTCTAGCCCAAGTGGTTTCAGACATATGCACAACACTAAGTAAAGTTTGTCTAATTTTAAGTCATAAGGGGCGGTAACTCCAAAGTTAACAAGGGGAGACAATTAAAAAAAACCAAGAGCAAAACAATTAATGCTTGTGAACAATCCTGTGAAGTTTGGTGACTCTAGCCCTACTGGTTTCAGAGATATGCGCCGCACAAAGTTTGTATAAATTTAAGTATTCATATCAGGGGCAATAACTCAAGAATTATCAGGGGGAGACAATTCAAAACCTATAGGTGCACAACAACTCATGCTTGTGAACATTCCTGTGAAGTTTGGTGACTCTAGTACTAGCAGTTTCAGAGATACGCGTGACACAAAGTTTTTCTAATTTTAAGTCATCAGGGGCAATAACTCCAAAATTATTAGGGGAGATAATTCAAAAAACCCAGGTGCACAACAACTCATGCTGGTGAACATTCCTGTGAAGTTTGGTGACTCTAGCCCAACTGGTTTCAGAGATACGCGCGACACAAGTTTGTGACGGACAGACAGACAGACGGACGCACTAACAAATGGGTAGTTGTGTGACTTTTTCCTTTGATCTTTTCTTGTGGGACTAGTCCCACAAGTAAAACTATTTTTGGCTCTAACTTTGGAATAGAATGATCTGGAAGCTAACCCTAACCCTAACCCTATGTCCCACAACTGGCCAGGTTAATGTCACAAGAAATGGCCAGGTTAATGTCACAAGAGATGGCCAGGTTAATGATTTTACTTGTGCGACTAGTTAGAAAAAGTCACACAACTACCCTTTGGTGAGTGCGGACAGACGGACGGACGGACAGACAGACAGACAACTCTGGCAAAAACAATATATCTCCCCATAAATGGGGGAGACATAATGAATAACAGCCCACCTCTCCTTCACAGGTTTCCACACTCTCTCTATCACATCCACCAGTGTTAATTTCTCAGTCCCCTGCTCTTTGCATTTATGTGTCCAGAAATTGAAGAATGTCGTGCTCTTGTAGCAGCGAGTAATTTCAGGTAGAACTGCTAGCACCACAGGAGGAACAGGAAAAGCACACACTTGTGGTATATATGTGTCCACGTCTTTCGGTTTATCTACAGCTGCGGGTACAACAAACTCATTCACCAGGTGTTTGTTAATTTCTCCTTGTTTTAGGAGCACATGATCCACTGCAGCAGTGTCCACTGTCAAGAAAATATACAATACTAAATAATGTCACTGTATACATGTACTGCAAAAATTGTTTTCTGGTGCAGTTCTGAGACTTATGTTTTTCTTAATTAAGAAATAATAAATTCATACCAGTGTTTTATCGTGCAATCGAACACTGGTAGGAGTTGAGATGCGTATTAATTAAATCACGAGGCCGATAGGCCGAGGGATTTAATTATAAGCATCTCAACGACTACCCGTGTTCGATTGCACGATAAAACACTGGTATAAATTTATTATTTCGATTCTAACACTTCAATTTAACTATAATTTGCACCGCCGACAACGGCACTACGTTTCTTGTCGTACGAATTTTCGAAGCCATATTACGTCACGTTAAGCTGTTACAGCGCGTGCGGTGTTTTATTGAGAATTCAAACATAGATACGTCCCTTCTTTGTTTATGTAGATGTGTGCGCGAGGTGTGTTAGAATTTCTCTTACAAAATATGATCAGAATATCATAATAGTTTGAATCCTAGTGAGATACCTATTTTACATCATCATATCTGGATCCAAACTGGTAGCATAGGTTAGCAAAAATTCATTGCTAGCATGTGAAGAGTTTAAATTCAGCACAGTAGGACTTTTCCTCATTAAAAATTGCTGCCTGATGGCCCAGTATCTCCCACCTGGTTTAATAGAGCATTGCAGACATCCTGCAAACAGGCAGGCTGAGATGGTTTGGCCACACAGAACGTAGCACAAGCTGGATCTACCAGATCAGAAGCATGAACATTGCATCACAACGAGGTCAAGGAAGACCAAAACTATCCTTGATTGACCTTGTGATGCGTGATCGTGCAGCTCTTGGGATGGAACCTACCAACCCACAGGATCGCCAGAAGTGGAGAGGAAGACTACACTCCTGCACAGGCAGACAGGCCTCACCCTTGTTTTAGGTTTAATCTCTGGCCTGTATAAACTAAACAGGATGATGGTGATGATGATGAAGTGATCTATTATGTACATCTACCAAAATTGTCCTGGCCGCTGTTTTATTCTGATACATGACCATCGAAGGATCATTTCTATGAAGTTTGATCATATCCCATTTAACAGTTTAAGAGATGCAGCAGATCAGAAAATTTACATAACTGCAATAGAGGGCTATATCACGATAATTTGCGGAAAATCCAATCTGTGATTTAGGAGGAGATGCACTTTATTTAAAGCATCTGTTAGATAAAATATCTTTTCAGCTCCCATGATCTACTTATGCAATGGCCTGAAAACCATTTATATGACTCTGATAGATGACTTCCTGGGTATGAATTAATCAAACAAAAAAATGTTTGTGTATGGGATTGGGATTAATTATTATTATTTATTCATGAAGTTATTTTTTATAATTATCATCATTTATTTAAAGGAAATTGTTAGTAAAAATCTAATTTTAGATTGTGTGACCTACTTATGCAACTGACCGGAGTGATTAAATAAATCTGACAGAGTCACCTACAAATAAATCTTGCGATATCTGGTGAAATTCCAGTCAGTGGCTTGGGAGATGTATTTTAAAGAAATAGGTTGTTAAAATCTATTTTTAACTTGTGTGACCAACTTATGTAATGGAGCGAAATGATTTATGTACAATTAACTATACGCAATTAATTATGCAGTAGATGTATACAATCTGATAAATGTTTACCTTCAGGTTATTCCTGTGAAATTAGGTGAAAATCCAGTCTGACAGTGGTTTAGGAGATGTTGTTTTAAGAAATTAATGATTATGGATGATGGCAGACAATGGACACAGGGTGATCTCAATTACTCATCTTAGCACTTTGTGCCAATTGAACTAAAACACAGAATTTACTAACATATATTCAACAAACAATAAGAGTGTCAAATAACATATAATATCAAGTGGTGTTTCGTCTGGATTCAAATTACTGGATAGGTAATCCAAAAATAAAATCTACATGTAGGTAATCCAAGAATTATCCATATAGTACAAAGCAAACAAATTTTAAAATCTGATGCTGAAAAAATAATGTCTGCTCAATCCCTCATTTGCTGAACTTTTTGTCACTGAAAGATTCGAACAAACTTTTGTGAAACTATATTGAAAGAGTATCAAACAGCTTGGACCATAATGAGACCCAGTGATTCTGATACTTGCAGATGACAGTCAAGATGCACTTAGCACGAGAAGGGTTAATATTGTTCAACTGCAAGAGGATAGTCTTTATTTGCTCATGTACATGTGACCTGAAAAGGAGCATTTACTAGGGAATAGGAAAATTTCAGAATTGTGTAGTTTTGAAAACACAGCTGATAAATAGATCATTTGCTTCTACGACTTTTACAGAGGTGTCATAAGGCATCAGTAGGGGGAATGAGTTAAACTGTGTAGGTTTATCTGATATTACATGATAAACCACTCTATAGAAGGAATATCTTCTTTTGAACCTTTGGTTTTTTGAAATGTATAAATGTCCACTGGAAATTAATAAGTTACCATTTATGCTCTGACACAGTGAAGTGAAAGACGTCATCTGTTCTGCTTGGTCATTGAATGCTTTCATCTCTTTCTTCCTCATTCTGATGGCCTTCAGTACGAGATCTTCTGTGTATTTCTTCTCAACAGACACATGTAAAGCTACTTCATGAAATGTGCTATTTGGGGAACTGATCAAGTCAAGAGTACCAACAGACACTGATCCATCCAGCAGTGCCTGCAGTCTGATTTCTATGTCTGACACAGCCAGCACTATGCGTTCTACACATTCCCTATGAAGAAGCTTCAATTTCTGCTGTTCTCCATCTGCAATATAAATTAAGCTTGAAATATTATTTAAATATTCTGATGAGGTTAGGACGTCCGTAAACCGGTTTAAACCCCCAGTGGTGTTTTGCTACTGACCGTGCCAAGGCGGTACTCTCTTTGTCACCCTTCCTTTTGTTTGCCTTGCGTCTTTGTGCTTGTGATTTTGTTCATGTATGAAGTGTTTGTCTCTGGTTCTTTTGTGTTTGTTTGTGTTTTCTGTGTTCATCTCGTGTGTGAGTGTGCGTTTGGGTGCGTGGTTGTGTGCATGTGTGTGTGTGTCATGCTGTCTATGGGTGTTTTGGTGGTGGTTGCGTCTTGTATGTGGCTTTGCCAGCTTGACTTTACTACTTTTCCATTTAATATTCCACCATGTACTTATGTTGGCGAAAAGGAGAGAGAATAACAAACCCGAATGAATGAACATCTCAGTGATATTAGACATGCGAAAGAGAAACCAATAAATTCCAACTTTGGAAGACCTGATCATTCTGCCATCCTAGATAAGTTATATAATGCAGAGAAAACAGAATGTCAACTAGAGGATTTTGTCACAAAAACGGATGTCTCCCCTCTAATAACAAGAGTGCCAGTGGGCACAATATATGCCCGTTGAGGTTTTGTTCAACATAAACTGGGGTTAACGTATTTGCTAAATTCAAATTCTAAGTCCAATTTTGCGACCAAGTTTCAAGGTTGTAAATAGGCATACTTTAACAAAAAACCTTAACCAAAAATTCTAAATTAAAAAGTGCCATAATTGTGTCTAAATGCTTGAAATGAAGATTAAGCTTGTGATGGTGAACAAATGTTTC
Organism: Azorinus chamasolen; assembly: GCA_963576725.1. Classification (NCBI taxonomy): domain Eukaryota; kingdom Metazoa; phylum Mollusca; class Bivalvia; order Cardiida; family Solecurtidae; genus Azorinus; species Azorinus chamasolen. The sequence continues at coordinate 60,367,771 of OY755237.1, forward strand.
AAGTTTAAAAGCTTTATCTGAAAGGATTATGTAAATAAGTGGACTTTAACCAAAACCTTAACCAAAAATTCCAAGCTAAAAAGCGTCATAATTATGTCAAAATGTTAGACAGAGTTATGTACTCTTGCCTACAGGTGAAGCTTGTTATGGTGAACAAGTGTTCCAAGTTTAAAAGCTTAATCTAAAAGGGTTATGTAAATAAGTGGACTTTAACCAAAACCTTAACCAATATTTCTAAGTTAAAAGAGGGCATAATTCTGTCAAAATGTTGGACAGAGTTATGTACTCTTGCCTACAGGTAAAGCTTGTGATGGTGAACAAGTGTTCCAAGGTTAAAAGCTTTATCTCAAAGGGTTATGTAAATAAATGAATTTTAACAAAGCCTTAACCAAAAATTCTAAGTTAAAAAGGGGCATAATTCGGTCAAAATGCTTGACAGAGTTGATTTCTCTTGCCTACAGGTGAAGGTTGTGACGGTGAACAAGTGTTCCAAGTTTAAAAGCTTTATCTCAAAGGGTTATGTAAATAAATGGACTTTAACAAAGCCTTAACCAAAAATTCTAAGTTAAAAAGGGGCATAATTCAGTCAAAATGCTTGACAGAGTTATTTACTCTTGCCTACAGGTGAAGGTTGTGATTGTGAACAAGTGTTCCAAGTTTCAAAGCTTTATCACAAAGTGTTATGTAAATAAGTGGACCTGTTCCACATAAATTGAGGTTAACATTTTTGCTTAACGCAAATTCTAAGACCAATTAAGCGACCTTGACCTTGGATAAACGAGCCGGGACTTGGCTTGACTTCCACCAAGCGGAACTTGAGTTAGAGATTTTACAGACAGACAGACCGGTTAACATTTTTGCTAAACGCAAATTCTAAGTCCAATTGTGTGACCTTGACCTTGGATAAACAAACCGGGACTTAGCAGGCTACTGTAGAATGTCTAGATAAACATTGTGGTTAAATTTGAGAAGGATCCACCTAGGGGAACTTGAGTTAGAGATGTTACAGACGGACAGACAGCCAGATGGAGACAGACAGACAGCGCCATTCCAAATACATGTACGTCACGTATTTTCAAACGGGCGTATAAAAACAACATGTAAAGGGAAATCACTGAAAATGTTATGGACTTGATGATTGATATTTCCCCTCATTATGCGCTTTCCACACCACATTTTTCAAGAAGAAAATGATAACAGCTAATAAATCCAAAAATATTGACACCAGAGTTATGGCCCTTGTGCACGACACTTACTTTCATCATGCTCTTTCCATAAATGAAATGTCATTCCAATAGCATCAGTCGAACAGGAGTTATTGATCGGACAAAAAATGTAACAATGGGCAATAACTCCAAAAGTATTGAAGCCAGAGTTATGGCCCTTGTTCATGACACTTTCTCTCATCATGCTCTTTCCATGTATGAAGTTTCAATACAATGGCAAGAGCCATGTAGGATTTATCATCCGGACAAGAAAGCGTTAAACAAATGTACAAGGGGCAATAACTCTCAATTTATTGAAGCAAGAGTTAAGGACCTTATGCATGACATTTTCTCTTATCATGATCTTTCCATGTATGACGTTTCAATTCAATGGCATGAGCCATATAGGATTTATCGTCCAGACAAAAAATTGTGAAAAAAATTGTGAAAAAGGGCAATAACTCCATTACTAGTGAAGCCAGAGTTATTGACCTTGTGTATGACACTTCCTCTTGTCATGATCTGTCCATATATTAAGTTTCAATCCAATGGCATGAGCCATATAGGAGTTATCACCCAGACAAAAAATCGTGATTTTTTTTTACAAGGACAATAACTCCATTATTAGTGAAGCCAGAGTCATGGACCTTGTGTATGGCACCTCCTCTCGTCATGATCTTTCCATATATGAAGTTTCAATTCAATGGCATGAGCCATATAGGAGTTATCGTTCGGACAAAAAAGTGTTGGGTTTTTTTACATGGGGCAATAACTCCTATATTAGTGAAGCCAGACTTATGGACTTTGTGTATGACACTTCCTCTCATTATGCTCTTTCCATATATGAAGTTTCAATCAACTGGCATCAGGCATATTGAAGTTATCGTCCGGACAAAAAGTGTGACGGACAGACGGATGGACGGATGGACAGAAAGACAGACTCTCACGAAAACAATATGTCTTCCCCATATAAATATGGGGGGAGACATAATTAAGAGAAAGCGTCTGGATTCAGAGGTTAAAGATTGCCTAACCTGGTGAATGCAATGTGAAAGACAATTATCAATATATTCCAGCAGTGCTGTAATAACATTATGGCAGCAAATGACATTTTTTACGCCAAATGACGTTGTTAAACCAAATGACATCATAACATTAATGATGTCATGTCATATATAGAAGATCTGTTGCGAGTTGTCTTTTAAGATCACATGTCCCTAAACGAGCCTTAGAAAATGTTATTAAGCGAGCCTTGGCGAGCTTAATAACAATTTCTTCGTGAGTTTAGGAACATGTGATCTTAAAAGACAATGAGCATCAGATTCTTTTTCTCACATAACAAAAAGGTGTATTTTCGCCATTTAAATGACGTGTAAACATCGGTTTCCATGGCTTGACATCATATATGACATATGACGTCATATAATTATGTTCTAAAGTGATCTTACACGTGTTACAGATAAGGAAATCTTAACCTGTTGTGCTAACCCAGAGATAAGGGAAGGTATGTGAGAAAAACAATTCCGTTATGGTGCTTAAAAGCTAAAAATGTAGTGAAGTTTGAATTAGTTGTTATTTCTTGATAAAGGCTACAGCTGCTGAAATATTGAAAACAAGAGTTATTTGTATATAACTTTATTTAATATTTAAACAAGAGCCGCGTGCGGTGCCAAGGTTGTCTGATTTGGCGCTTGTTTTATATAAAAATAAATGGCCATAACTCCAAAATTTTGAAATCAAGAGTTATGGTTCTTATGTAGGAGCCTTTTACTCATTGAGATCTACCCACTTATGAAGTTTCATACTTTTTGATTAATCCGCTACATTAAAGTTTTTGCACACTGACGATGACGATGCCTACAACTATGACACAGTGATCACAATAGTTCGACGTTTCTTCGAAACAGACGAGCTAATAAAACCATTAATATATTTACAAGTAATAGATGTCCAATTCTGCTCAAACCATTTGACACAAAGAAACAGACATGGTCAAAGTAAGAAAGATCTCATGAGAATTGTCATAGCAACACGTGTATTCGCACAGTGAGCAATCGGTGATTTCAAATTAAAGAACTTTAGTGAGCAAGCTAACATACCCCATGCCAGCACATTGACAGAGATAAAAAGTGGTTTCCTATAACAGATTCCTCTGAAAATCAAACTCATCCATGTTTTTATTCCTGACAATCCTTAAAGCCAATTTGAGAAAAAGTGGTCAAGAAATGAAAGTGCTAGATGAGCAACAATGTATTATGATACATGGACGGACTGAAGGACAGACGTGGAAGACGAATAGATGGACTAACAGGCCAAAAACTATATACTCTGTGTAACTTCGTTGCATGGGGTATACCTACACATGATAACTATTTTTTTTAATTCTTCAAATAAAGTAGACTACAGTCTAACTTCACTATAGGTCAAGGTCGCACAATTTTAAGCCTGACCTCGACCTAGTGAGAGTGCTCTAGCAAGTGAATTTCATCTGAAATTGTCACTATTCTATTACATAGATAGTCAAAATACGATACTACAACATGAAATAGCAATTGTGTTCAATACTAGTTCAACCCTTTGAAATTTTTTAATTGCTTGTGTTTTGATGTTGGTTATCAATTACATGATCTGTTTCTATACCATTACTTACTTTAAATCCTTTTGCTCAGCAAATTTGAGCTTGTAAACCCGAATTTCAATTGTTTTACTTCTTTCCCTTTACTTACTTCAATAAGGCATGTTTGTGTATGTGAATGAATTATTTCCCTTTCAGTAGGGTCAAGTTTCAGGATTCTTAAATTAAACTAATTTTTGTATGCAAGTTCACATTCAATAACATTTTCAATTATGTGCAAACTCTAATGAAACACAAATCTTTATCGTAAGCAAACATCGTTTAACGTGTTCATGATCGGACATGCTTTGATCTGTACCCTGCAATTATTCCATTTAAAGGTGTGATCCGTTAAATTGATAACTGTTTGAATACTCGTGAAAACACAGACTGACAGGTGAGAAGTGACAATCGAAAAGTAATTTGTTGAAACGTTTGTGTCCTCGAGTCAATAATGCTACAAACAACAGATTAACAGGTGAAGGGGCATAATTATACCACGAACCAGCCCAGGTCCTTAAGCAAGCCATATTTGACCCAGCAGTTGTGTATTACATTAAATTAAGAACAAATTTTTCCTGGAATTCGACCAGACCCCAAACAAGTCACTGTCCTCGACTCAAAGAAGCTTGAGCTATTAAAGTTTGACTGTATTTGAAATTAAAATGTACATCTACATGACAATAAGTGCAAAACATCACTCCATAGATGTGCATTTTTAAACAGGGTAGACCTAGATCAGATGACTGATGTAGAAACCATCTGATTAGGGTTAGCCCTATTTGCTTCTGAAATAATAAAAGAGTGATTATACACTTTCTGCTATGGCTAAACATTCCTTTGTTATAATAAAGATTCAGCTAAATTTCTTAATATAATATTCATGATAACATTATTTCTTACATGAATATTCATGGAGTAAAGAGTTCAATATAGATCTGCTAATGCTTGTGTTTGCATATACTGTGTGTGACAAATTGAAATCACGAATGTTACGTATAACGAGAGGGCCATAATGGCCCTGATATCGCCCACCAGACACACAGTATAAGATTTTCTATGGAACACTGGCCACCCATGGGGCGGGGCTTCATTTGAACCCAGGGGCATAATTCATATATGTTTTATAGAGGACTTCAAGATGATGCTATGTGCCAAATATGAAAGTTGAGAAACTTCCAGTTTCAGAGGAGAAGATTTCTAAAGGTTTCACAATATGTTTCTATATAAAACAAGAGGGCCATTGACAGTGTTAATTTTTCAGCAGACAACATTTCTAACAGATGACAGAAACTCAGTGTTAACCCTATCACTGCTGAGCATGACTTGACTGAAATTAGCACACAGTTTGGATTCTGATCTGACACATGTGTAACTTGATATGTGGTTTGTACAAGAGAGTTAATTGTAAGATTCATATCTATTAAAACAGTGTGAACAAACAGACAATAATTCTGAAGTAGACAACATTACAGTACTGCTAGAGTATAGAACTTGACCTCTCCAATAACTGGCTAGCTGGAGAGCTTCTCATGGATAAGGGAAACCTTTAAACTGTAAAACTCGATTTTAAGGTATAACCCACAGGGCAGGGCCAATTTTAACCTCAGAACTATGATATTAACATAATTCATAAAGGTATACTAAGTAAATCTAAACATCAAATATCTAAGCTCTGGGATATGTAGTTTTTGACAAGAAGATTTTTAAAGTTTTCCCTATGTATCACTAGTGAACCAAGCCGTCTGCTACAGAAAACTGAACAATAGTCTGCTACAGAAAACTGGCCACCCCTGAGGCAGAGTCAATTTTGACCCCAGGGGCATAATTTATATAACTTTTGTAGAGGACCTGAACATGATGCTACGTGCCAAATATGAAAGCTGAGAACCTTTCAGTTTCAGGAGAAGATTTTCATTATATGTTTCTATTGAAAACTTAACACCCCCAGGGCGGAGCCAATTTTGACCCCAGGGACATAATTTATATAACTTTTGTAAAGAACCTACAGATGATGCTATGTGCCATAGATGAAAGCTGAGAACCCTGTAGATTCGGAGGAGAAATTTTTTAAAGGCTCAAATTGTTGACGACTGACGACACACACCGAAGGACAAAGGACATCAGGCGATCACAAAACTCACCCTGAGCACTTTGTGCTCTGGTGAGATAAAATTTATGGCAACAACGTAAAAAGACATATGGACAGAGACAGATGGACTTAAGGACAGGTAGACAATAAAGAGTGTTCCCTAAGTTGTCACCTTGCTTAAGCAAGTGACATAAAATAAGACAGTTAAGGACATACTGTAGATGTTCAGAAAACGAAGAAATGGCCTCCAGTTGAGTACATGTCTCAGAATCTTCTCATTGTCGTGTAAATTGTCATCCCCTACAGATTTGTTCCATTCATTGTTGAACATGTTGGACAGAAGCTCTCCATATCGCTTGCTAGCTGGTGTTGTAAAGTTGCCATAGTCTACTGTGTAGCCAATCAGAATAGCCTAAGAAATACAGATGGACACTGACATATACAGATAATGAAACATACCCTGACTTCAGATTTCATGTACTTTGAACAATCAAAACATTTTCCATACCCTGTTGAAGTGCATTTTTTCACAATTCAACCATCAACCCGTTACTCCATAAATATTAATTCTGGCACATTTGCTAACAGAGTAGACCCAAACCATAGGAGCCATCTGATCAGGATCTGCTATTTGTTTATAAAATAACTGTGATCTACTTCTGCAGTCTCCGCCATGATAAAAACTTTCCTTGACCATGATGCCATTATAAAGATTCAGCTATATAATATTAAGGCATTATTTCTAACATGAATATGCACTAAGTAGAGGGTTAAGGTTGGTTGGTGGTTTGACATCCATGTTTTGTCATCTAGGACTAATGAATGCCAATTCTTGTCTTAATCATAGAGTCTTGAACAATGTTTTCTATTAAATCAGTTGTCTTATTTCAGTGAGTTCAGGAGACATATATATCCCTGTCAATAATAAGTAATTTCATAACGGGCTGTCAACCATCTTAAGTACATTATATCCAATATTCAACCTTATATTTGTTTTACTGTTATACTGTTTTATATACAATTTGATTGCATTCTAACAATTGCACAATATTTATCACGATTTTGAGCAAATTCAAAGTTTAACAAGAGCATGAGGCCCTGAAGTGCTTACCTGAGATAACCCTGGGATGTGACCATTTTTGACTCAAGTCATCATTTCTACAACCTTGGTAGAGAATCATAAAGCAAAACTGCATGCCATTAATTAAAGGTCTAAGACTTATGGTTTCAGAGAAAAACTAGAACTACCACTAAAGGTGATGAATACCCCCCACTAGCACATTTGACACAGAGATGGGGTTATAGAAATAAATCACTACAATATCTGCTGCAGTTTAGAAAAAAACTCCGGAAAACCTGAATTTCCTAAAAAATTCTAAGTCAAAATGCTGTAATTCCGTTAAAAATCAATGTAGTGTAACAAAATTCAAACTTGATCTTTAACACATTATTATAAAGCTACATATCAAATCAATATCTGCAAGGGTTTAGGAAAAAAAACTCCGGAAAACCTGAATTTCTGGAAAATTTATCAGTAAAATCACTATTTCTGTGAAAATTCAATGAAGCATTATGAAATTCAAACTTGATCTGTAACTCATTATAATAAAGCCACATACCAAATATCACTTCAATATCTGTAAAGGTTTAGAAAAAAACTCAGGAAAACTGAAAAATAACAAAGGGCAATAACTCCAAAAATACTGAAGACAGAATTACAAACCTTGTGCACTGCACTTGCGGTCAATGTGATCTATCTATATATGAAGTTTGAAGTCAATAGCTTTTATACTTTGGAAGTTATGATCCGGACAAGCTGGACAGATGGATGGACAAACGGACGGACAACCGGACTGACATGGTGACTCCAGTATACCCCCCCCCCCCCAAACTTCGATTGTGGGGGTATAATAATATTTTATATTTTCCCCATGAAAAACTGATAAGCCCCAGGGCATGGCCAAATTTTGCCTGGAGGTCGGGTCATAAGTTGAACATTCTTGGCAGAGGATCACAAGGCAAAGCTACATACCAAATATGGACGGTATGGGTCTATGGTTTCAGGGACTAAGACTTTTTAAGGTTTTTCTTAAGTAGGTCTATGAAAAATTATTATTCCCCAGGGCGAGGGCCATTTTTTACCAAAGGGTCATAATTTGTACAATCTTAGTAGAGGACTTTATGGTTAAGCTGCATATCAAATATTAAAGGTATTGGCCTTATGGTTTCAGAAAAGAAGATCTTTAAAGGTTTTCCTATATAAGCCTATGTAAAACTGATAAATCCCTGGGTGGGGCTATTTTGGCCTGGGGATCATAATTTGAACAACCTTGGTAGAGGACTATGAAATAATGATATACACTGAAAGGAATTTCTAACCGGCCAACTAACGTTTGGCTATAGTTTAGGAATAAAACATAGACGCTGACCAGAAGAAACTTACTAAAACTCACTGCTCTCTATTTAATTGAATTACACGAAAAAAACGCCCATTTCAAAGCCCAGTCAGTTAAAGCGGAATGATGGGTTTGAATCTTGAATACCAGCATGCAGTTCACGTGCGTGGCGCAGACAGTAATAAATGTGATACAAATTCAATCAGTATACATTTGCTAAAACAAGATATGTTTGTGAAACACTATGCCCCGACCTTTGACCCTGATAGATGACTTTGACATTTGACCCATGGACCAGGGAGTTGAACCCAACACATTGTCTTTGGATGGTTAACATTTGTGCCAGGTTATTTTGAAATCCATTCACAGATAAAAAAGTTATAGAAGGGACAAGAAATTTGGGATGGAGGGATGGAAGGACAGACGGACCGATGGACGGACAATGGGATTACTATATGCATAATAAAAAGCACAAACCATGGCCAGAATAAGCATTGAAGAACGAAGCCGAGCCGTTAGAATGGTCCAAACCGGCACTCCAATTAGGCAGGTATGTACCGTGTTGTAATGATTGCATTAAATCTATATCTTGACCTTCAAGGGACCATACAAATTACTTCAAGAAAACAGAGATTTGAGTAATTCGATTTCTAATTTGAACAAGGCAGTCAAAAGGACAGCTAAACATTGACATTGACCTTGAGTCAATATGACTGCCACATGTGTTCTACACAATGTTTCAATTTAGCGAACATTTGACTTACCGTAAGTTTCATGAAAATCCATCAAGATATGGAGCGGACACGAAAATGTAATGGAAATTAAAGGTTAAAACACTTTAAACGCTTTGGTGATGGTTCTACAGTGTTTTTGGCCAGTATTCCAATGCATACCAAAACCCCTATCATCCTAATTAAAGGTAATCTGAATGCTAGAAGATACCAAGTTGATGTCATACAGCCCACACTTCTTCCGCATATCAATGCCAATTGTGGTATGACCTTGGCCCAAGATAATGTACCCTGCCAAGGTTATGCTAGCAGGTAATAACGTTTAAACACTCCAATGGCGAGCCAAAAATCCGGATCTAAATCCGATAGAACATGTATGGGACTCATTAAAAGGACAGGTTACAACCCAAGGACAGCCCCTTAATTATTGGTGCACTCATGTGTGACATAGTTCGAATGAGGGCAAATGTTCCTCAGCCTTATTTTCAAAGATTTATTGTGTGCATAATGAAGAGGAGCCGTGCTGTTATTGCAGCAAGAGGGGCTTCACAGAGTATCAACATTACGACCATGGTGTTACCAGCATTTTGTGACTTTTTGTTTTGAGGTTGACCATGTTAACCCTTTTTGTTACGTTAAGACTTTCCTATGAAAAACTGAAAAGCCCTGTGGCGGTCCATTTTTAACCCAGGGGTCATAATTTGAACATTATTTGTAGAGGACCACTAGATCATGCTACATACCAAATATCAAATGTCTAGGCGTTACAGTTTCAGAGAAGAAGATTTTTAAAGATTTTCTTATGAAAAATTGATGACCCCCAGGCAGGGCCATTTTTGGTCCAGGGATCATAATTTGAACAATCTTTGTAGAGGACCGTTAGATCATGCTACATACCAAACATCAAATGTCTAGGCCTTACAGATTCAGAAGAAGATTTTTAAATAGTTTCCTATGAAAAACTGATAAGCCCCAGAGCGGTGCCATTTTTGGCCCAGCGGTTATAATTTGAACAATATTTCGTTCCCAATGCTGTTTCTGACAAAATTTGGTTAAAATCATGTCAGCGGTTTCAGAGGAGATATTGTTTGAAAATGTGGACAAATGCATGACGCTGGACGTATCGCCTCAGGTGAGCTAAAAACAAACAAATATCTGGACTGATGCAAACAGGACAACACACTTGACTATTCAGAAGGAACATGTTCAAGAGGATTTTTTTTATATGACTAGCAGTGTGCATTTATGTTGTAATCATATCTAAATATTGCAACAGTTTATATAAATCTGATAGAGGGCCATCTACAGATTATTCCACATACATTTGGTGAGAATCAAGTAATTAGTTAAAAAATTACTTTTTGCTCCTGTGACTTGATACTTATACAATGGAAGGCAACACATAATATAATGTTGGTAGAAAGTTACCTGAAGATCATTCTTGTGAAATTTGGAGAAAACCCATAATGGTTTTGGAGGAGATGTCAAATAAGAAATTGATGGTTAAAATATATTTTTAGATTCTGTGACCTAATGATCTGGCTTGGTGTACTGGAACAATTTATACAAATCGAAGAGGGTCACCTGCAGATCATTGCTGTGAAATATTCATGAAAATCCAGTCAGTGGTTTAGGAGATGTCATTGAAAGAAATTGTAGACAACGCACAACGGGAAAAATTAGCAGAACACCATTTTAACCCTTTCCTTCATGAATATTCAAATAAGAAATAATACCATCATATCAATCAGATGAATTATTATAGACATATGAATATTGGAATTTTGAGTCATGGCAATGCAAAATCAGATCTATATTATTTCATAAGCAATCAGAGCAGACCTGATCATATGGCTCCTAGGTGTCTGATCTGGGTCTACTCTGTTTGCAAAGAAGTTTCTACAAGGTAAAGAGATAAACAATAAAAATATCTTATCTCCAAAACTTAACACTTTTGTCCATATGAGCCCTAGAGTCTTATATCTTTTGATTCTTTATGCTTTTAACAGAAATTGAAATAAATCTTCATATTTTAAATAAGTGTTGCCACTTTACCTCAAAAGCTATTTTGCTCAAAATGTCCTGCATTTTTTGGTGGTAGCCGTCACCCTTCTCGCAGTAAAGTTTCACAAACATCTCTGTTGAGAAATTGCCTTGACAAACCTAGAATCAGGGAATAATACAGAAAGAGATGTTTTACATGACAGTCTAAAGAATCAATTGTATGTTTTGGTGAATTCATTTCAACCAAGAAGCACAAGAAATTATGACTAAGCTTATCTTTCATTGCTTATGAAAGATCATGCAGTTCCTTGCATATCATTCCAACATTGCAAGTACTGCATGATAAAGTGAGAGTAAACTTTATACAACCACCTATTTTTAAGGTAAATGCTGGTAATACAAGATTTGGTTATTGTTAAATCAAATATTTAAGACCTGTACTACTACAAGTGGGCCATGAGGCCCTGAAGCGCTCACCTGAGATAACCCAGGGGCGGGGCCATTTTTGACCAAGAAGTCTTCATTTGTACAACCTTGGTAGAGAACCAAAAGGCAAAGCAATATGCCATTAATTAAAGGTCTAAGCCTTATGGTTTCAGAGAAAATTAATATTTTATATTTTTCCCATAAGAAACTGATAAGCCCCAAAGGGCTAGGTTCACTAAGGGTGAAAAATTGCCATAAGTTCATGCTACATACTAAATATCAAAGGTCTAGGCCTTACAGTTTCAGAGAAGAAGATTTTTTAAGATTTTCCTATGAAAAACTGATAAGCCCTTGGGCGGGGCCATTTTTGGCCCGGGGGTCATAATTTGAACACTATTTGTAGAGGACCATAAGGCTTTACAGTTTCAGAGAAGAAGATTTTTAAAGATTTTCCTATGAAAATTCCATATTACCATATATGGAAATATTGACCACGCCCTCTGGCGGCCATGTTTTTTGCCCCGATCAAAATTCTTTTAACAACTTTTAAAGTCTATCAACTGAGAAACATTTTGGTGCAAACTATATTCAAATCCAACAAGTCATTCTGGAGAAGAAGATTTTTCTAGATATTGTGTCCGGTTGCCATGGCAACAAGACCGATGGCCCCGCCCACTATCTTTTAACAACTTTTGAAGCACCCACCCACAGTATGTATCTGACCAAGTTTGGTTACAATTGGGTTGTCGGTTTCAGAGAAGAAGTCGTTTGAAATTGTTGACGGACAGACGGACAGACGGACAGCCGGACAGCCGGACGCCGGACACAGGGGTATCACAAAAGCTCACCTTGAGCACTTTGTGCTCTGGTGAGCTAAAAATTTGTCCTATGAAAAACTGATAAGCCCTTGGGCGGGGCCATTTTTGGCCTGGGGGTCATAATTTGAACAATTTTTGTAGAGGACCATAAGATCATGCTACATACTAAATATCAAAGGTCTAGGCCTTACTGTTTCAGAGAAGTAGATTTTTAAAGATTTTCCTATGAAAAACTGATAAGCCCTTGGGCTAGGCCATTTTTTGCCCAGGAGTCATAATTTAAACAATTTTTGTAGAGGACCATTAGATCATGCTACATACCAAATATCAAAGGTCTAGGCCATACAGATTCAGAGAAGAAGATTTTTAAAAAAATTCCTATGAAAATCTGATAAGCCCTAGGGCGGGGTCATTTTTGGTCCGGGGGTCATAATGTGAACAACATTTCGTTCCCCATAGCCACTGATGCTTCGGACAAAATTTGGTTAAAATCGTGTCAGCAGTTTCAGAGATGTCGTTTGAAAATGTGGACGGATGACGGACACCGGACGCCGGAGGGATTGCGATCACAATAGCTCATCCTGAGCCTTTGGCTCAGGTGAGCTAAAAAGCAAAGAAAAAGTTGCCGTTTAAATTCTAGTCTTATTTGAATTGAACAGTAGTTCATATAATTTTCTTCAATTTATGTAACAATGAACAAATATTATATAGGGTATAACCTCAGTGTCGATCTACTAGGGACTAGTAGTGCTGGATATCGCTGCTCATTTTAGTATCGGGATACACCGCGATTATGTAGTAGCGATTCGATGATACATCACGATACTCGATTTGAATAAAATATTTGCATAACCAAGGCCAATATGCAATAATGATACATGTTTAACAACTGATAAACTGCTGTATTCAGTGAACTGAGCAATACAAACAAGAGGGCCAAGATGGCCCTTAATCGCTCACCTGATTACCATAGATTAGCAGTGGTTCTGCAGAACAAGAATTTCAAAGATTTAGTATTCTGATTTTATCAAGACAATGATTCTGACCATTGAAGATTGGGCTAAAAATGTGCTCTCAATGTAATTTTTCTAAGATTTGACCTAGTGACCTACTTTTTATTCCGACCCAACCCATGATCACACTCAACCTTGATATCACCAAGACAAACACTCTGAGAAAGTTTGAGGAAGACTGGGCTAAAAATGTGGCCACTGGAGTGTAAACTAGATTTCTCTAAGATATGACCCAGTGACCTACTTTTTGACCTCACATAACCCACTTTCAAACTTGTCAAAGATTTTATTAGGACAATCATTCTGACCAATTTGCATGAAGATTTGGCTATAAATGTGACCTCTAGAGTGTTCACAAGGTTTTCGTACTATTTGACCTAGTGACCTAGTTTTTAACCCCACATAATCCACTTTCACACTCAATTGAGATTTTATCAAGACAATCATTATGACTAAGTTTCATGAAGATTGGACTAAAATTGTGACCAATAGAGTGTTCACAAGGGTTTTTTTTACTGTTTGACCTAGTGACCTAGTTTTTAACTCCACTTGACCCATTTTCGAACTCGTCCGAGATTTTATCAAGACATTCATTCTGACCAAGTTTCATGAAGATTGGTCTAAAATTGTGACCACTAGAGTGTTCACAAGGTTTTTCTACTATTTGACCTAGTGACCTAGTTTTTTACCCTACAAAACCCATTTTTCAAACTCCTCCTAGATTTTATCAAGACAATCATTCTGACCAAGTTTCATGAAAATTGTGCTAAAAATTGTGACTTGTAGAGGGTTCACAAGGTTTTCCTATTATTTGACCTAGTGACCTAGTTTTTAACCCAACTTGACCCACTTTCGAACTCGTCCGAGATTTTATCAAGACATTCATTCTGACCAAGTTTAATGAAGATTAGACTACAATTGTGACCACTAGAGTGTTCACAAGCAAATTGTTGACGACACACGACGCACGATGGACGACGGACATTCAAGTCTCCCAAAAGCTCACCCTGAGCTTTGCTCAGGTGAGCTAAAAACAGAAGACACATCACCTTCTGTTTGTCTCCTTTTTCAAGTCCAAAATGATTCCAAACATTCTACTTAAAAGATGGAGGCGCTCGCTCAATCTCAATTTCGGCTGTCATTTTTCCTAGAAAACAGTCGCTTACAGCATTGAAAGTATTTTGCAAATAGGGCAGGGGAAATTCCGGTGCCGGTCCCAACCTACTATACGCGGTCCAAGTGCCGGCTTCTCTTAAAACAGTAGCTAATCGAGACATATTTTTTCGGCATTTTTCATGGCTGAAATTTTCCTTAAATGAATATTATCATGACAGATCTTGATAGGATTTGTGCACTCATTGCACTATGCAGATTAACTGATCATGATGTATAAATCTCGGGCCGGATATACGCCCCATAATCCACATAAGAAATTACAGTTCGGTTAATATAATTTATAGGACCTAGCAATAACAAGTAAATAACAAGCAAATTGCAGAAGCGTTTTAAGCTGGGTAAGTTCATGTGGATTTATTTGGCTTTTGGGGATGATGCTTAATAACTGATCCGAATATTCTCATGTTTATTATATCATTAATTATATCAAGTATTCAAACATTGCAAAGTATCGTCAAACATCGATGTTTTCGACATGGTATCGTGATGCTGCATCGCGGACTTCTCATGATGATTTATCGATGCATCGGTGATATCGGTCCAGACCTACTAGGGACCATGGCTAAAAGATCAACTTATCAAGAGGTCTACTCAAACCAGGTACATGTACAAATACATACACGAGTTTCTAATTCAATGTTTGAAGTGCATGTATGCATAAAAGCATGTAAAACTAGAGGTTTTTGTCACAAAAACGGATGTCTCCCCTCTAATAAAAGCAATATGTAAAGGGAAATCACTAAAAATGTTATGGTCTTGATGAATGATACTTCCCCTCATTATGCGTTTTCCACACTACATTTTTCAAGAAGAAAATGATAACAGCTAATAACTCCAAAAATACTGATACCAGATTAATGGCCCTTGTGCATGACACTTACTTTCATCATGCTTTTTCCAAAAATAAAATGTCATTCCAATAGCATCAGTCGAACAGGAGTTATTGATCGGCCAAAAAAATGTAACAAAGGGCAATAACTCCAAAAGTATTGAAGCCAGAATTATGGCCCTTGTTCATGACACTTTCTCTCATCATGCTCTTTCCATGTATGAAGTTTAAATACGATGGCAAGAGCCATGTAGGAGTTATCGTCCGGACAAGAAAGAATTAAACAAATGTACAAGGGGCAATAAATTTATTGAAGCTCGAGTTAAGGATCTTATGCATGACACTTTCTCTTATTGTGATCGTTCCATGTATGAAGTTTCACTCCAATGGCATGTGTCACATAGGAGTAATCATCCGGACAAAAAATTGTGATTTATTTTACAAAGGGCAATAACTCCAATAATAGTGAAGCCAGAGTTATGGACCTTGTGCATGACACTTCCTCTCGTTATGATCTTTCCATATATGAAGTTTCAATCCAATGGCATGAGCCATATAGAAGTTGTCGTCCGGACAAAAAAGTGTGAATTCTTTTACAAAGGGCAACAACTCCTATATTAGTGAAGCCAGAGTTATGTACCTTCTGCATGACACTTCCTCTCGTCATGATCTTTCCATATATGAAGTTTCAATCAACTGGCATCAGGCAAATTGAAGTTATTGTCCGGACAAAAAGTTGTGATATTTTTAACAAAGGGCAATAACTCAAATATTAGTGAAGCCAGAGTTATGGACCTTGTGCATGACACTTCCTCTCGTCATGATCTTTCCATATAGGAAGTTTCAATCCAATGGCATGAGCCATATAGGAGTTATCGTCTGGACAAAAAAGTGTGATTTTTTTTACAAGGGGCAATAACTCCTATATTAGTGAAGCCAGAGTTATGGACCTTCTGCATGACACTTCCTCTCAGTATGCTCTTTCCATATATGAAGTTTCAATCAACTGGCATCAGGCATATTGAAGTTATCGTCCGGACAAAAAGTGTGACGGACAGACGGACAGACAGACAGACAACTCTCACGAAAACAATATGTCTCCCCCATATAAATATGGGGGGAGACATAACAAGAGCTCCATGTGTCAGAGCATTATACACCCTAAGTATGAGCTGTCATAACATGCACAATGTTATATGGGAGGGGGCTCATGTTATCAAGTGAACAATGTTTTTTGAGTTGACCATAACTGTGACCTTGACCTTTTACAGATTGACCTCAGAATCAATAGGGGTCATCTGCTGTCCATTTTATTGAAGGCCACTATGACCTTGACCATTGACCGACTGACCTCAAAAGCAATAGGGGTCATTTACTGGTCATGCTCAACTTTCCTACTTAGTATATAACTTATCAAGTTATTGAGCTGACAAGATTTTTGAGTTGAAGTTCACTGTGACCTTGACCTTTGACTGTGTGACCTCAAAACCAATAGGAATCATCTACTAGCCATTACCAACCTTCCTTCTAAGTATGAAGATAGCACACCTAATAGTTATCAAGTTATTGAGCAGACAACTTTGACCTTGACCTTTGACTGACTGACCTCAAAATCAATAGGGGTCATCTACCATCTGTGACCAACCTCCGCACTAAGTATAAAGACAGCATGCCTAATAATTATAGAGTAAATGGGCAGACAAGATTTTCGAGTTGAAAGTCACGGTGACCTCGACCTTTGACCAACTGACCTTAAAATCAATAGGGATCATCTACTGGCCATGACCAACCTTCCTATTACGTATGAAGACAGCACACCTAATAGTTATTAAGTTATTGAGCGGACAAAATTTTTGAGTTGAAGGTTACTGTAACCTTGACCTTTGACCAACTGACCTCAAAATCAATAGGGGTCATCTGCTATCAGTGACCAACCTCCACACTAAGTATGAGCACAGCACACGTAATGCTTATCAAGTAATTGAGCAGACAAGATTTTTGGGTTGAAGGTCACCTTGACCTCAACCTTTGACCGACTGACCTCAAAATCAAATTGGGATCATCTGCTGGCCATGACCAACCTTACTAGGAATGAAGACAGCACACCCAATAGTTTTCAAGTTTGTGAGCTGACAGAGATGTGGTTAACGGACGGACGGACAAGCACCATACCATAATACGACAAGAGTTACCTTCGGGTGTATAAAAATCAAGTGGAATATGATATTATTCCTATAAATTTGAGGCAAGTGGGATGGAAGTGTAAGACACATCACATAAATCTATAGTTTATGTCAAAGAATTCAAAACAACACCTAAAATTCAAAAGAAGAATCAAATATCTACACCCTATGATGTTTGATGATATCACACATCAACTTCCGGTTTTGTTTCAGGTTGTCCCTAGCAACATGCGAAACTCATTCTTTCAGCACAACAACCATAATTTAACACTTGTTATGCCGATTAATGTAGTTTGTAGACATTGTTAAGAAACAAACCAAGTTAAGTATGGTTTTAAACTTACAAGTACTACAAGCACGATGAAGACACACAGTGTATATGTAGAAATATGAAACTGAGCACTGGCACAATTCTGAACCAACTCATTTATCCCTTACTCTATAAATAGGCATTTCTATGCTTTTGCAATCAGAGTAGAAATATGGCTGTGTGTTTACCTATTTACAATAAATTGTTTAATTAAAATACACCATTATTCCTGCCTACAAATCGCAGGCCCTTGATCACTCCTTTACTTGCGAAAGGTGTGAAACATGCATTTCGGCCAGTCATGAACATGTGAGAACACCCAAAGGTTATTGACTGTGTACTAAGGTAATTAGCAAACTGACTCATGTATGGTAAAATTCCATGGGACCAAAAGAATATTCAACATATTGAAAAGATCGACTCATATAAGATCAAAACATAAATGAATTTCATATAGAATAGATAAGGAAAGATTTCGGGACTTGGAAAGAAGAACAACACATAAAGAAAGTTGACACGTCGAAGGTTGACACATAGAAGTTGTATTCTGATATAATGAAATATTTCACTTTAAAATTAAAATGAATGGAAGCTGCTGGTGACAAGGATAAACTAATACCGTATATATTTCCACTTACTATATGGCATGTATAATATCCTTCAATAACACTTACAGACTTAAAATGGAACCCTTCACCTGATTAACATTCATGTAAGAAATAATGATGTCATGCATTTAAGTAAGATGATTTATAAAGGCATCTGAAAAAATAATATTTTTTTTACCATGTCAGAAACTGTAGAATCAAATCTATATCATTCTATGAACAAAGCAGACCCTAAGCATAGAGCCATCTGACCTATTAAAGTGTAAGGTGCTGGGTTAGCATGTGTTTCCCTTGTAGTATACATTTAACAAACATGTACATGTATACAGTTTTGTAATATACTTGTTGATTTACAGTACAACTCCTAGTGCTGACCTTCGACATGCCGACTTTCTCAACATGTCCATATTCTTTCCGAGTCCTGAAATCTTTCCTCTTATATTCTATATGAAATTCCATTTATGTGTCGATCTTATATGAGTCAATCTTTTCAATATGTCAAACATTTTCTGGTATTGATTAAATGATATTTTTCCATACATGAGTAAATCTGCCAATTACCTGTGTTTACAGGCAACGGCCTCGGGTGTTTTCACATGTTCGCGACTGGCCAGAATCTGCATGTTTCACACCTTACACAGTCATGTAAAGGAATGATCTAAGGCCTCTAACATCTTTAATCCGAACTTGACTTGACTTTGACTTTGACTTAGGTGGGGATAATGGTGTATTTTAATTTAACAATTTATTGTAATTAGATGAACACACCGACTTATTTCTACTCTGTTTACAAAGGCATAGAAATGCCTATTTATGTAGTAAAGGGATAAATGAGTTGAGTCGGAACAGATTCATTTTTTGTACATGTACACTGTGTGTCTTCATTGTGCATTGTAGTGTTTGTATTAAGTTGAAAACCATACTTAACTTAGTTTTTTTCAAAACAATGTCAAGAAACACAATGAATCGGCATAACAAGTGTTTCATCATGCTTGTTTATGCTGAAAGAAAGAGTTGCTACGGTCAACCTGAAACAAAATCGGATGTTGATGTGTGCTATCATTGAACATCATACAGTGTTCATATTTCATGCTTCTTTTGCATTTTAGTTGTCTATTTGTGTTGCTTTGAATTGTTTGACATAAAATATAAATATATATGAGATTTCATCCCATTTTTACATGTGTTCAGGCATACATACACTTCCGAGACTGATATTGAAACTTGTGTACATGTACCTGTTTTGAGTTGACCTCTTGATAAGTTGATCTTTTAGCCATGGTCCCTAGAAGATTGACACATCGAGGTTATACTGTACTACTTTATTCCAGATGTTTCAAATCCTTCTCTGTCTTTCAGAGATTAGTAAATTTGCTAAAGAATTGTAATGTAATGCATTTTACTGGATACAAAATGCCAAACTAATAAAGCATTGCATCATACAGAGCTATATTTTAGATTTGTATTTTATATTTAATTCATGCTCAATGTTTTTTCTCCATTATTGGTCAATTAAATGGTTGAAAACACTTCCATATTGTTTCCATGAATAACAGGATGCAGATACATAAATTCATTAAATTATGCCAACATTAATGACATGCTTGCTCAAACCATATTTTCCCATAAAACCCAGGTGTTTTAATAATAGTTAATTGATTGCCTTTACTTCTTTCACATCAATAATTCAAATATATATGAAATTTACAAATTAGCATTAAATTACCATTTGAAGTGTTCTAGGCAGAGTGCTCAAAACTGCCTCATTCCACAATTCTGTAACTTTGGCTGAAGGAAGATCATCAACAATGGTGTCATTCCAAATCTGAAATTAGACTCTTGCATATCAGTAATACAGGACAGCTACTATATAGAATATCTCTATAGCCCAAATGCCATGTTTAGTTATACCAATAAATGGCCAACACTTCGTTATTTTTTCAAAACACTTACTATTGAGTTTTGGGTATCAAAATAGAGTAGAACCCCTCTTAACCCTTTCCCTCATATAAACGTGTTTTCACGCATTTGCAAACAGAGTAGACCCAGATCAGATGGCTCCTAGAGGAGCCGTCTGATCAGGGTCTGCTCTGTTTGCTAATAAAAATTTATAGATCTATTTCTTTACTTTCTAAAATGTCTATAATGTTCCACCTTCCATATTTCTTTATAACTATTTTGTTAATGAATATTCAGTAGGTGTTGAAATTTGGTCTAAATATAGAACAGGGAAAGGGTTAACCAGACACTCAGAAAACTGGACTCCTCTCTACATGGGGCAAAACTCTAGATCACTTTTTATCCTTTCCTTATTTCTTACAAGATCACTCTATATACATGTACTTGAAAATCCTCTTCACTCTGAAAACTGGACAAACTTTCAAACTTTTACGCCAGGCAAATTAATATAATTTCGTACTGAATGGACTCTACAGCTAATCTCCATTTTGAAACTTCAGCATTTAAGGGATTAGGGTTGTCCTAATAAGTATTTCTGCAAAATTATTTAAACAAGAGGGCCAGAATGGCCCTGAAGCGCTCACCAGACACAATCAGACGAGAAGATTTTCGAAGTTTTCACTATATGTTTCTATTGAAAATTAGCTGGCCCTGGGGCGGGGCCAATTTTGATCAAAAGGGCACAATTTATATAGCTTTTGTAGAGGACCTGAACATGATGCTATGTGCCAAATATGAAAGCTGAGAACCTTATAGATTCAGGAGAAGATTTTCAAAGTTTACACTATATGTTTCTATTGAAAACTGGCTACCCCTTGGGCGGGGCCAATTTTGACCCCAGGGACATAATTTATATAACTTTTAAAGAGGACCTGAACATGATGCTATGTGTCAAATATGGAAGCTGAGAACCTTCTAGCTTCAGACGAGAAGATTTTCAAATTTTTCACTATGTTTCTATTGAAAACTGTCCATCCCTGGGGAGGGCCAATTTTGACCCCAGGGGCATAATTTATATATGATATGATATATATGATATTATATATGATGGCCAACTTGTCAAAAATCTTGACCTTGACCTTATTTCAAATATCTTAATATCAACTGAAAGGCCTTTTATCAAAGTTATCTGTATACCACAGATGGATTGCCTAACATTTGTAGTTCAGAAGTTATAGCAATGTTAAAGTTTGCTATAAACAGCAAAGTTTTTGAAATAGTGACCTTGACCTGATTTCATGTCTCCTTGTATCAAGTGAAAGGCCTTCACCTTAGCTATCTGCATATCAAATATGAATTTGTCTACCTGCAGTAATTCAGAAGTTATAAGCAATGTTAAAGTTTTGTTAACGACGGCATGCCACCCGCCCGATTTTCTACAAACCCGCCTGTACGGTTTTCGCCAAACTATAAGCCAAAATTTTTCTAAAAAAATCCGGCAATAAAAAACAAGTTGTGTTTGTGAAACACTATGCCCCTGATATGATCTTTGACCTTGATGTATGACCTTGACCTTAATAAGTCACACCTAAATATGTTCGCCTCCTCAAGTTGCAAATGCATGCCAATTTTGAAGGATATATGTTGAATGGCAACAGGATATATGTTGAATGGCAACAAAATTATCACCAATCTAAATTTGACACATAATTTGACCTTTGACCTTAATGTATGACCTTCACCTTAATAAGTCACCCCTAAAAAAATGTTTGCCTCTATAAGTTGCACATGCCTGCTTTTTTTAAGGATGTATGTTGCATGGCGACAAAATTATCGACAATCTAAATTTGACCCGTAATTTGACCTTGATATATGACCTTGAACTTAATAAGCATATTACCAATATTAAAGTTGGGGCCAAACCAACCAACCAACCAACAGACAAACAGGGCAAAAACAATATGCAACCCTGCCCCCTTTGATGGGGGGGGGGGGGGGCATAAAAAGAAAATTTTTGGTTTTCATCATAGCCATATAGGAGAACTAGTCATGATTTTTAAAGAATCTCGACAGCTTGAAGAATTTTGGTAAAGGGTTACTTATGGAAAACTTCTGCAAACAAATTACTGAAATAGGGCCAGAGGCTTCAAAGAATTTGATTTTTTTTTTTAAAATTAATGATAGCCATAAAAGGACAAGAGGGCCAAGATGGCCCTTAATCGCTCAGCAGATTACCATAGATTTAACCCTTCGCTTGCTATTCACGTCAATATACGTACCTGTAAATAGTGAAGACCCAGATGAGACAGTTCCTGCAGGAGATGTCTCATCAGGGTCTGCATTATTTACAAGTTGATTGTGCAACCAGTGCACTCCACAGCAGTGATTGCACAGCGAAATACTTGTACACAGTGAAGCTATATGTAATTATACAACAGGGCATGGGTAAAGAAGGAGAAATGTATTTTAAAATTCAGCAAGCGAAGGGTTAAGATTATAGCTGGGTAGCCCTAGGATGGGGCAAATATTGACCTAAGGGACAATATTTGAACAATGTAGGTAGTGGATCATGAGCAGTGGTTCTGGAGAACAAGATTTTATGAAGATTCAGCTAAAAATGAAACATCTAGTGTTCACAAGGTTTTCCTACCATGTGACCTAGTGACCTAGTTTTGACCCCCACATGACCCACTCGTTCGAGATTTTATCAATACAATAATTCTGACTAAGTTTCATGAATATTGGTCCGAGATTTTATCAATACACTAATTATGACTTAGTTTCATGAATATTGGACAAAAATTTTGACCACTAGAGTGTTCACACTGTTTTTCTTCTGTTTGACTTAGTGACCTAGTTTCGAACCCCACATGATCCACTATCGAACTCATCCTAGGTTTTATCAAAACAATAATTCTGAAAAAGTTTCATGGAGATTCGACTGCAAATGTGACCTCTAAAGTGTTCACAAGGTTTTCCTACTATTTAACCTAGTGACATAGATTTTGTGCCCACATGACCCACTTTCAAACTCGTCGGATATTTTATCAAAACTATCATACTGATAAAGTTTCATGAAGACTTTGCTAAAATGTGGCCTCTAGAGGGTTTGCAAGGTTTTCCTACTATCTGACCTAGTTTTTGACCTCACATAACCCACTTTCAACCTCGTCTGAGATTTTATCTAGACAATCATTCGGACAAGTTTCATGAAGGTTGGACTAAAAATGTGACTTCTAGAGTGTTCACAAAGTTTTCCTGCTATTTGACCTAATGACCTAGTTTTTAACCCACATGACCCACTTTCAAACTCTCCTGAGATTTTATCATGAAAATCATCATGACTAAGTTTGAAGATTGGACTAAAATTGTGACCACTAGAGTGTTCACAAGCTAATTGTTGACAATGGACCATGGACATTTAAGTCTCCCAAAAGCTCATCCTTTGCTCAGGTGAGCTAAACACTAGCCCTACCCTTTCTTTGACAAATTACAATTGTTTGAACAATCATTAGAATGTCACAATCTGATCATTTACACAAAATTTTATTGAAATAAGACCTATAGTTTTTGACATGCCAAAGCGGTAGTTTGCAGCATCCCGTATGGAACCCGGTAAGGCCCATGGGTGCACAATGGGTGTGCACGTCAGTGTGTAGCCCCCCCCACCCCCGATATGCAAGCACATGATTATTAGACAGAGTGCACTTTATTTAGATTTGAGCATAAGGCAATAAAACATAAACAAAAACAAACCTGTAGGAATAGATTCATGTTATATGTGTAGTTCCAATTTACAAAGTTTGTCTTGAACCACCTGCTGATTGTATCTGTACATTTCTGTAGGTCTTTGAGATGATTTGACTCTTTTGACGACTGGTTGCCTTGCTCTTTTGCTACCATATCATACAAGGCAAAGCAATGAGCCGTAATCTGGGAACAGAAGCACAAAGTTGTGCCTCTGTTTGTGCGTGAGATTTCCTCCACAATTGTAACAGCTATCTTGTACGCCATTTCAAGTTGGTTCTTGCTTTCTGATCTTCTAAAATACAAACATAAGTTTCTAATCAATCAATAAATAAGGGTATCAATTCATCTAACATATAACAATGCACTTGATATGATTTATAAATTCTGTTTAAACCAATAGCCTAATTTTGTCAGAGGTAGAAAATTTACTGTCAAGTATACATATGTTGAAAAAGCAAAAAGTTGGTGCCAAACCAACCAACAGACAGGGCCCAATTTCATGTATCCTTGTATCAACTGAATTCAAAGGCCTTCACCAAAGCTATCTCCATACCATCTATGAAGAGTCTAGCATATGTGGTTCAGAAGTTAAGACAAAATGTTGAAGGTTTTCAATGAAGGCAAACTTGTCAAAATAGTGACCTTGACCTAATTTCAAATATCTTTATATCAACTAAAAACCTTTACCCAAGCCATATGTATGCCAAAGATGAATTGCCTAGCATTTCTGGTTCATAAGTTATAGCAATGTTAAAGTTTGTTAAAAATGGCAAAGTTTTGGAAAAAGTGACCATGACTTTGACCTGATTTCATGTATCCTTGTATCAAGCGAAAGGCCTTCACCCAAGCTATCTGCATACCAAATATGAATTGTCTACCTTAAGTAATTCAGAAGTTAAAAGCAATGTTAAAGTTTTGTTAATGACGGCATGCCCGCCCGCCTGCACGCCCAACCGCTAGTGGGAGTGGTGGTCCAGTGGTAGGACGTTAGACTTGGGATGGAAGGGTCTCCAGTTCGAATCCTGCCATCGGACTATCAGAATTTTTCTGAGCAAAAAATGCATCCCACGTTTACTCCTCTCTACCCAGGTGTAAAAATGGGTACCTGTGAGGGAAATAAGCCAATGTGCCATGGCTGCCTTGGGTGCCGAGTGTTAATGGCCAACTTATAACACAGTGATCAGGGGGTAAATTGTGAAGTCGGGAGAATATGTACATTGTATGTAGTTCCAGAGAAATTTGATGAAAATACATTCAGTGGTTTAGGAGAGATTGTTCTTTAATTTCTATTTTTAGCATCTGTGACCTACTTACGCAGCAGACAAGAACGATTTATACAAATATGATAAAAGGTCCTCTGCAGATAATTCATGTCATATTAAGTGAAAATTTAGTCTGTGATTTATTAAAGATATTGTTCATCAAGATCTAATTCAACTTCTCTGACCTACTTATACAAAGGATTGGAACAATTTATATTATTCTGATAGAGGACATCGTGAGTATCATTTCTAAATAGTAAAGTCATATGCAATTAAGAAAGATGTTGTTTGTTAACATCTATTTTTAGCTCCTGTCACATACTTATGCAAAAGATCCAAATCATTTACACCTTTCTTATAGAGGTATCACACTGATGTATAAATCAGCAATCACAAAAAATGAATAATTCAGCAAACACAAACCAATTATTCTGCAATCACACAAATTCATGCTTCAGCACACAATTCTGAACTCCCCACTAATTCTATCACAAACAAGAATGTTTAAATAAACACCTGTCTCACCTGCTGTGACAGACAGACTGACAGAAGACTGAAAAGTGATCCCTATGTGACACTGCCTCTCAGCAGGTGACACAAAAATCTGCTATCACACAAATCCATTATCAAACAAGAGGGCAAAAATGGCCCTTAATCGCTCACCTGATTACCACAGATTTAAGAATATCGCCGAGTAGCCCCTGGGTTGGACCAATATTGACCTAAGGGATAATATTTGAACAATGTTGATAGTGGATCATGAGAAGTGGTTCTGGAGAACAAGATTTTCAAAGATTTAGAATATTGATTTTATCAAGACAATCATACTGACGAATTAAGATTGGGCTAAAAATGTGCCCTCTAGAGTAATTTTTCTAAGATTTGACCTAGTGACCTACTTTTTAATCCCACCCCATCCATGATCAAACTCAACCTTGATATCACCAAGACAAACATTCTGAGCAAGTCTTGAGGAAATTTGGGCTAGAAATGTGGCCACTGGAGTGTAAACAAGATTTTTTCTAAGATATGACCTAGTGACCTACTTTTTTTTATCCCACCCACCCATGATCAAACTCAACCTTGATATCACCAAGACAAACATTCTGAGCAAGTTTGAGGAAGGTTGGGCTAAAAATGTGGCCGCTGGTGTGTAAACAAGATTTTTCTAAGATATGACCCAGTGACCTACTTTTTGACCCCACGTAACCCACTTTTAAACTTGTAAATATTTTATCAGGACAATCATTCTGACTAATTTTCATAAAGATTTGACTAAAAATGTGACCTCTAGAGTGTTCACAAGGTTTTTCTACTATTTGACCTAGTGACCTAGTTTATAACCCAGCATGCCCAATTTTCAATCATGTCTGAGATTTTATATAAAACAATCATTCTGACCAAGTTTCATGAAAATTGGACAAAAAATGTGAACACTAGTGATTTTTCTACTGTTTGACCCAATGACCTTGTTTTTGACTCCACATGACCCACTTTCAAACTCGTCTGAGATTTTATCAAAACAATCATTCTGATAAAGTTTCATGAAGATTCGGCCACAAATGTGACCTCTAGTGTGTTCACAAGGTTTTTCTACTATTTGACCTATTGATCTACTTTTTGACCACACATGACCCACTTCAAAATCATCTGAGATTTTATTAGGACAATCATTCTAATTTTCATGAATATAAAACTAAAATTGTGACCACGAGTGTTCACAAACAAATTGTTGACGACGGACGCCGGACATTCAAGTCTCCCAAAAGCTCACATTGAGATTTACTCAGGTGAGCTCATTATTATGCAATCACATATTTTTCTACTGTCACACAAACTGATATTTCTATCATAAAATCCCCAAATGTATCTACCGTGACAAAAATGCTCTATCATACAAGTCCTAAAATAATTCTGATATCATTTTCTGAGGTTAACAAGCAAATTCGCTTAACTAATATCCTCTGCCAAATAAGTGCATGCCACAGTATTTAACCGACCAGACTGTTAAAAAAAAGAGAGCATAAATCTTGTATTCTAGGAGTCAATGTGAGTGATACTTGCAGGGCTGCATTTCTTCATGATACTACACTTTTGCACAGAGTTTCAATGAAAAGATCAGAGCTATTTCTGAAATATGACTGGATAGACTAATAGAATCAAGCATGGGTTTTGTTAAAGACGGGGGTTTCTATACCCGAGGTTGGTCTGTTCCAGTCGGAAACGAGCTTTAGCGAGTTTCCGATAGGAACAGACCAACCGAGGGTATAGAACCCCCCGGCTTTAACAAATCCCATGCTTGATTATTTTTCTCGCTGAAATACGCCCTAAAACCAAGAAAATTAACGAATTTTGTGAAGTACTACTTTACATTGCGTAATACGACTTCCATATCTAATAGCAACAGACCGCAGCATAACTTTAGGCGTGACACCAAATTCTTGCATAAAACGTGCTGTTGTAGTCACTAGACCATGTATTAACAAGGCGATTCTCGTGCTCACGCACTGTTGTTGACCGGTTTTAATTATACCTATTACGGGCCTAAGGTAAACAATGGACGCGATTGCTACAGCGTTTTGGCCTAAGCTAGGTGAACGCCGGGGTGTGAGTATTTCCAGGAGCACAGAAAATGATCTGTTTTTAGTGATAGACATATTGAATGAAATTCCGTGTAAACGGTATTTAATACAATCATGAATTTACGTCGAAAAGAAAACAGTGGCCCGGAAACAGCATAAATCGACGAAGTGTCAAAGAAGTGTATAGTTTTGCTGCCGTTGTTTTGCTTGTATTTTGAGAAATTAAATTGATGCAGGAGAGCAGAAAATTGGTTTTATGCAAGAATAGCGTTAATACACGTTTGTTTTCGGGCAATAACATCTGCAGTGTCCCTCGGGAATGTTGTGCAGTGTCCCTTCGGGCTCGGGCCAACAAAAGTCCCTCGGGACACTGCAGATGTTATTGCCCGAAAAAACGTGTATTAACCCTCTAATGACGTCATTTGTTATGACAACCACAAACGTTACGTTTTGGCGTAAATATAAATGACTGAGTGACTACAAAACAACGTCTTCGGTTAATTAAATAGGCTTTTAAAGTGTTTATATGATAAGAAGAATTTCATATTCGTGCTAATTACTTATATTAATTTCAATTCATAAGGTTGTTGCCTATAGAAATGTTGGTATAATTCTGTAAGAAGTCCTTCCCTTGTATTGATTTTACCCAATCGCGCGTATGAATACACTAGTCACGGGGTGTTCCAGATAAGGATTTCTAGTACGGCTATTTTTAGTAACTCAGCTTATCTAGCACGACTGAGAAGCGAGAAAGATATGTTAATTGTTTGGCAAACAAAGGGCCATAACTATGGTATTCCTAGATCAATGTAAATGATACATGCTGGGCCTCATTTCCTAATGCTACCTAACATTTTCACAAAGTTTCATAGAAAAACTCCAAACCTATGCTATGGCTCCAGAAAGGAACGCCGGACTGCATCTGTTTGATACATAACATTACAGAGTTTCATAGAAAAGCTCCCAATAGTTTCTGAGATATGGCTCTGGACAGATAAAAAATGCTGTAACTCTGGTGTTCTAACGTCAATGTCACTGATACTTGCATGGTCCACATTCCTCTTTGGTACTTAACATTTACACCAAGTTTCAAAGAAAAAATCCAAACCATTCCTGAGATATAACTGCCCTCCACCTTCAGTGGGGATAATAAAACACAAAGTACACCTACAGACAAATGGAAGAACAGACTAAGTACCGGTAGTCCCAGAATACCCATATCATTTCATTGCATGAAATATAAAGTGTCAATTAATTCTTACCATATTGTAACAAGAGCCACGTGCGGCACCAACGCTCGTCTGATTTGGAGCTTGTCTACTGCATACACTTCTCTTCGAAGAGATCTACCAACTTATGAAGTTTCATGTTGATACCTCTTATACTTTTTGATTAATGGGATACATTAAAGTTTTTTCACGCCGCCGCCAACAAAGATGACAACGCCTACAACTACAACAACACCCATGACCCAGTGATCACAATTGCTCGACTTTTTTCCTCGAAAACAGATGAGCTAAATATGATGTCAGCTTTATTTCCGATCAGTGATATTTACTTACTCTCAATTCGTTCCCGAGTTTGAGAAACTATTGAAGAAGTGTCAAACAGCTTAGATTCTGATCAGACCACTTATTTAATTTGTATCTCAACCGGATCCAAGCTGCTTGCAAAATTGAATGCATGATCAGGGTTAACAGCTCCGTGCGTGCGTGCGTGTGTGTGTGTGTGTGTGTGTGTGCCTGCGTGCACACACGCGTGCCGTGCGTGTGTGTATGTGCGTGCATGCATGCATGTGTGTGTGTGTGTGTATGTTCGACAAATTGTAGGGAATAAATATTGGTAATATCAAATCAGGTTTGCACCAATGGTATTTTTTTTAATAGAAATGGTGACAATTACACCTTTATTTAACTATACCTGCTGGGTGTGGCTTTCAGCTGTCTCAATAGGAACTCAAAACAGGTCTTTATCAGCTGAAAAAAATTTGGTCAGCAAATTCAAATAAGCAAATGATGTACATGTAACTGTCTTTAATACAAAAGTCCCTTACCATGAGGTATATATTTTGACGGACACTAATTCCAGTATACATAGCTCGAATTTTGTTTGAGCCCAATAGAGAGCTCTTAAGTATGTGAATGCATCTACTTAATGTGTGCTTTTACATTTCAAGATATTTTAGGAAAAATTGTATCCTTGACTTTGAGAGTACATAGGTGAGTACAGAAGAAGGCATAACCTCACAGCATGAGAAAAACTTGAATGAAGCTACATTCAAATCTGTCAGAAAAACTGGAAGATAGAGTAAATACAATTTTTTCTAATTTTTTTTTATCCCAATCCACTTCTTGACCCAAGGTTGTATAGCTAAAATGTTGGATTATCATAAACACTGATATATTATACAAGAGGGTCAGAATGGCCCTGAAGCGCTCACCAGACAATCAGAGGAGAAGATTTTCAAAGTTTTCACGATATGTTTCTATAGAAAACTAGCCTGCCCTGGGGCGGGGCTAATTTTGACCCAAGAGGCACAATTTATATAACTTTCGTAGAGGACCTAAACATGATGCTATGTGCCAAATATGAAAGCTGAGAACCTTCCAGTTTCAGACGAGAAGATTTTCAAAGTTTTCACTATATGTTTCTATTGAAAACTGGCTACCCCTGGGGCGGGGCCAATTTTGACCCAAAAGCTACAGTGGTGAGGGACATACAAGACGATGAAAAAAATGTGACAGCCAACTGAACATAAAATTTCCAAGTCATTTGACTTGACCTCGGGCTTGCGGGCAGCATAGGTTGAGTGTGCAATGAAAGTATAGATGGTTTTTAATGTGTATGCAATTCCATGTGAATAGCTACAGTGTTTAGGGTGATATAAGACAATGAAAAAACTGTGACAACCAACTGCATGTAAATGTGACAACCAACTGCACGTAAAATTTCCAAGTCATTTGACCTTGACCTTGGGCTTGCAGGCAGCATGGGTGGGGTGACAAACAATAGCAAAAGCTGTGATTAATGTGAATATGCAATTCCATGCGAATAGCTACAATGGTTAGGGAGATATAAGACAATTACAAGAGGGCCAGAATGGCCCTGAAGCGCTCACCAGACAATCAGAGGAGAAGAATTAGTTATAACTATATGTTCCTGCCCTGGGGCTGGGCTAATTTTGACCCAAGAGGCACAATTTATACAACTTTTGTAGAGGACCTGGACATGATGCTATGTACCAAATATGAAAGCTGAGAATCTTCCAGTTTCAGAGAAAAAGATTTTCGAAGTTTTCACTATATGTTTCTGTTCAAAACTGGCTACCCCTGGGGCGGGGCAAATTTTGACCCCAGGGCCATAATTTATATAACTTTTGTAGAGGACCTGAACATCTGGCTATGTGCAAAGTATGAAAGCTGAGAACCTCCCAGTTTCAGAGAAGAAGGTATTCAAAGATTTCACTATTTGTTTCTATTGAAAACTGCCCACCCCAGGGGCTGGGCCAATTTTGACCCCAGGGCCATTATTTATAAAAGTTTTGAAGAGGACCTGAACATGATGCTCTGTGCCAAATATGAAAGCTGACAGCCTTCCAGTTTCAGAGGAGAAGATTTTCAAATATGCGGGGCCAATTTTGACGCAAGGGCCATAATTTATGTAACTTTTGTAGAGGACCTGAACATGATGCTCTGTGCCAAATATTAAAGCTGAGAGCCTTCCAGTTTCAGAGACGAAGATTTTCAAAGATTTCACCATTTGTTTCTATTGAAAACTGCCCACCCTAGGGCGGGGCCAATTTTGACCCCAGGGC
The DNA here is from genome assembly GCA_963576725.1 of Azorinus chamasolen. NCBI lineage: Eukaryota > Metazoa > Mollusca > Bivalvia > Cardiida > Solecurtidae > Azorinus > Azorinus chamasolen. The sequence goes on from OY755237.1 coordinate 60,399,483, forward strand.
CATAATTTATATAACTTTTGTAGAGCATCTAAACATGATGCTCTGTGCCAAATGTGAAAGCTAAGAGCCTTCAAGTTTCAGAGGAGAAGATTTTCAAAGATTTCACTATTTGTTTCTATTGAAAACTGCCCACCCCTGGGGCGGGGCCAATATTGACCCCGGGGCCATAAGTTATATAACTTTTGTAGAGGACCTGAACATGATGCTCTGTGCCAAATATGAAAGCTTAGAGCCTTCCAGTTTCAGAGAAGAAGATTTTCAAAGATTTCACTATTTGTTTCTATTGAAAATTGCCCACCCCTGGGGCGGGGCCAATTTTGACCCCAGGGCCATAATTTATATAACATTTGTAGAGGACCTGAACATGATGCTCTGTGCCAAATATGAAAGCTGAGAGCCTTCCAGTTTCAGAGAATAAGATTTTCAAAGATTTCACTATTTGTTTCTATTGAAAACTGCCCACTCCGGGGCGGGGCAAATTTTGACCCCAGGGCCATAATTTATAAAACTTTTGTAGAGCATCTGAACATGATGCTCTGTGCCAAATATGAAAGCTGAGAGCCTTCAAGTTTCAGAGCAGATTTTCAAAGATTTCACTATTTGTTTCTATTGAAAACTGCCCACCCCTGTGGTGGAGCCAATTTTGACCCTGGGGCCATAATTTATATAACTTTTGTAGAGGACCTGAACATGATGCTATGTGCCAAATATGACAGCTGAGAACCCTGTAGATTCAGGAGAAGATTTTCAAAGATTTCACTATTTGTTTCTATTGAAAACTGCTCACCCCTGGGGCTGGGCCAATTTTGACCCCAGGGCCATAATTTATATAACTTTTGTAGAGGACCTGAACATGATGCTATGTGCCAAATATGAAAGCTAAGAGCCTTCCAGTTTCAGAGGAGAAGATTTTCAAAGATATCACTATTTGTTTCTATTGAAAATTGGCCACCCCTGGGGCGGGCCAATTTTGACCCCAGGGCCATAATTTATATAACTTTTGTAGAGCATCTGAACATGATACTCTCTACCAAATATGAAAGCTGAGAGCCTTCAAGTTTCAGAGGAGAAGATTTTCAAAGATTTCACTATTTGTTTCTATTGAAAACTGGCTACCCCTGGGGCAGGGCAAATTTTGACCCCCGGGGGCATAATTTATATAACTTTTGTAGAGGATCTGAACATGATGCTATGTGCCAAAAATGAAAGCTGAGAACCTTCTGGTTTCAGAGGAGAAGATTTTCAAAGTTTTACTATATGTTTCTATTGAAAACAAGGCACCCCTGGGGCGGGGCCAATTTTGACCCCAGGGGCATAATTTATATAACTTTTGTGGAGGACCTAAAGATGATACTATGTGCCAAAGATGAAAGCTGAGAACCCTGTAGATTCAGAGGAGAAGATTTTTAAAGGTTCAAATTGTTGATGACTGACGACGCACAACACACGACGGACGATGCACGCCGACGGACATCCGGCAATCACAAAAGCTCACCCTGAGCAATTTGTGCTCTGGTGAGCTAAAAACAAGAGGGCCATGAGGCCCTGAAGCGCTCACCTGAGATAACTCAGGGGCGGGCCATTTTTGACCAAGAAGTCATCATTTGTACAATCTTGGTAGAGAACCACCAGGCAAAGCAGTATGCCATTAAATAAAGGTCTAAGCCTTATGGTTTTAGAGAAAAATAATATTTCATATTTTCCCATGAAAAACTGATAAGCCCCAAGGAAGGGCCAAGTTTTGCCCAGAGGTCAGGGTCATAAGTTGAACATTCTTGGTAGAGGACCACAAGCCAAAGCTACATATTTGTAGAGGACAATTAGATCATGTTACATACCAAACATCAAAGGCCTAAGCCTTACAGTTTCAGAAGAATTTAAAAGATTTTCCTATGACAAGAGGGCCATGAGGCCCTGAAGCGCTCACCTGAGATAACCCCAGGGGCGGGGCCATTTTGACCACAAGAAATCATGTGTACAACCTTGGTAGAGAACAACAAAGCAAAGCAGTATGCCATTAATTAAAGGTCTAAGCCTTATGGTTTCAGAGAAAAATAATGTTTTATATTTTTCCCATGAAAAACTGATAAGCCCTTGGGCGGGGCCATTTTTGGCCCGGAGGTCATAATTTGAACAATATTTGTAGAGGACCATAAGATCATGCTACATACCAAATATCAAAGTTCTAGGCCTTACAGTTTCAGAGAAGAAGATTTTTAAAGATTTTCCTATGAAAAACTGATAAGCCCTTGGGCGGGGCCATTTTTTACCCGGGGGTCATAATTCGAACAACTTTTGTAGAGGACCATTAGATCATACTACATACCAAATATCAAAGGTATAGGCCTTACAGTTTCAGAGAAGAAGATTTTTAAAGATTTTCCAATGAAAAACTGATAAGCCCTTGGGCGGGGCCATTTTTGGCCTGGGGGTCATAAGTTGAACAATATTTGTAGAGGACCATAAGATCATGCTACATACCAAATATCAATATTCTAGGCCTTACAGTTTCAGTGAAGAAGATTTTTAAAGATTTTCCTATGAAAAACTGATAAGCCCTTGGGCGGGGCCATATTTGGCTCTGGGGTCATAATTTGAACAATCTTTGTAGAGGACCATAAGATCATGCTACATACCAAATATCAAAGGTCTAGGCTTTACAGTTTCAGAGAGGAAGATTTTTAAAGATTTCCCTATGAAAAATTCCATATTACCATATATGGAAAAAATGACCACGCCCTCTGGCGACCAGTCATTCTGGAGAAGAAGATTTTTCTAGATATTGTGCACAGTTGCCATGGGCAACAAGACCGATGGCCCCACCCACTATCTTTTAACAACTTTTGAAGCACCCACCCACAGTATGTATCTGAACAAGTTTGGTTGCAATTGGGCAGTCGGTTTCAGAGAAGAAGTCGTTTGAAATTGTTGACGGACAGACAGATGGACGGACAGACTGACAGACGGACGGACGGACGGACAGACGGAAGCCATCACAATAGCTCACCTTGAGCACTTTGTGCTCTGGTGAGCTAAAAAACAGATTAACCCTTGGGCGGGCCATTTTTGGCCCGGGGGTCATAATGTGAACAACATTTGGTTCCCCCTAGCCACTGATGCTTCGGACAAAATTTGGTTAAAATCGGGCCAGCAGTTTCAGAGGAGATGTCGTTTGAAAATGTGGACGTACGCCGGACGTATTGCAGTCACAATAGCTCATCCTGAGCCTTTGGCTCAGGTGAGCTAAAAATGTGACAACCAACTGCACATACCATTTCCAAGTCATTTGATCTTGACCTCGGGCTTGCGGGCAGCATAGGTGGGGTGCCAAATGATAGCACAGATGGTGATTATCGTGTATGCGAAGTTTCATGTGTATAAGTGTAGAAACTACTGACATATAATACATTACAGCAAAGCGTGACGCACGGACAGACAGATGGAAGGACAAGTGCAAAACATAATGCCCCTGAGTGTCATCACAGGGGCATAAAAATTAAACCCTAGCAATAAAAATCTGTATGCAGTACATGTATTTACAATATAGTCATACCAGTTCTCCATTTGATAAGTATCCAGTATAGCCGACATATGGACTATGAACCTTCGTGAAATAATTAAGCACTGCAAGGCAGATCTCCAGTGGGATAAGGCCTGTTTCTATCACCTGGTTCAGATGTTTCAACTCAATGACTGACATCAAGGTACGCGGAAGGAGATAGTCAATCTCAAATAATGGATACAGCTGTCCTATCACATCCGTCACTGGTCTACAACCCATAACAACAAAATGTCAGCTTGAAAGGTTTTATGTACTGCATGGAAACTGTAGTTTAATGACACAAAGTCTCTTTATTTTTTTTGACTAAGCCTATCAATGTACAGTAGTACACTGATAATCATTATCTGATTGAATCCTTACAATGTACTTACAATGTATGAATTTTCACTACTCTTGGTGTATACAACACATATGGAATACTACTACACATACAAGAGGGCCATGAGGCCCTGAAGCGCTCACCTGAGATAACACCAGGGGCAGGGCCTTTTTTGACCACAAGAAATCATGTGGACAACCTGGTAGAGAACCACAAGGCAAAGCAGTATGCCATTAATTAAAGGTCTAAGCCTTATGATTTCAGAGAAAAGTAATATTTCATATTTTTCCCATCGAAAAAACTGATAAGCCCTGAGGCAGGGCCAAGTTTCGTCCTGTGGTCAGGGTCGTAAGTTAAACATTCTTGGCAGAGGACCACAAGCCACAGCTACATATTTATAGAGGACCAGTAGATCATGTTAGTCATACCAAATATCAATGGTCTAGGCCTTACAGTTTCAGAATTTTTTGAAAGATTTTCCTATGAAAAACTGATAAGCCCTTGGGCGGGGCCATTTTTGGCCCGGGGTTCATAATTTGAACATTTGAAGAGGACCATAAGTTCATGCTACATACCAAATATCAAAGGTCTAGGCCTTACAGTTTCAGAGAAGAAGATTTTTTAAGATTTTCCTATGAAAAACTGATAAGCCCTTGGGCGGGGCCATTTTTGGCCCGGGGGTCATAAGTTGAACAATATTTGTAGAGGACCATAAGATCATGCTACATATTTAATATCAAGGGTCTAGGCCTTACAGCTTCAGAGAAGAAGATCTTTAAAGATTTTCCAATGAAAAACTGATAAGCCCTTGGGCGGGGCCATTTTTGGCCCGGGGGTCATAATTTGAACAATATTTGTAGAGGACCAGTAGATCATGCTACATACCTAATATCAAAGGTTTAAGCCTTACAGTTTCAGAGAAGAAGATTTTTAAAGATTTTCCTATGAAAAACTAATAAGCCCTTGGGCGGGGCCACTTTTGGCCCAGGGGTCATAATTTGAACAATATTTGTAGAGGACCATAAGATCATGCTACATACCTAATATCAAAGGTTTAAGCCTTACAGTTTCAGAGAAGAAGATTTTTAAAGATTTTCCTATGAAAAACTGATAAGCCCTTGGGCGGGGCCATATTTGGCCCGGGGGTCATAATTTGAACAATATTTGTAGAGGACCATAAGATCATGCTACATACCTAATATCAAAGGTTTAAGCCTTACAGTTTCAGAGAAGAAGATTTTTAAAGATTTTCCTATGAAAAACTGATAAGCCCTTGGGCGGGGCCATATTTGGCCCAGGGATCATAATTTGAACAATATTTGTAGAGGACCATAAGATCATGCTAAATACCTAATATCAAAGGTTTAAGCCTTACAGTTTCAGAGAAGAAGATTTTTAAAGATTTTCCTATGAAAAACTGATAAGCCCTTGGGCGGGGCCATATTTGGCCCAGGGGTCATAATTTGAACAATATTTGTAGAGGACCATAAGATCATGCTACATACCTAATATCAAAGGGTTAAGCCTTACAGTTTCAGAGAAGTAGATTTTTAAAGATTTTCCTATGAAAAACTGATAAGCCCTTGGGCTGGGCCATTTTTGGCCCGGGGGTCATAATTTGAACAAGATTTGTAGAGGACCATAAGATCAGGCTACATACCAAATATCAAAGGTCTAGGCTTTACAGTTTCAGAGAAGAAGATTTTTAAAGATTTTCCTATGAAAATTCCATATTACCATATATGGAAATATTGACCACGCCCTCTGGTGGCCATGTTTTTTGCCCGATCAAAATTCTTTTAACAACTTTTAAAGTCTATCAACTGAGAAACATTTTGGTGAAAACTATATTCAAATCCAACAAGTCATTCTGGAGAAGAAGATTTTTCTAGATATTGTGTCCGGTTGCCATGGCAACAAGACCGATGGCCCCGCCCACTATCTTTTAACAACTTTTGAAGCACCCACCCACAGTATGTATCTGACCAAGTTTGGTTACAATTGGGCAGTCGGTTTCAGAGAAGAAGTCGTTTGAAATTGTTGACGGACAGACAGACGGACGGACGGACGGACAGACGGACGACGGACGCCGGACACAGGGGTATCACAAAAGCTCACCTTGAGCACCTTGAGTACCGGTATATAACGAAGAAATACTTGTAAACATTCAACTTGACAATAACTTGTCACGAAAAATAACCAATAAAACTTATAATACTCATAGCATTCTATTTTCATACAATTATACCCTACATACTTCGAGGGCTTTGAACTAGCTTATTTGACCTGCACTCGTGATGTCAAGATCTAGATAAAATGCTATTAAAGATGGATGCTTGGCAAATTTCTGCAAATTTGCCGTTTCAATTGACTACAGAATCTGAATCTGTGTACCTTAACACTTATTTAACCCTTTACCCAATAGCCTGTTTCTAGTTTTGAAGACATATGATCACTTAAAGCAGGTTGAAAGTAAAGCAGAATGCGCCTTAAGGCGCATTCTGCTTTACTTTCAGCCTGCTTTAAGCTACAACCAACTAGGATATAGAAAATATTTATTATGCAATATGTTCATGACTGTATGAATTTGAACTATTTTCTTCAGCGGAGTAATAAATCAAACACGCTAAAAGCCGCTTCTATCAGGTAAAGGGTTAACGCTAAATAGCACGCAAGTAAAGCGTTGTTTGTGTAAAAACAAAATAGAAAAATGGATTGCTACGGAAACTAACGAAACGGCATTTGCCATTGGTCGGAATCTGTAGCGAGATTCAAATTTACATAATGGAAATAATCATTTTATGTATATGTAGGTCAACAACCAGTGTCAGCGAGTGTTCGGAGAAACACGTGTGCCACCTGCTCGCAGCTGACACAAAAACTTATTTTTAATATGAAAAAGGGGAATTACTCAAAAAATATTGAAGCTAGAGTTGTGGCCCTTGTGCATGACACTTCCTCTCATATGTTTGTTCCATGTGTGAAATTTGAAAGCTCTATAATGATTAGTTTAGAAACAACAGCCAAAACAAGAGGGCCATGATGGCCCTAAATTGCTCACCTGGTCACTATACACTTACGCATACACTGTATTTCTATGTAAAAATAAGATTGGGGCCAATATGAAACCAAAGGCCATAATTTTAATCTTAATAAAAGAACTTTAGATGATGCCAGGGGCGAGGCAATTTTGGTCCTGGGGTCATAATTTGAACAATCTTGGTAGAAAACCATTAGATGATACTACATACCATTTCAAAGGTCTATAGGCCTTACAGTTTCGGGAAAAGAATTTTTTTAAAGATTTACCTATAAAAAACTGATAAGCCATAGGGCGGGACCACTTTTGGCCCTGGGGGTAACAATTTCAACAATCTTTGTAGAAAATTATTAGATGATGCTACATACCAAATATCAAAGGTTTAGGCTTTACAGTTTTGGAGAAGAAGATTTTTAAAGATTTTCCTACGAAAAACTGATAAGCCCCGGGGCGGGCCATTTTTGGTCCGGGGGGTCATCATTTGAACAATCTTTGTAGAGGACCATTAGATGATGCTACATATTATATATCAATGGTCTAGGACATATCGTTTCAGAGAGGAAGAATTCTAAATATTTTCCTATGAAAAACTGATAAGCCCGGGGGGGGGGGGGGGCATTTTTTGGTCCGGGTGTCATGATTTGAACTATCTTTGTAGAAAACCATTAGATCATGCTACATACCAAATATCTAGGCCTTACGGTTTCAGAGAAGAAGATTTTTAAAGATTTTCCTATGAAAAACTGATAAGCCCCGGGGCGGGGCCATTTTTGGTCCGGGGGTCATAATTTGAACAATCTTTGTAGAGGACCATTAGATGATATCAAAGATCTAGGCCTTATGGTTTCAGAGAAGAAGATGTTTTAAGTAAATTGTTGACAACGCACATGCGCACGAGTGAGTGAGTGAGTTGGGTTTAACGTCCGACCAACAGTATTTCAGTTATATGCAGACGGCACCCGCATGAGACAAGTTATAGTGCTGCCGCACTGAAATACACCAGCCGCGGGCACATGGCAAGGGCATCCCACCCAGTCACATTATCCTGACACCGGGCCGACCAGTCCTAGAACTTCACCTTCTAATGTCGAGCGCAGACAAGGGAGCTACTAGTACCAACTTTTAACGACTTTTGGTCTGTCGCGGCCGGGGATCGAACCCACGACCTTCCGTACCACAGGCGGACGCTCTACCACTGAGCCATGCGGCCGGTCACATGCGCACGATGATGGACGACGGACACTGCCCCCTCACCTGGCACTTTGTGCCAGGTGAGCTAAAAAGAAAGTGTGACGGACAGACAGACAGATGGACTAACAGACGGACGGACAGACGACGGAAAAGTGATCCCTAAGTGACACACTGTCTCTCGGCAGGTGACACAAAAAGGAGGCTCCTTTTAAAGAATTGAGCAGTATTCGGATAGCGATAATATTTAGCTGGACAAATATATCCTGTCTGAAAATGGGTTGTAAGCATTATTTTCATCGTATGTATACCTGTACAGCTTCTGGTGTTGATTGATTAATATAAAAAAAGCGCATGATACATCTTAAAGTACCAGTAATTTAAATCTTTATAAGAAACTAATCTTCTGAATACTTTTGGAATTGGAAAGTTATGAGGAAAAGTAAACATCCATTCATATATTCAATTTTGACACACTCATTGGCTGAATGTGTAACTTACATTGTCCAGTCAGCATTACGTTCCTTGAAGGCTTTCACAGTGTCTTCCCCAATGTGAGACACACCCCACCACCTTGGTACTCTGTAGTCATGTCCCATATCTACTTCTGGCATTTCATGTGGTTTACACATCTCTGACAGAAAGTGAACCCAAGGCATGGCATATAACCATGAAGGATCTTTGCATGGTTTTGCACACAATTTTATCAGATTGACTACAGCTTCTTTCAGTTCTTTTTTACTGCAATGGAACATAAATGAGTCTTAAGCTACTGAATATGCATCTAAATAATGAAAGGAATGTGCATGATATTGGCAAATTTTCACTGACTTCCAACTTGGACATAGGTGGAGTCTACACAACACCCCATAGATGCTAAAACTCCTTGATTACGTTCATTATGTTTTTTTATGTAAAGGGCGATAGCCGGTAAATGTATTTGCTGTACAATTACCATTGTAGGTGTGAACACTTGTCACACTGCAACATACAGTTGACTTTGTATTTACCGAACTATTTCCCATAGAAATTTCGTTCTCGTGATAAAGAAACTTTGTCGTTATTACCGATATTGTATTAAGCAGGCAGATGTGAATATAAACAAAAAAGAAAGAGTTCATCAGGGAAAAAAATCTTTTGTATTATCCCTTCTGCTGTATTATCCGAATTCACTATAAGTGAGCTCCACTGTACGTGTTTGGCAAACAAAAGGTCATAACTGGTGTTCTACAGTCAATATGAGTGATGATAATTGCATGTCAACATTTCTTTATGGTACTAAACATGACACAAACTTTTACAGAAAAACGCAAATAGTTTGTGAGATATGAATCCAGGATGCAAAGATAGACGGAAAATGCCAAAATTATTTCCCTCCGCCTTTAGCTTGGGATAACAAATTAATCGAAATTTAAGCTGTCACTATCTTCTGAAGGCAAGTGATATCTCTTTATAGGCATATGTAAGCATGTGTAGCAAAACAATAATAATATACCTCTTCCAGGCAAAGAAATTTTCTTGAATTTTAATGCAAAGATGTCCAAGGTCCGGTTTCAACAGTAGTGATCTGAAAATTGTCTGAAGTGTATTCAAAGGTGGGGTAGCTCCAATGCTTTTAATGAGAAGAGCACATGCTAATGTCCTGGCCATCCTAGTCTCTGTTTGTTCTTCTGTCTCTTCCTCAAGCTTTTCCAGGTCTTTTGAGAGCATGTCCAAAATGGGCCTAATCATGCCATCGGCCATCTGTAATTTAAGACTGCTATAAAGTTACAGTTCAAGTTACAAACCCTGTGTCATAAAAGGATTTATATTATATTACTGATAGATTAAATGCCATGACAAATGGGTTGGGGAATATCTTTACGATATAAGGTCAAAATGGATTTATCATTCAGTACACCCACAGGTCAAACATGTTTCATTTTGCTTATTCCAACTTCGCAATATTTCAAGCTTAACATAAATATTACAAATCCTCCTATGACCATAATCTACTGATCAAATCAAACTCACAAGTGAAAGTTTGAATACAGAAAACATTCTTCCAATATTATGGGCATCCATATATTCCATTTTTAAACTTAAGCAGACATCATGATTAACATGTATGGTTTAGAATTCGGCCATCCTTGCATGACAAGACGTGATTCGTACCATTTTTCATAATGTTTATTTTAAATACTGGTATCTGGAAGGTACAGACATATAGTCAAAAGTCATAAGCATCTTGTGCATCTTAAGTGGAAATCCTTCATAATATAAATGAACACTGTCTCAATCCTGGGAGATTCAGACAGGGTAGGTACTGCAAGCTTACAAATTCCCACTCCAACAATCTGTTCCTTATTTGTAGAATGTAAAAACTATCAAAGCTACAATAACTGCAGAAAAAGCTATCAGACCCAAATCAAAACCACAGATCCACAGGATCCTATCATAGCACACATGCACAGGCTATGATAACTAAGATGCACAAGGTTCATATGATAGTAAAGATGCACAAAGGTTCATATGATTGCAAATATGCACAGGCTCCTATGACATAGAAAATATTCACAGGTTCCTATTATAGTAAAGAAATGGATGGTTGGTTGGGTTGGTTTGTTTTAATTTTGTTGCCATTGCACACACATACAGTTCAGTCCCGGTTATTCGAAGTGCCGGGGACCAGCAATTCATTTCGAATAAGGCATGTGATTGAATGAGCCAAATACTCTTGAAAGTATACGAAGGCTCTGTGTCGAGTCTAGAGATGGTCCCGATATTTACACACATGGTTTTAAGGAAGATTTTGGTTATTTAAGCACAATTGAAGAGCATTTGTGTCAAGAAATGTAATAAAAACAACTTGTTTGCTTCATTAACTGTCATTATATCAACAAAATTGACTTACTAAAAGGAAAACAAGTCTATGTTATCCATAGCATAACTTACATCTACATGAATGAAATAGGCACAACTAAAACCGAGCGAATATCACTACAGTAAAGAATCATCATCGGCTTAAACTATGTGTGTACTGCAGTTTGCTCTGGGTGTAAACTTTTTAACATAATAAAAAACTTTTTAAATACTAATGAGGCAATCATTAAAAATCATATAGGAGATCGTTATCAGTCAATTTCCAGGTGTAAATATAGCACTGAATTGATTCCTAGCACTGAATTGATTCCAAAAATGCAGAGTTTCTAAGCATGGTTTAGAGAGTACGCTGTGTAATTTTCTTCAAAACACATTTTGCTGTCGCAGACTCAACACACTGCAGGTGGCTGACCTTATTCTGTCAAATATAAGCATAAACACCAATTTCCTGTGTTAATTCCTGGGCTTCATGGTTCAGTAAAGTACACGTGTTTGTCTCATGTAACTATCCTTTGACAATGGCTACTCCTTGAAACAAGAAATGCAAATATGGTAGAATTTGTGTGAAAAAAGAGGAAATCCATGATGTTGACGAAAAAGTAATGGTGCCAAAATGAAAACAAAAACTCATATCTAGGACCCAGTGATCACAATACTGTGACAATAGCTTGAGTTTCATCGAAACAGATGAGCTAAACAAGAACCTCTTGCAGCGCCAAGGCTCAACTGATTTGGTGCTTGTCCAGCGAAGTTACGAAAAAAATAAAGGGCCATAACTCCAAAAGTTTGAAATCAAGAGTTGTGGTTCTTACGTAGGGGCTTTCCCTTCAATGAGATCTACTAACCTATTAAGTTTCATGTTGATAACTCATACTTTTCAAGTAATGAGCTACATTAAAGTTTTTGCACACCAACGACAATGCCTACAACCCAGTCATTACAATATAGCTCGACTTTTCTTCGAAACAGACGAGCTAAAAAGGAGCAAAAATCAAATAAGAAGTTCTATTTTCAATCACGAAACATTCAATTCCAGTCAACAATTCAAAACCATGTACTCCTGTGAAAATTTGCCAATTCAGCATGCTACATTGATTGAATGACAGGATCTTGTGTTGAAACTGATATTTGTGCTATTTATTATGATTATAGTCCATTATGCCTCTGAAAAAATAACCTGAAACTGCCAGCATTCCCATTTTCATAGATTTGTACAAAGTGGATGGATCTAAAAATAGCCTATGGAGGAAAGGGTTTAACCCATTCCTCCAAAGGCTATTTTTAGATCCAACCACCATGAATAAATCTAACGAAAAGGAACATTAACTAGAGAAAAGGAAAATTTTAGAATTTTGTAGTTTGAAACCATTATGATAAATAGAGCAAATGCTCTATTTATTCCAATGGTTTCAAGAAGTGACTATTACAGAGGCGTAGAAAGGCGTATTTATGGAGGAAAGGGTTAAACAATTGAAGTTGGCAAAGTAGGAACACACCAACCCTTTCACTGCCAAGCCAACTTGAACTAAAATTGACACACAGTTTGGATTCAGATCTAACACCAAGTAACTGTCTGACCAAGATCTACAGTTTACAACTTGTGACAATTTTGCCTTAGGTCAAAACGCCTAAAACTGATCTTTTAAAAATTCAAATGATGACAAATCTGAAGCAGAAGACATTAAAGGGTGAAAGAGTATGCAGTGACCTTGAGAGATTTTAGCATGATGTAACAGTTGCCCTAAGGGCACTACTGGCCAGTACTGTAACCTTTTAACTATAGTTTCTGATATGAAGAAGTCTATTTAACCCTTTATTTCCCTCATTTAAAATTGTTTTCACCCATCTGCAAACAGAGTAGACCCAGATAAGACGGCTCCAATAGGATCAGGGTCTGCTCTGTTTGCTAATGGAATTTGATAGATCTGTTTCTATGCATTCTAAAACGGCTACTGATCCACCTTCCATATTTCATTATAAATATTTTGTCCATAACTATTCAGGAGATATTGGAATGTGTAATAAACATAGAAAAGGGAAAGGGTTAACCTCCAATGCAGTTATCTCCCCTTGTCCCTTAATGGCTATGCTGATGAGACAAGGGAAATAACTGAGGAAATTGCTAAGGGGAAACCTTTTAACTGTAGTTTCTGATGTTAAGAAGTCTAAAGCCCCAGAGTGAGACCATTCTTGGCCAAGGGGTCATTATTCGAACAAACTTGGTAGAGGTATATTAGGTGATGCTTCATACAAAATATCTTAGCTCTAGATTATATGGTTTCAGAGAAGAAGATTTTTTAAAGGTTTTCCTATATAAGTCTATGTAAAAATTACAAGCCCCGGGGCAGGGCCATTTTATCTACGGGGTCATCATTTGAACAAACTTGGTAAAGGACCATTAGATGATGCTATATACCAAATATCAAAGCTCTAGAAATTGTGGTTTCAGAGAAGAAGATTTTTAAGATTTAAAACAAGATGTGTTTGTGAAACACTATGCCTATGATATTTGACCCTGAAGGATGACCTTGATCTTGACATGTCATCACTCAAACTATGCAGCTTCATGGGGTACACATGCATATCAAATATGAAGTCTGTATCTCTAATGGTACAAAATTTATAGCCAATGTTAAAAGTTGGTGACCTTTGACCATGAAGGATGATCTTGGCCTTGACATGTCACCCCTCAAACTGTGCGGCTTCATTAGATACACATGCATACCAGTATCAAGGCTGTATATCTACTGGTTCAAACGTTATGGCCAATGTTAATGACCTTTGACCTTCCAAGATGACATTGACCTTGACATGTCACCCCTCAAACTGTGCAGCCAAATGAGAAACACATGTATACCAACTATCAAGTCTGTATCTCTACTGGTTCAAAAGTTATGGACAATATTAAAGTCGGTGACCTTTGACCCTGAAAGATGACCTTGACATGTCACCCCAAACTGTGCAGCTTCATGAGATACACATGTATACCAAATGTCAAGTCTGTATCTCTACTGGCTCAAAAGTTATGGCCAATGTTAAAGTCTGTGAACTTTGACCCTAAAAGATGATCTTAGCCTTGACATGTCACCCCTCAAACTGTGCGGCTTCATTAGATACACATGCATACCATTATCAAGGCTGTATATCTACTGGTTCAAACGTTATGGCCAATGTTAATGACCTTTGACCTTCCAAGATGACCTTTACCTTGACATGTCACCCCTCAAACTGTGCAGCCAAATGAGAAACACATGTATACCAACTCTCAAGTCTGTATCTCTACCGGTTCAAAAGTTATGGCCAATATTAAAGTCGGTGACCTTTGACCCTGAAAGATGACCTTGACATGTCACCCCAAACTGTGCAGCTTCATGAGATACACATGTATACCAAATGTCAAGTCTGTATCTCTACTGGCTCAAAAGTTATGGCCAATGTTAAAGTCGGTGACCTTTGACCCTGAAAGATGACCTTGATCTTGAAATGTCACCCCAAACTGTGCAGCTTCATGAGATACACATGCATACCAAATGCAAAGTCTGTATCTACAGGTTCAAAAGGTATGGCCAACATTAAAGTCTGTGACCTTTGACCCTAAAAGATGACCTTTACCTTGACATGTTGCCTCTCAAAATGTGCAGCTTCATGAGATACACATGCATACCAAATATCAAGACTCTATCTCTATTGGTTCAAAAGTTATGGCCAAATGTTATGGCCAATGTTAATGACCTTTGACCTTCCAAGATGACCTTTACCTTGACATGTCATCCCTCAAACTGTGCAGCCAAATGAGAAACTCATGTATACCAACTCTCAAGTCTGTATCTCTACTGGTTCAAAAGTTGTGGCCAATATTAAAGTCGGTGACCTTTGACCCTGAAAGATGACCTTGACATGTCACCCCAAACTGTGCAGCTTCATGAGATACACATGTATACCAATGTCAAGTCTGTATCTCTACTGGCTCAAAAGTTATGGCCAATGTTAAAGTCGGTGACCTTTGACCCTGAAAGATGACCTTGATCTTGAAATGTCACCCCAAACTGTGCAGCTTCATGAGATACACATGCATACCAAATGCCAAGTCTGTATCTACAGGTTCAAAAGGTATGGCCAACGTTAAAGTCTGTGACCTTTGACCCTAAAAGATGACCTTTACCTTGACATGTTGCCTCTCAAAATGTGCAGCTTCATGAGATACACATGCATACCAAATATCAAGACTCTATCTCTATTGGTTCAAAAGTTATGGCCAATTTGAAGTTGGTGACCTTTAACCCTGAGGGATGACCTTGACATGTCACCCCTCAGAATGTGCGTCTTTATGAGATACATATGCATGCCAAATATCAAGTCCCTATCTGTACTGGCTCAAAAGTTATGACCAATGTTAAAGTTAGACAAACAAACAGACAATTTGACCTTTGACCTTGAAGATAACCTTGACCTTGACATGTCATCCCTCAAAATGAGCAGCTTCATGAGATACACAAGCATGCCAAATATCAAGTCTCCATCTCTACTGGTCCAAAAGTTATGACCAATGTTAAAGTTACACAGAAACAGACAATTTGACCTTTGACCCTGAAGGATGACCTTGACCTTGACATGTCACCCCTCAAAATGTACAGCTTCATGAGATACACAAGCATGCCAAATATCAAGTTTCTATCTCTACTGGTCCAAAAGTTATGGCCAATGTTAAAAGTCGGTGATTTGACCCATACATTTGACCTCTGACCTTGAAGGATGACCTTGACCTTGACATGTCACCCCTCAAAATGTGCGGCTTTTTGAGATACATATGCATGCCAAATATCAAGTCTCTATCTCTACGGGCTCAAAATATATGACCAATGTTAAAGTTGCATTAAAGTTACAGCCAAAAAAACAGACAATTTGACCTTTGACCCTGAAGGATGACCTTGACCTTGACATGTCACCCCTCAAAATGTGCAGATTCATGAGATACACAAGCATGCCAAATATCAAGTCTCTATCTCTACTGGTCCAAAAGTTATGGCCAATGTTAAAGTTGGTGATTTGACCCATATATTTGACCTCTGACCTTGAAGGATCACCTTGACCTTGACATGTCACCTCTCAAAATGTACAGCTTTATGAGATACATATGCATGCTAAATATCAAGTCTCTATATGTACTGGCTCAAAAGTTATGACCAATGTTAAAATTGCTGACAAACAAACAGACAAACGGACAAACAGACAAACAAACAGACAGGGCAAAAACAATATGCCCCCCAGATCAGATCTGGGGGGCATAATAAAAAACCTTTAAAAGAAGTGGGGCGGGCCATTTTTTGCCCGGGGGTCATGATTTGAACAAACTTGATAGAGGACACCCTAAGTTACATTTCTGCGAAATTTAGTTGAAATCCTCCCAGAGGTTTAGGAGAAGAAGTCATTTGAAATAAAAGTGAATGGACAGACAGATGACGGGCGGTCACAATAGCTCACCTTGAGCCTTTAGCGCAGGTGAGCTAAAAATGAGAGAATGTTATTTAGTGTATTAAAATCACAGGGGTTTGGCACATGTCCTGGTTTTCAACACCTAACCCCATCTACTACCCCACTAACTGCTACCCCGCTCCCCTTTTGAAAAAAAAATGATCTGAAGAAGTCAAAACATGTTGAAATGTTGTCAACATGTCATTTACAAACGACATTTACAATTCATTTGATCTATTTTAATTTTTCAAATGAATAAGTCATAGAAAAGTGGGTATGTTTTTCCATTAAAATAGGTACTGGTTTGTCTTGAGTGCCTTACTCTTTTAAATACCGGCAGTTCACCAAACTGAACTCTACAGCTGCTTAGATAGAACTGAAGAACCTTGACCGGTCAGAAAGTGGGTCTCGATCTAAGGTATCAAGATCCTTCGAGAGGCATGGGATCACAAAAGGATCCAAGCAACAGACAGGAGCCAAGACTTGGCAAGAAATCCAAACCTTCCTGTACAGAAAGTGCATGAACATCATCACGTCTTTTGGCAGCAGCAAAATGATTCTGACACTTTTCTATTCATAAGGAGCTTAAGTAAGGAACTATAGAACACAAGAAAGATTCCGTTTAGGAGTGAGAGAGTGGGAAACTGGTCATTGAAGCGGAAAAGCTTTAATGAATTCAGACAGCATGGGATCCGATCTAATATGAGACATATCTTTAAAACTTTAGATAGCATAGCGTTGTTTCCTTTGATATTGGAACATGGCTTGGTCTCGATGAAGAGCTTTCGTGAGACAGAAATCCTGTCAGAAGGGCAGCCTCAAAGGAGGATCATACAGAAGATCCAGGAGATCAGAGAACCAAGCTCTCCGAGGATAGAATCAGGAGGATTCCACACATATGTTCAAAGATGAACCGGGAAAATGCATACCCAAACAGGAGATTCCACAATATACAATTTATAATATGTGTAAAACAATGAAATATAAGCATATCTAAAATGCTTTGCTGTGATAGCTTTTTGTCTGTTACCTTGTTTATTACCCATACTTAACAAGCTGTTCAACAATCAACCAATGTCATTTGATGTGTGAGTGCACTGGCCGACAAATTTGGTCCCACAAAAGGGTAAAAATTGCATATTACACTGTATGTGTTTGAACAAGTTTGTTATTAGTAAATTGTAGGTCTTTGGCAATATGGTCACTGTACCACAGAGCAATCTCAAACACTCCTTTGCATTTGTGCCAGATGAGCTAAAAATGGGAATTTTTGATAATTTGTTCTGAGAGAGTCTCCATCAAATGCAATTTGTAATTTGTTAACTTTATGACACTAAATTTGAAAGAAATGGAAGAAAGATCTACTGAGCTTTAAATAATGTAACGCAAAAAATACTTTGAGTTGTATGAAACAAGTGCAAGTCATCGTATATATGAATGGTAGCAATTTTAGTACTTTTACCTCTTTCCTGTACTCAGCAATTGTATTCCAGCACTTAGCATCAACATAGTAGATCCTCTTCATGCATACTAACAGCATTTCAAACTTGTCAATGGCCTCTTCCAGGGAAACACTGTCCTCAATGTTATTAAAAATTGTTCTACAAAAGGCTGCAGTAGAACTCTTCATATGTTTGAAAATGTCATTCCAACCGAAAAATTCTATGGCTTTCCCCAATTTGGTTTTTGGTGCTCTTTCAATAAATCCATCAAACTGATGCCATACATCTGAAGGAAATAATAATTGTTAAAACAATGAAGGGTAATGTTTTGCCTTTGTTACATATATATCTTTAAACATATCATCTTGACATTAAAAACTAACTGTTCCAATAAAAAGTTTTTAGACATTTCTCTTCAAGGTTTTGTCTAACCACAATGGTTTGAAAAGGTTTTCTAAAAGGTTTTTCACTTAACCCTTTCCCTGTGAAATATTCATGTACGAAATAATGTTTATTAGATGTCAGATTTTATAATGCCATATGTACACAGGAATGTTTGGCATAAATAGACACTGTAGAGTAATATCTATTATAATTTCAAATTAAAAGCAAACAGAACAGATCCTAATCAAATGGCTCCTATATAAGCCATCTGATCTGGGTTTACCCTGTTTGCAAAGGCATGAAAAAGCCATTGTATGAGAGAAAAGGGCTGAAATATTTCAGTTAAATAAACAACCAAATTCATTGAATTGATATCTCCTGCCTAACAAGTGTTTGCCTCAGTATCCATCCAAGTTATTGACTAGATGGAAATAAAGGGTTTTTTTAAACAAAGAGAAAATGTAACTCTGGTGTTCCTAGGTCAATGTAAATGATACATGCAGGGATACATTTCTACTAAACATTTACACAAAGTTTCATTGAAAAACTCCAAACTGTTAACAGTTTCAAAGATATTACTCCTGATGGAAAACAAGAGCACCGCAAGCAGGTGCCAACACTCATCTGTCATCATTGTCAAAAAATATAAAGGGCCATAACTCCAAAACTTTGAAATCAAGAGTTATGGTTCTTATGTAGGGGCCTTCCCCTCTATGAGATCTACTAACCTACGAAGTTTCATGTTGATACCTCGAATACTTTTTGAGTTATGGTCAATGTTAAGATTTCCGACAACAATGATGATGTGGACGCCGGAGTTACGACAATAGCTCATGTTTTCTTCGAAACAGACGAGCTAAAAAGGTCAAGAATTTGGTAAACAAAGTGCCATAATACTGGTGTTTAAGGGTAAATCTGAGTGATACTTGCAGGGCCATATTTCCACATGGTACTTAACACTTACACACTGCTAAATAGACAAATAGCAAACCGTATTGGAGATATGACTCAAAAAAGACAAAACGGTAAAAGTTTTTGGCAAAAAAAGGACCGTTACTCTGGTGTTCAAATATCAATATATGTTATACTTTTAGGGCCACATTTCCTCATTGTACCAAACGTTTACACAGTTTCAGGGAGAAACTCTAAACTGTTGCTGATATGACTTGGTACTGACAAAAATGTTAATTGTTTGGCAAACGATGGGCCATAACTCTGGATTCCAAGGACAATATGTATGATACTTGCAGGGTCGTAGTTCCTTATTACACATAACATTTACTATTAGGGGTGAAACGGTACACTACCCCCACGGTTCGGTTCGGTACACGGTACATGAGCCACGGTTCGGTACATTTTCGGTACACAAATTTTTATCTTGTAAACATAATTTTGAAGCTTACCTATAAAAACCCTTTTGAATTAATTTGTTTTGACTAGAATCAGTAACTGCCGCAGCTAGCAGTGATGATGATTAATCTCTTAAAATTATTAACAGTCAAGTATTTAAGGGAAAACACTTAAAATAATGTAATACTGAACACCATGTCATAGACTATTGATTTATAGTTCTTAAAATACAAATCTCCTTCTATGGAAAATATCACTATCTAATAATCTCTTCAATTGGAACTTTAGAATAACCAACAATATGCTGGAAACAAGTAAACAAAGCATTGCAAACAGTGTAGATATGATTAGAAGTTTTCTAATCTTGGACTGCACTGTTTGTCTATAAATATTATACGTTTAATAGTGTCACATGTAGGATGATAATTGAAACTGAGCCTCATTATAAGATTTCCAACCAAAGTGCATTGCAAACAGTGTAAGCCCTGAGCAGCTGTCACATTCAAATGTCACATTTTATAAGCTTATCTTAGTCCACACAGTTTTCAATGGACTATGGTTAAAAACCTCATAGCAGAGTTTAAGTCTATTATATAATACTACCCAGCACAGTAAAGATTAATAACAAAACCTCACTTGTCTATCATCAGTAATTTCTACAACAGTCAATTTGCGATCAACGTGCTTTATACGGCACGTCCGTGAAACAACGCTTACATGATATGTTGCCATTCTGCTCTAAGACTGGCCTTCCCGAAAGCCAAAAGACTTCCAAACTTTCGACCAGTAGCTTGTTGGTGCATCTTTCAATTTGGGAACGGTTTCAAACTTTCGTTTCGCTCCGGAGAAGCCATGTATGTAAACTATGAGTAATGTACTTAACGCGTAATCTAATTGGATATTATTTATAGAATGAACCAATCAGAGAACGGCTTTTATAATATTACGGCAGATTTGTCCCTAGACATTACGAAACGTTCAGTACGTACCGTAAAGTGGAAATAAATACCGAAAACCGAACCATAAGTGAAAAAAACGCCGTACATGTGTACCGTAAGATACCGTTTCACCCTTATTTACTATAACATAAAATGTAACATAAAACTTTAAAATCTTATAGAAAAACTCCATACAGTTTCTGAGATATTGCTCTGGACAGAAAAAAGGTTAGTTACGCTTTGGCAAACAACGGGCTACAACACTGATGTTCTCAGATCAATGTGAGAGATAGTTACCGTCTACCATCTTCAATCCTATCAGATAACAAGTTATGCCATGTACTGTGCCCAAACATTTTAATCACTTAAGCAAGCAAATATAAAACAAGAGGGCCAAGATGGCCCTTAATCGCTCACCTGATTACCACAGATTTAAGATTATAGCCAGGTAGCCCCTGGGTGGGGCCAATATTGACCTAAGGGACGATATTTGAACAATGTTGATAGTGGATCATGAGCAGTGGTTCTGGGGAACAAGATTTTGAAAGATTTATAGAATAATTATTTTATCAAGACAATCATTCTGACCAATAAAGATTGGGCTAAAAATGTGCCCTCTAGAGTGATTTTTCTAAGAATTGACCAAGTGACCTTTTTGATCCCACCCCACCCATGATCAAACTCAACCTTTATATAACCAAGACAAACATTCTGAGCAATTTGAGGAAAATTGGGCTAAAAATGTGGCCGCTGGAGTGTAAACATGATTTTTCTAAGATATGACCCTGTGACCTACTTTCTCACCCTACGTAACCCACTTTAAACTCATTGAAGATTTTATCAGGACGATCATTCTGACCAATTTTCATGAAAATTGGACAAAAAAATGTGACCTCTAGAGTGTTCACAAGGTTTTTCTACTGTCTGTGACCTCATTTTTGACTCCATATGAACCACTTTCAAACTCGTCCGAGATTTAATCTAAACAATCATTCTGATAAAGTTTCATGAAGATTCAGCCACAAATATGACCTCTAGAGTGTTCACAAGGTTTTTCTACTATTTAACCTAGTGACCTACTGTCTGTTTCACCCAGCTCTGTCACTCGATTTCAATCGAGATTTATTTTTATTCTATGTTTTTGTGTTGTTAAACTTACCTCAATCGATGTATTTATTTTTTATGTAGTCAGATCCTGAATAAAATTTTGATCCTTTCTTATCTGACTTGACAATCAGCAAAAATTCATTTTTCACCTTGTAGCAATAGTCTTTTTGACAGTTAAATGGCCGCCGATAGACGTAATTTTTCTGGAGCAGTCCATGTGTAAATAATGTAGGGCGATCTAGTGTTCAAACAAATAATTGGTTTAGTCTAGTGGGCCTGTTGCTTAAAAACTTTCAAACACTGTCATTGAATTCTATACACGGTGCATTAAATTTTATTCTGTTTTTATTGAAATAAATAAATAAAATGTGGAAGAATTTTTTAACATGATAATCGACTGGAGTTCCCTGCTTCAGATATAAAGAAATAGTGTTAGATCTGAAAGAACGATAATCAAAAATTTGAAAATAGCCGCTCAGGTGCGTTTAATATTCCCCTTTTGACGTCATATTTGCAGTTATTTGGTCATTTAAAACTGGTATACGATAAATACGAACACTGGGAAGTTGTATTCGTTTGCCTTTTATTTTCTCTTAGGTACTGAATAAAAGATAATATGGCTGCAATGTGACATTATACACACCAAAAAGTATTAAAAATTACCAAGATCTGTTACATTGTTCACGTTTTCAATTAATTATAACCTGTCGCCCCTGTTAGAAAATGGTACGCTCCAAAGTTATTTACATACATGTACATGCGCACAATGTCAATTCTGCAGCCATTTGCAAAGGAACAGCTAATCGAATTAGCATGTAGAAAATGTATTTTTGTTGTTTTCTTCCTTGTTATAGCATAGATTAGAGTGATATTCAAGGTGAGAGTTCATAAAAAATGATGCAATCAAATCATGTATATTAAATCTCAATGTGTAGCGGAATAAAAAAAAAATCTCGATTCAAATCGAGCGACAGAACTGGGTGAAACAGAGAGTAGTTTTTGACTGCACATGATCCACTTTCAAAGTCGTCTGAGATTTAATAAGGACGATCATTCTGACCAAGTTTCATGAAGATTAGGCAAAAAATGTGTCCTCTAGAGTGTTCACAACGTTTTCCTACTATTTGACCTAGTGAACTAGTTTTTAACCCCATGTGATCCACTTTTGAGCTCGTCCGAGATTTTATCAAGACAATCATTCTGACCAAGTTTCATGAAGATTGGACTAAATTTGTGACCACTAGAGTGTTCACAAGCAAATTGTTGATGATGGACGATGCACGACTGACGCCTGACATTCATTCAAGTCTCCCAAAAGCTCACCTTGAGCTTTGCTCAGGTGAGCAGCTAAAAACAAGAGTGCCGTGATGGCCCTGACATCGATCACCAGCAATCAGAGTAAAAGATTTTCAAAGTTTGCATTATGTAGAAAACTGTAGAAAACCGGCCACCCTTGGGGTGGGCCTCATTTGAAACCAGGTCCAAATGAGTAATATGATACACTCCAGCAGTACATGTATGCTAACAAGAGCTGTCCGCAGACAGCGCACTCCACTTTCTTCAGTGCTGGATAGTGTAGTGGAAGTCTAAGTCAGAAGGGCAGATAACTATAGCAAAATAAATTTATGGTTACCTGCCCTTGTGGAATGGGTCCCCCTGGTAATAGTTAACATGCATACCAAATATGAACCAAATATCTTTGATGGTTTCTGAGAAAATGGATCTTAACAAAAAGGTTAACCAACGCCAACGCCGACGAGAGGGTCATGAAAATAGCTCCACTTTTGTAAAAAGTGGAGCTAAAAATAGCCAATGGTCATGATACTCTCACTGACCAGCAAAGAGTATAAACAAAGCTGTTTAAATGCAACAGTCTGCTACAAAAAAACTGGCCACCCTTGGGGCAAGGCCAATTTTGATACCAGGGGTATAATTTATTTAATTTTTGCAGAGGACCTGAACATGATGCTATGTGCTAAATATGAAAGCTGAGAACTTTCCAGTTTCAGAGTAGAAGATTTTTAGTTTTCACTATATGTTTCTATTGCAAACTGGGCACCCTTGGGGCGAGGCCAATTTTGACCTCAGGGGCATAATTTATATAACTTTTGTTGAGGACCTGAACATGATGCTATGTAGCAAATATGAAAGCTGAGAACCTTCCAGTTTCAGAGGAGAAGATTTTCAAAGTTTTCACTATATGTTTCTACTGAAAAATGGCCACCCCTGGGGCCGGGCCAATTTTGACCCCAGGGGCAAGATTTATATAAATTAAGTAGAGAACCTGAACATGATGCTATGTGCCAAATATGAAAGCTGATAACATTCCGGTTTCAGGAGAAGATTTTTTGAAGTTTTCACTATATGTTTCTATTGAAAACTGGCCTCCCCTCAGGGGGCCAATTTTGACCCTAGGGGCATAATTACATAACTTTTGTAGAGGACCTTTAGGTGATGCTATGTGCCAAAGATGAAAGCTGAGAACCCTGTAGAGTCAGAGGAGAAGATTTTTAAAGGTTCAAACTGTTGACGACAAACGAAGAACGACAAATAACGAATGACGCACGCTGACTGACGACAGACATCACAAAAGCTCACCCTGAGCACTTTGTGCTCTGGTGAGCTAAAAATCCAGCAACAACTATAAGAACTATTTTAAAATTGCAAAATCCAAGATAGTCACCAGTTGGACATCATGGAACTGATCAGGAAAAGAATTATCTTGTTCTGTACTTTTAACTTATCAACTACTTGTATTGATTTTCAAGATTTTTCAATTGATTTTGCACCTAAAATTATAGAATAAGTTCATTCTACAAAGAAATTTCAAAATCTTAAATGACGGCCAGTCGGTCATTTTGAAACCAATCGGAACAACTGCTTATTAAGTTGATCAAGTTGCTCAACCAACAGTTCACATTGGGACCAATAACTACCACGACAATGGCAACAACAATGACATAAAATTGAAGAAAAAATATTTTGCAAATTAAAGCAGATGACAAATTATGATAACAACAAGAGGGCCAGGATGGCCCTGACATCGCTCACCAGACAATAAGAGGAGAAGATTTTCAAAGTTCTCACTATATGTTTCTATTGAAAACTTAACACCCCAGGGGCGGTGCCAATTTTGACCCCAGGGACACAATTTATATAGCTTTTGTAGAGGACCTGAACATGATGCTAAAAGAATGTAGTGAAAGAATGGATAGAGCATTAGACCACTGGAACTTGTATTCTTCGGATGCTAGAGGCGGATTCTCCCACCACTAATGACCTATGCAAACAGTTTGGATCCAGATCAGGCCCCACATAATGTGGGGCCTGATCTGATATCCAAATTGTTTGTAAATGAGACTGAACTTCTGAAAAACTTAGAAAGAAAGTGTGTAGTGGGATTCTCCCACCACTAATGACCTATGCAAACAGTTTGGATCCAGATCAGGGCCAACATAATGTGGTGCCTGATCTGATATCCAAACTGTTTGTCAATGAGACTGAACTTCTGAAAAACTTAGAAAGAAAGTGTGTAGTGGGATTCTCCCACCACTAATGACCTATGCAAACAGTTTGGATCCAGATCAGGGCCAACATAATGTGGTGCCTGATCTGATATCTGAACTGTTTGTCAATGAGACTGAACTTCTGAAAAACTCAGAAAGAAAGTGTGTAGTTAGGATAACTTGTGAATATGCTGCAGACAACAATTTAGCAGATCACAAAATTACCCAGCATGCAAAGAGTTAAGCTGAAATTCACAACAGATATGCTCTATATTGATAGCTGGTAGCTAAATGCAGGGCATAGGTATGAAAAAAAGCTTTAAGAGTATTCTGCATTTTGAGAATTATCCACAGTTTTCTCAATCTTAAATGAGTGTGTGTTATTTGTCTAAACACAATTTCTACTCTACTGATCAGGCTAAGGGCAATTATATAAGAACTCCCACTGACTGGTCTCAGCTAAGAGTGATATTAAGGAGAAACCTTTAGAATGTAGTAGAATGTAAAGACGTATAAATACACACAGGACAGGGCCAATTTTAACCCCAGAACTATGATACTTATAAAACTCATAAAGTTATGCTAAGTAAATCAATACACCAAATATCTAAGCTCTGGGACATGCAGTTTCTGACAAGAATATTTTTAAAGTTTTTCCTATGCATAACTAGTGATCCCATAGGCTGTTTATGCAGTCAGCTACAAAAAAACTTGCAATCCCTGGGGTGGGACCAATTTTGACCCTAGGGGCATAATTTATATAACTTTTGTAGAAGTCCTGAAGTTGAAGCTATGTGCCAAATATGAAAGCTGAGGACCTTCTAGTTTTAGAGATGATGTTCAAAGTTTTCACTATATGTTTCTATTGAAAACTGAAAAACCCTGGGGCAGGGCCAATTTTGACCCCAGGGGTATAATTTATATAACTTTTGTAGAGGACCTACATATGATGCTATGTGCCAAAGATGAAAGCTGAGACCCCTGTAGATTCAGAGGAGAAGAACTTTAAAGGTTCAAATTGTTGACGACGAACGACGCACGCCGACAGACGACGGACATCAGGCGATCACAAAAGCTCACTCTGAGCACTTTGTGCTCTGGTGAGCTAAAATTACATAGTGATCAGTTTTAACAAACAAATTTATGAAACTATCAAATATATATAGCTGGTACCTGATTGTTTGAATTCTCTTGGAATATTCAATGTTCTGTTCTTATGGCTGTCACCATATATATGATTCACTAAGTACTGTTCATATTCTCCCTTTTCTTTTCCAGTTTTAAGAATGTAGTATTTGTACTTTGATCGTGTCTCTGCCAACACTTTTTGCAGTGGTACTTCACAAACGGTTTCCATCTCATATATCTTCCCAGAATTCCATGGTCTACAATAAAACACGCTTCTGCCTGTGATTTAAATCTTTAAATGAATTCTTCGATCACTTTTCACCAGTAGAGTCCATTTAGTATGAAAGGATACAATAGGATCATGACTGAGAAACAATGCAGACCATGATCAGAAGGCTCTTCTAAGATTCCTCTAAATTGTGTCCAGCACACTTGTTTCTCCCATTTAAATGGTTAATATTCTATGGCGTTTGAAACATTATGGTAGGACAAACTTTAAGTTGTGCTTATAAATATTTTTTATTTTTATTATTATAGCACATTTATATAGTACCCTTTCCACACAGGATATTATGTGCACTCCTAATTATACTGAAATTCAGTCAGTGATTTAGAAGAAGAATTTAGAAATGTTTAATCCTTTACTCCATGAATATTCATTTAAGAAATAATGACATTATGAATATTCATCAGGTTAAGTATTATATTGGCACATGGCCACAGAAAATGTTGACAATGGCAGAAACTGTAGAAACATCTCTTTGTTATATCACCGACAAACAGAGTAGATCCTGAGCAGATGGGCTCCTACAGGAGCCGTCTGATCTGGGTCAACTGTCTGTAAAGGCATAGAAAGGCATATTTATGGAGTAAAGGGTTAATATAGTCACATAGAGGAAAAGAGTTCTGGGATATTCCTGCATAATTATATTCTAATCTGGCCTGCTGTTTCAGATAATTTTTTGTTATTTCTATATAGACATGTATAAGGAAAAATAGACCCATCCCTGCTGGCCATAATTTTGTGCAATAATATTAAATGATTTGAACATTGGTGTTCCCACAAAATAATTATAAAGTCAGTCATTTTGTTTCAGAAGAGAAGATATTTTGCTGATTTTCAATATAGAAAATATGTGGAAAATTAGCCCTGCCCGTGGCAGCCGAGGTTTTTCACAAATATTATCTGAACTATCTTGGTATAGTTTTACCTGACCAATCTTGGAACAGGATAATTTCTTCCTACAAGATAATGATACAATCTGACATTCTGAGAAAAATAATTAACATTTGTTCACTACAACCCAATCAGTCAAACACCTTCACTTAGCACACACAGGTGGTCATGTTTTATTAACAAATCACAGTATCACATATTATCATCAACCACAGTCAAGTTTTTAGACTTACAAAACTCTAGAAGTAAAATAGTACTAACCTTTTCACATTTAACACCTGCTGATTCTGTGTCCATCCACCAAATAATTCTCCACGAAGCACAAGTTGCTTGTCTTTTGTGCCAAATTTGAAAGCTTCACCAACAAACACATGGAAATGGATCTTTATCTTTTTTCCATATACAGAAATATTCTGTTGCACCTTGGATCTATGAAGAAAACAAGAGGGCCATGAGGCCCTGAAGCGCTCACCTGAGATAACCCAAGGGGCGGGGCCATTTTTGACCAAGAAGTCATCATTTGTACAACGTTGGTAGAGAACCACAAGGCAAAGCAGTATGCCATTAATTAAAGGTCTAAGCCTAACGGTTTCAGAGAAAAATAATATTTCATATTTTTCCCATGAAAAACTGATAAGCCCCAAGGCAGGGCCAAGTTTTGCCCAGAGGCCAGGGTTGTAAGTTGAACATTCTTGGCAGAGGACCACAAGCCAAGCTACATATTTGTATAGGACCATTAGATCATGTTACATACCAAACATCAAAGGTCTATGCCTTACAGTTTCAGAAGATTTTTAAAGATTTTCCTATGAAAAACTGATAAGCACTTGGGCGGGCCATTTTTGGCCCAGGGGTCATATTTTGAACAATCTTTGTAGAGAACTATTACATCATGCTACATTCCAAATATCAAAGGTATAGGCCTAACAGTTTCAGACAAAAATATTTTTAAAGATTTTCCTATGAAAAACTGATAAGCCCTTGGGCGGGGCCATTTTCGGTCCAGGGTCATAATTTGAACAATCTTTGTAGAGGACCATTAGAGCATGCTACATACCAAATATCAAAGGTCTAGGCCTTACAGTTTCAGAGAAGAAGATTTTTAAAGATTTTCCTATGAAAAACTGATAAGCCCTTGGGCGGGGCCATTTTTGGCCCGGGGGTCATAATTTGAACAATCTTTGTAGAGGACCATAAGATCATGCTACATGCATAATATCAAAAGTCTAGGCCTTACAGTTTCAGAGAAGAAGATTTTTAAAGATTTTCCTATGACAAACTGATAAGCCCTAGGGCGGGGCCATTTTTGGCCCGGGGGTCATAATGTGAACAATATTTCGTTCCCCCTGACCACTGATGCTTCTGACAAAATTTGGTTAAAATCGTGTCAGTAGTTTCAGAGGAGATGTCGTTTGAAAATGTGGATGGACGACGGATGACGGACGCCGGACGCCGGACACCGGACGCCAGACGCCGGACGGATCGCGGTCACAATAACTCACCTGAGCCTTTGGCTCAGGTGAGCTAAAAAACCAGTACAGTAAAACCTCTCTAAACTGGAATTCCAGTAGAGAAGACTTTAGATACTTCTGGGCAGGTGGCTACTTAATGCAGGGTAAACTGTTGCGGAAAGATCCTAGATGAATTTCACCCTGCATTAAGCTGTCATCTGTCTCCAAGATCGATATTTATACTACAATGAATATCAGGTTTAGAGAGGTTTTCCTGAATTAATCCTTTCCCTGTTTTATATTTATTTCAAATTTCAAAACCTACTCAATATTCATGAACAAAATAGTTACAATGAATTATAGGAGATGGAACATTGTAGCCATTAGCAAACAGAGCACACCCTAATTAGACAGCTCCTGTAGTGGCCATTTCATCTGGGTCTATTCTCTTGACAAATGCATGAAAACGTGCTTATATGAAGGAAAGAGTTAACAAGTAAGAATCATTTCAGTCCAATAAACATGATTATCTCCCATTCCTTTTGGATTCAACCCTTTACTCCATGATATTCAGATAAGAGGTTATTACTCCATGATATTCAGATAAGAAATAATAATCTGAAGTTTCAAACATAAATTTCACCTTGAAGTCAAAGGTTAAGGTCACATGAAGGCCTTCTTCTAGAAAATTGTGTCTGTAAGACACAGCGATGCCCCCGTGGTGGTGCTTGCCTAGCTACACATAAAGTTCCTAAGTCATTTGACCTTGACCTTGTGTTTGCGGGCAGCATGGGCTGGGTGCGCAATGAAATTATGGATGGTGGTTAATGTGTATATGCAATTCCATGCCAATAGATATAGTGGTTAGTGAGATATAAGACAATGAAAAAACTGTGACAACCAACTGCATGTAAAAGCGTGACGGACAGACAGACGGACAGGTGCAAAACATAATGCCCCCTGACTGTTGTCAACGGGGGCATAAAAATGCTCAGGCACAGGTCAAGATCACTTGAAGGTCTGCATGGTACCTGACACTTTGTTTCATGATGATACATCCACATGTCCAATATCTAAGCCCTATGTCAAAAGAAAAAAGTTTTGGCACAGACAAGTTTCCTATTTAAGGTAAATAGATTTGACGTCTAGGCCACACTACAAGAAGGCATGAGGTCCCTATAGTATCTGACACTTCCACTCATGATGATACAACCAATGTCAAATATCTAAGCCCTTAGTCATAGACAAAAAAAGTTCTGTCACAGACAATAATTTCTAAGTTAAGGTATATAAATGTGAAGTTTAACAAAAAATGTTTGCCATGACAACCAGAGTTCTTCATAGATCTTGATTCTTTAAACAATTTTGATAGAGCATGATACACAAGATCATTTGTGTAAAGTCTAGTTATATTCTGCCATGTGGTTTCATCTGTGCAAAAACTTCATGTAGCAATACTGCTCTGTGTGACCAAAGTTTGAGAGACTGCCTCGTGCTCAAGAAAGATGAGTACAGTGATGTCTCGTTAATCCGGAATTCGTTAATCAGGAAAACTCGCGATCCGGACGAAAGTCGAGGGGAACGGATTTTTTGTGCAGTAAATTGACTCGTTACATCCGGAACCGGCCAGATTTCCGGTAACCAATCTATGTATTTACCTGTATTTTTGACTCGTTAATCCGGCTGGGTCCGTAGCCCCGGGGCTTAATTGCCCACCCCTGACTCTTAACAATAGTGCACCGTGGAGGTGCGAATTCTTGTGTTTACAATCACAGGCATAGGTAAAACAACCCCCGACTGTGTGTAAACTGTTTAATTGGTGTCGGCTATTTATCAAAGCGTTGCATATGGCACGCGGGTAGTGGTGTTTGATATTCTTTAATGTTCTTTAATGTCCCTTAATGAGATGAACACTCGCTCAATTAACTTGTTCAGTTAAAACCGCGCCGCCATCGTTAAACTGTTAATCACCTTAAATGATTTGCTAATTCAGAAATTACAAGGCTATATTAATTGGGGATTCCCGCTAGGAATTCCCTAAGATTCTAACTCATGCATGAGCTGGCTGGTTCCCGACTTCCGCCTTACAAGTACATGTACGCGGATGGAATATTCGGGAAACCAGTCATGTCAAACATGGAGACCTACGTCGATTTTACAAAATTTACCGCAGGCAAATTCGATAATCCACATTGTATTACTCAAATGAGAGAACTGACACTTATGGATAGGGTGCAAAAAGCATGAAGAACGACAAACAAGGCAATTAATTTGATATGACTTGCGATTATTAAGGGCATATGCACACATGAACGTTACAAGAAAAGACTTCTTGATGCGAAAGTAAATGTGTACTTATACATATACAATGTTTATGATTGAGTTGATATTTTGCAGCATATGACGGTGATTCGTTAATCCGGAAAATTAGTTAATCCAGAAATTTCGCCGGGAACGAACGTTTCCGGATTAACGAGACATCACTGTACAAGTTTCCCACCAGATTTTCCTGCCACTGAATTGGTGGCTGAGACAAGATGTAATGAGTCAAATTGGCAAATACTGATATACAGATTATTATAGAATTATACATTTTATTGTTGTAATTCATGTTGTAAATGTAATTTAATGCCCCCATTCCACTAGGCGGCGCTCTACGGTGATCTACACGCTCGATAGATCGCCATAGATCTCTTCCGGGTGGGGCAATATAGGGGTATTTTTCTATCTGATTACTAACAGATAACGCTCCAGTTGCGATTCAGTAGCGATCTGTACGATCTGATAGCGAATCGATAGCATTTGGTCACTACCCAGTTCCCCAAAAATGTTGTGACCCTTCTTGGAACAGTTTTCACTCCGTTGGCGATTCAGGGCGAGTAAGAGGCGATCCAATGCGCTCTATTTGCACTTTGAGGGCGATCCCTGAGATCTATAGCCCATAAGCTAGATCCAATAGCGATCTCGGCGACCTATGGAGATTCATTATCGCTCAATTAGTGCTCAAGGCGATTCGATTAGGACAAGATGCTATGAAATATCACATATTGTATATTCATATAACATATGTAAAGATATGACAAACATTTTTTGAGAACGATGGCGCTCGAAGCTTCAGTTACGATCTTGGCGATCAAGTAGCGCTCCAATGGCAATTTTGCCTATCAAGTAGTGCTCTGTTGGTGATTTTGGCGATCAAGTAGACCGACGGCGACATTGGTGACATGGAGATCTGATAGAGACCCACTAGAGATCAGGTGGCGATCGTGGCACTCTATCTGTGGCGCTCTCACAGAGCGCCTTAGATCGCCGCCTAGTGGAATGGGGGTATAAATACAAGCCTGATCTCTGCCCTTTATTTAGGTACATCATAATACATATATGTCTAATCATAATTTAAGCATATGTTGCAACTAAGTATTTGCAATTGTACTCTCATTTAGTGCTCCTCACCTTAGAGGAATTAGGATTCAGTTGCAACACCAATTTGTTTTTATTAGCCCTTTGAATGTGGGATAGGAAATAGCTAGCACCTGCAAACAATGTAGATCACAATCAGAGAGCTTATGGAGAAGCCCTATGATCAGTCTGTACTGTTTATCATTAATAAAAGAAAATGTGTCCAAGGGACAGGGATGCCCTCCCACCAGGTTTTATCTAAATTGCACAGAAATTGATTGACTTAAGGTTTGCATAATTATTTGGTGATGAAGATGATGCAAGATGGATAGTTATCACTATATGTCACCTCTGCAAAATGCAGGCCTGACAATAATTTACTATAGGTTAATATTTTGATAATTCTGTATATATACTAAAATTATAAATTAGTAATACAGCAAGAAGATTGCATTGTTAAAAAATCAACAAAATTCATTCAAAGTGTCGGCAAGCAGGAAGTACAGTCCACTCTCGTTATGGCGAACTCGCTTAACACGAATTTCTCGTTGACACGCAGTTTTTGTAAAGTCCCGACTTTTCTTCCTATATATTCTATACAAATTTAAGTTTTTAAGACGAGTTCGAACTGATTACGTTTTCGTTAAGTCAAAGTCATTTTCCGTCCCCAAAGTGTTTGTTTGCATGTAATTATCGGTGTTTGTATCGAAGTCACACCTCTCAGTCTGATTGAGTTCGAGGTGTGAATTGGACCTTTTGATCCGACCCTGGCAAAGTACACCAGGTGATCGCGACACACGTAATTACAGTGTTTTATGGGTAAACAATCACTGATGTCAGATAATTATTCGTACTGTGGATCAATGCCACGTTGAGTGAACGTTATTTACTAAAATGACACATTACTATTCATTCGTCCTAAGTGTCAATCATGACTACTGTAGTAAGAAAGTTAACTCTCAAGCGTCCTCGCTTCTGGACGATTTTGTAGAGATTGGATGAAAAGTAAGGCCTGTTCCTTATTTTATTACCAATACATGCAGTTCAACATCGAATTTAATTTGTCATTTGAGTAATAGCGAAACAGCTCACAGCGAAACAT
This sequence comes from Azorinus chamasolen, assembly GCA_963576725.1. Taxonomy (NCBI): domain Eukaryota; kingdom Metazoa; phylum Mollusca; class Bivalvia; order Cardiida; family Solecurtidae; genus Azorinus; species Azorinus chamasolen. The sequence goes on from OY755237.1 coordinate 60,432,910, forward strand.
GTAAAATGGCGACTACATTTTTAAACGTCCGGTTTCCCGAATAAGACTGTTCTCTTACATGTACCGGAAGTACGCGAATCGGCAACCAGCTAGTTCACTTGTGATTGCGTATATCCGGTGCCCGTTGAGGAAAAGGGATTTCCCATAGAAATGGCGTAAACAAACGATGCGCTTAAAAATTACCAAACAAACGACGATTAACTCAATGATAAAAGGCAAAAAGGGTCTGAAAATTGGACAGGGCCTTGTAAATTAGGGCATGGTGTCATTAATGGAGGGTAGGAAAGACAGAAGTTTGTTCTCGCAGTAATGGATCAACACGCACATGTACAATTTTATATTCACAGAGTGCGATTCTTTTCCTCAATGTGAAGACTAAACTGTACACGCACATTAGTATGCTTGTAATATGACAGCTTGTTTAAGGTGAACGTAATGAAAGAAACTGGATTTTTTTTTAAAATGGCATGTGATTTTTGAGTCGAACTCTCGATGAGTCGAAGTTTTTAACGGGTCCCTACGAACTCAACATAAGGAGAGTCGACTGTAGATTAATGACAGACCTGAAAAGGGATGACATGGTACAACTCACTGTGACTATGCTTCAGACCAAATATCAGACTGTTTCAGCTTAAACAAGCAAAGAAATGTTTGACGAAAATTTATGTCATAAAACAATCACCCAAATTCATTCAACGTGTCTGCAAACAGGACATAGATGAAAGGCAGACCTTAAAAGGGGAGACACTGTATAACTCACTATTAGCATGTTTCAGACCAAATTTCAAATCATTCCAGCATGCACAAGTGAAGAAATCTTTGACGAAAATGTTTGTCATTAAAGGCGGTGGCATAAAAATCCTTCAAGGTATTCAACACTTACGCCGTCTCCTGTTTTGAAGTAGATGCTTTCTTTGCTGCACTATTGGTCTGTAAATACAGAAAAAGCAAACAATCATGGTGCTGTTTCAATAATGATTATGATCGATGACTGATGAAAAAAGTATTTTTGATCTGCTATTGATAGCAATTTTGCCATAATCGATTACTGACTGTATAATTTGTACAGCAGCATCAGAGATTTTTTTCATAGGCGTATTAATTGCAATATAAAGTTCTAAAGTCCTGTAGCTGTACAAACATGATAATGTCTTTAAGTCTCTACCAAACTGTATGCGTTGACTGTTCATTAGAATCGTCTCTTCGAGAGGATTCTAATGAATGGTCATAGCATACTGTTTCGTTAACACAAAAGCTTAAACAGGTTGCATCAAACCAATAATCAATAGAAACAAGGGTGTTCAATCCAACACATGTGTCACCTGCTGGGAGAAGTGTTAGAGTAAAACCAAAGGCCTGAATGGATTTTTTTTGATGGGATGCTTTTCTGTGTCTCCCACCCACACAGATAGTGTTTCATCAGTAAAATTACAATAATAGAGAAGAAATTGTTGCTGTACTGTGGGTATGAAAGTTAAAGTATAAACACTGTGATTCATGCGAATAACAACTATACAGATTAATAGAATCAAGCATGGGTTTTGTTAAAGACGGGGGTTTCTATACCCGAGGTTGGTCTGTTCCAGTCGGAAACGAGCTTTAGCGAGTTTCCGATAGGAACAGACCAACCGAGGGTATAGAACCCCCCGGCTTTAACAAATCCCATGCTTGATTATTTTTCTCGCTGAAATACGCCCTAAAACCAAGAAAATGAACGCATTTTGTGAAGTACTACTTTACATTGCGTAATACGACTTCCATATCTAATAGCAACAGACCGCAGCATAACTTTAGGCGTGACACCAAATTCTTGCATAAAACGTGCTGTTGTAGTCCCGCTAGACCATGTATTAACAAGGCGATTATCGTGCTCACGCGCTGTTGTTGACCGGTTTTAATTATACCTATTACGGGCCTAAGGTAAAGAAAGGACGCGAATGCTACAGCGTTTTGGCCTAAGCTAGGTGTGAACGCCGGGGTGTGAGTATTTCCAGGAGCACCGACAATGAACTGTTTTTAGTGATAGACATATTGAATGAAATTCCGTGTAAACGGTATTTGATACAATCATGAATTGACGTCGAAAAGAAAACAGTGGCCCGGAAACAGCATAAATCGACGAAGTGTCAAAGAAGTGTATAGTTTTGCTGCCGTTGTTTTGGTTGTATTTTGAAGAATTAAATTGATGCAGGAGAGCAGAAAATTGGTTTTATGCAAGAATAGCGTTAATACACGTTTGTTTTCGGGCAATAACATCTGCAGTGTCCCTCGGGAATGTTGTTGCCCGAGCCCGAAACAGTCCCTCGGGACACTGCAGATGTTATTGCCCGAAAAAATGTGTATTGACCCTCTAATGACGTCATTTGTTATGACAACCACAAACGTTACGTTTTGGCGTAAATATAAATGACTGAGTGACTACAAAACAACGTCTTCGGTTAATTAAATAGGCTTTTAAAGTGTTTATATGATAAATAGAATTTCATATTCGTGCTAATTACTTATATTAATTTCAATTCATAAGGTTGATGCCTATAGAAATGTTGGTATAATTCTGTAAGAAGTCCTTCCCTTGTATTGATTTTACCCAATCGCGCGTATGAATACACTAGTCACGGGGTGTTCCAGATAAGGATTTCTAGTACGGCTATTTTTAGTAACTCAGCTTATCTAGCACGACTGAGAAGCGAGAATACTCTATCTCTAGGCAAGATAGCAATTTAAGCCCGGTAAACGGTGTCGATATAAACATTGCCCTCTCCCTCCCTATCGGCAGAGAGGTAATTGATCGATGAAAAAAAAACACAACAAGTTTTCTACATGGGAATTCCTCGTTATCGGCGGAGAAGCAATTGATCAATTTATAAACGCCAAGGTGTTGCACTAATCACCAGGAATGAGGTTCATATAGGTATGAGTTTTTATGGCTGATTTTAGGCTGCGCAACTCATATCCGCAGATATGAATCTCATATCCTGTCATATCCGGTGTTTAGTCACACCAATGTTCTTTCTCGTTATCTTTGGAGTAGATTCAATTCAAGCTTTTAAAAAATTTATCTTGTGTAGACTATTAGTAGTTATTTTACATAGCGAAGTATTATTAAGTGCATAAAAAAAAAGAAACACAAGAATATGTTACAACCAAACTAGTGCAGAATTGAAGAAAACTATCTTTTTCTTGCACATGTTCACTACAAGAAATAGTGAACTCTAAGCCGTAAAAATGTTGTACGAGTACTATATTGCTCCGAAAGCAATAGTAAAGAAAGTGTGATGGACAGACAGACAGGCAGACAGACAGACAGTTGGACGGACGGACAGACAGACAGACGATGGAAAAGTGATCCCTTAGTGACACACTGCCTCTCGGCAGATGACACAAAAAGTTGGTCTGATTCCAAATACTAATAATTACCCAGTCTCAAGCTCTATCTAATATATATCAGTAATTATGGCAGTTTTATCAGGCACATGGCCCTAACTTTCATATAAATGTCAAAAAAATTATGTCTCTAAATTCACAAACTACACAACAGCTGTAAGTATGTATTGGAAGTTTCAGAGCAATAAATGTCTTCTAGCTGTATACATGTATATTCATTTCAAGCAATGGGGCATCAAATGTACTCTGAGGTAGGCATAGTGTGACAACAGGGGTGTACAACATATTTGAAGGGTGGAGCTGTGGTCTAGTGATAACTCGCTTGACTACCAATCCGGAGGTCCGGGGTTCAAATCCCGGTCCGCTCGGAAAATTTCAGGGATGCTTTTTTGTGTCTCCCACCCACACAGAGTCTGAGAAAAACAGTCTGTGAAGCCTGAAGTGCCCGAAAAGTAGTCAATAGCCCATAATGACTTGTGACACGGCTTGTCAGTGTTAAGAGTCCGAAAGAGTATAGACCGATTGGAAAAGAGCTGTGTATGTGCGATAAGTGATGAGTAGATTCCACCAGCATATGAAGAGGCAGTCTATCCAAACATGAGTTGGAAAGCACTCGGGGAGGCATGACAAGGAGGGACTACTCGGAGGGGAAACTGTGGAAACGAAAATCACGAGTAACCATGTACGAGGAGGCAAGGAACGGGTACGACGCATAGTGGTGGGCCAGCGGAGGTGATTGTGGGCGACGGGCGAAACTTGGGCATGAATACGACGCAGACAGGGGAAAAAACAACAACAAGAGGGCCAAGATGGCCCTTAATCGCTCACCTGATTACCATAGATTTAAGATTTTTGTATTTTTTCAAAGATTTAACCTAGTGACCTACTTTTCATTCCCACCCAACCCATGATCACACTCAACCTTGATATCACCAAGACAAGCACTCTGAGAAAGTTTGAGGAAGACTGGGCTAAAAATGTGGCCACTGGAGTGTAAACTAGATTTCTCTAAGATATGACCCAGTGACCTACTTTTTGACCTCACATAACCCACTTTCAAACTTGTCCAAGATTTTATAAGGACAATCATTCTGACCAATTTTCATGAAGATTTGGCTATAAATGTAACCTCTAGAGTGTTCACAAGGTTTTCCTACTATTTGACCTAGTGACCTAGTTTTTAACCCCACATAACCCACTTTCAAACTCGTCCAAGATTTTATCAAGACAATCATTATGACTAAGTTTCATGAAGATTGGACAAAAATTCAAGCATCCCAAAAGCTCACCCTGAGCTTTGCTCAGGTGAGCTAAAAAACCCAAACATATTTGAATGCCCCTTGCCGTGTAGGACAAAATGACCTTATCAAAGTTTACCACTTATCTACCGGTATATCTGTCAAATCCTTAAATATTAATAAAGAGATGAAAAAGGAAGTGTTTGTATTATTTGTGTTGATTTTACCAAATAAGTTTTCCAAAATAGTTGACTAGACAAACTGTGATAATTTAACAACTAGAGGTTTTTGTCAAAAAAACGGATGTCTCCCCTCTAATAAAAACAATATGTAAAGGGAAATCACAAAAAATGTTATGGTCTTGATAAATGATACTTCCCCTCATTATGCGTTTTCCACACTACATTTTTCAAGAAGAAAATGATAACAGCTAATAACTCCAAAAATACTGATACCAGATTTATGGCCCTTGTGCATGACACTTACTTTCATCATGCTCTTTCCAAAAATAAAATGTCATTCCAATAGCATCAGTCAAACAGGAGTTATTGATCGGCCAAAAAATGTAACAAAGGGCAATAACTCCAAAAGTATTGAAGCCAGAATTATGGCCCTTGTTCATGACACTTTCTCTCATCATGCTCTTTCCATGTATGAAGTTTCAATACGATGGCTAGAGCCATGTAGGAGTTATCGTCCGGACAAGAAAGAATTAAACAAATGTACAAGGGGCAATAACTCTAAATTTATTGAAGCTCGAGTTAAGGATCTTATGCATGACACTTTCTCTTATTATGATCGTTCCATGTATGAAGTTTAACTCCAATGGCATGTGTCACATAGGAGTAATCATCTGGACAAAAAATTGTGATTGTTTTTACAAAGGGCAATAACTCCAATATTAGTGAAGCCAGAGTTATGGACCTTGTGCATGACACTTCCCCTCGTTATGATCTTTCCATATATGAAGTTTCAATCCAATGGCATGAGCCATATAGAAGTTATCATCCGGACAAAAAAGTGTGATTTTTTTTACAAAGGGCAATAGCTCCAATATTAGTGAAGCCAGAGTTATGGACCTTGTGCATGACACTTCCTCTCGTTATGATCTTTCCATATATGAAGTTTCAATCCAATGGCATGAGCCATATAGAAGATATCGCCCGGACAAAAAAGTGTGATTTTTTTACAAAGGGCAATAACTCCTATATTAGTGAAGCCAGAGTTATGTACCTTCTGCATGACACTTCCTCTCGTTATGATCTTTCCATATATGAAGTTTCAATCCAATGGCATCAGGCATATTGAAGTTATTGTCCGGACAAAAAATTATGATATTTTTTACAAAGGGCAATAACTCCAATATTAGTGAAGCCAGAGTTATGGACCTTGTGCATGACATTTCCTCTCATTATGCTCTTTCCATATATGAAGTTTCAATCAACTGGCATCAGGCATATAGAAGTTATTGTCCGGACAAAAAATTATGATATTTTTTACAAAGGGCAATAACTCCAATATTAGTGAAGCCAGAGTTATGGACCTTGTGCATGACACTTCCTCTCGTCATGATCTTTGCATATATGAAGTTTCAATCCAATGGCATGAGCCATATAGGAGTTATCGTCCGGACAAAAAAGTGTGATTTTTTTTTACAAAGGGCAATAACTCCAATATTAGTGAAGCCAGAGTTATGGACCTTGTGCATGGGGGGGGGGGGGGGGGGGGGGGGGGCGCGCCATGTTAAACATTCTTGGCAGAGGACCACAAGCCACAGCTACTTATTTATAGAGGACCATTAGATCATGTTAGTCATACCAAATATCAATGGTCTAGGCCTTACAGTTTCAGTAGATTTTTAAAGATTTTCCAATGAAAAACTGATAAGCCCTTGGGCGGGGCATTTTTGGCCTGGGGGTCATAATTTGAACAATACTTGTAGAGGACCATAAGATCATGCTACATATACCAAATATCAAAGGTCTAGGCCTTACAGTTTCAGAAGATTTTTAAAGATTTTCCTATAGAAAACTGATAAGCCCTTGGGCGGGCCATTTTTGGCCCGGGGGTCATAATTTGAACAACAATTGTAGAGGACCATAAGATCATGCTACATATTAAATATCAAAGGTCTAGGCCTTACAGCTTCAGAGAAGAAGTTTTTAAAGATTTTCCTATGAGAAACTGATAAGCCCTTGGGCGGGGCCATTTTTGGCCCTAGGGTCATAATTTGAACAATATTTATAGAGGACCATAAGATCATGCTACATGCCAAATATCAAAGGTCTAGGCTTTACAGTTTGAGAACAGAAGATTTTTAAAGATTTTCCTATGAAAAACTGATAAGCCCTTGGGCGGGGCCATTTGAGGCCCGGGGGTCATAATTTGAACCACTTTTGTTGAGGACTATAAGATCATGCTACATACCAAATATCAAAGGTGTAGGCCTTACAGTTTGAGAACAGAAGATTTTTAAAGATTTTCCTATGAAAAACTGATAAGCCCCTTGGGCGGGGCCATTTTTGGCCCGGGGGTCATAATTTGAACAATATTTGTAGAGGACCATAAGATCATGCTACATACCAAATATCAAAGGTCTAGGCTTTATAGTTTCAGAGAAGAAGATTTTTAAAGATTTTCCTATGAAAATTCCATATTACCATATACGGAAAAAATGACCACGCCCTCTGGCGGCCATGTTTTTTGCCGGATCAAAATTCTTTTAACAACTTTTGAAGTCTATCAACTGAGAAACATTTTGGTGAAAACTATATTCAAATCGGACAAGTCATTCTGGAGAAGAAGATTTTTCTACATATTGTGTACGGTTGCCATGGCATCAAGACCGATGGCCCCACCCACTATCTTTTAACAACTTTTGAAGCACCCACCAACAGTATGTATCTGACCAAGTTTGGTTACAATTGGGCGGTCGGTTTCAAAGAAGAAGTCGTTTGAAATTGTTGACGGACAGACGGACAGACGGACAGACGTACAGACGGAACGACGGACGCCGGACACAGGGGTATCACAAAAGCTCACCTTGAGCACTTTGTGCTCTGGTGAGCTAAAAACGTACCCTCAGTCAATTCTAAACACATGGTCAAAAGTTTCATGTTACACTGGCTCTTAGACAGCTGCAACAGAAGTTACCTAATATGGATCTACATTCTTTGAATAAGAATGTATAGCATCTGATTTAGGTAGTGTTGTAAGCAAGCAATGAAGACCCGGTAGCTCCTACAGGAGCTGTCTTATATGGGTCTATATTGTTATAATGCTGTAATTCATCTGAAAGTTCTGACACTGCAAGTATTTGAACAGCATGGCCTACCCATGTACGAATAGTATTTAGAGCTCTTTATAATGTCTGATTCATGCTAATGTAGTAGCAAACAGTGTAGACCCTGTAGTTTGATTTGGGTCTACACTGTTTGCCTAAGCATACCTGTCCAATACTTACAAATTACAAATTTGGAATCTGTAACTGATAAGGTATAGGAGATATGCTCCGAACAAGCTTTTAGTAAAATCAGTCAAAGGTCAAGGGCACATGAAAATGGTACGCGCTACTCCGCCATCCCAAGATGAACTCACACACCAAATTTGGAATCCGTAGCTGGTAAGGTATAGGAGATATGCTCTGGACAAGCTTTTTGTATCCGGTAAGGTATAGGAGATATGCTCCGGACTGTAAAATTGAGGTCAAAGGTCAAGGTCAGTGATCTGAAAATGATACATGACTCTCCGCCATCCCAAGATGAACTAACAAACCAAATTTGGAATCCGTAGCTGGTAAGGTATAGGAGAAATGCTCCGGACAAGCTTTGTGTAAAATCGAGGTCAACGGTCAAGGTCACAGTGACGAGAAAATGGTATGCAACACTCCGCCATCCCAAGATAAACTCACACTCCAAATTTGGAATCCGTAGCTGGTAAGGTATAGGAGATATTCTCTAGACAACCTTTTTGTAAAATCGAGGTCGAAGGTCAAGGTCAAGGTCACAGTGACCTGAAAATGGTACGCGACACTCCTCCATCCCAAGATGAACCCACACACCATATTTGGAATCCGTAGCTGGTAAGGAGATATGCTCCGGACAAGCTTTTTGTAAAATCAAGGTCAAAGGTCAAGGGTACAGTGACTTGAAAATGGTACAAGACACTCCGCCATCTCAAGATGATCTCACACACCAAATTTGGAATCCGTAGCTGGTAAGGTATAGGAGATATGCTCAGGACAAGCTTTTTGTAAAATCGGTCAAATGACAAGGTCACAGTTAACTGAAAATGGTACGCAACACTCCGCAATCCCAAGATGAACTCACACACCAAATTTGGAATCCATAGCTGGTAAAATATAGGAGATATACTCCGGACAAGCTTTTTGCAGCTGGTAAGGTATAAGCTTTTTGTAAAATCGAAGTCAAAGGTTAAGGTCAAGGTCACAGTGACCTGAAAATGGTACGTGACACTCTGCCATCCCAAGATGAACTCATATACCAAATTTGGAATCTGTAGCTGGTAAGGTATAGGAGATATGCTCCGGACAAGCTTTTTGTAAATTCGAGGTCAGAGTTCAAGGTCAAGGTGACCTGAAAATGATACGTGACACTCCGCCATCTCAAGTGTGATCTCACACACCAAATTTGGAATCCGTATCTGGTAAGGTATAGGAGATATGCACTGGACAAGCTTTTTGTAAAATCGGTCAAAGGTCCAGGTCACTTGACTCACATACCAAATTTCGAATCTGTAGCTGGTAAGGTATAGGAGATATGCTCCGGACAAGCTTTTTGTAAAATCGAGGTCAGAGGTCAAGGTCAAGGTCACAGTGACCTGAAAATGGTACGTGACACTCCTCCATCCCAAGATGAACTGACACACCAAATTTGGAATCCTTAGCTGGTAAGGTATAGGAGATATACTCCGGACAAGCTTTTTGTAGCTGGTAAGGTATAAGCTTTTTGTAAAATCGAGGTCAAAGGTCAAGGTCACAGTGACCTGGAAATGGTACGCGACACTCCGCCATCCCAAGATGAACTCACACACCAAATTTGGAATCTGTAGCTGGTAAGGTATAGGAGATATGCTCCGGACAAGCTTTTTGTAAAATCAAGGTCAAAGGTCAAGGTCACAGTGACATGAAAATGGTACGCGACACTCCACCATCCCAAGATGAACTCACACACCAAATTTGGTATCCGTAGCTGATGTGACAAAGGAACACACACACACCCACACACACACCCATACACCCACGCACGGTGTGATCACTATTTGCCGCCAAAGCCTAGCTTTGGGGGCATAAAAAGTGAGTGAAACTGCTAACTTACTTCATATATTTAAGTTTCCTAATAATGTGTTCTCTAAAACTCTTACTTTCACTCTCACTAATGTTTCTCATCATGTCTTCATCACGTTTACTTGTAGTGCCTAAGAAGGACTTTGTATTGGATCACCGACATTTCATATCACGCTGCAAGTAGTCGGTGATCTTAACTTTTTTTAATCTTGCATGTACATAATTATAGGTATCTATACTGATTTGTAGAAATTCAGATAATAATCAGTAGGGTTGTCACAATAGGTTGTTGACTTATGGTAGTTTTGCTCACGATAGCACTAACTTTGATATTTCTCAAAGTCAATAATTATAATAATAATCCTTTCAACTATCGATAATTCAGGATTATCAGTCTCTTAACCCTTTCCCTGTTCTAATTTAGTTCAATTTTAATTACCTACTGAATATTTATGGACAAAATAGTTATAATGAAATATGAAAGGTGTAACATTGTAGCCATTTTAGAAACTAAAGAAACGAATCTATCAACTTCCATTAGCGAACAGAGCAGACTCAAAGATTTTGGAGAAACGGCGCGGACAAAATTTTCCATGTATAAATTCAAAGTCCCACAACTTTGCAGAAAATCATTGAACCGGAACAGGAATAGGATATGCACTGATCAATCCTATGAAGTTTTATAAAATCTGATCATAAGTTTTGGACAAACCGTGCTGACAAACTTTCCATGTAAAAATTTCAAAGTCCCACAACTCTGCAGAAAATCATTAAACTGGAACAGGAATAAGATATGCACAACTAATCAATCCTATGAAGTTTCATGAAAATCCAACCAAAGCTTTTGGAGAAACTGTGCGGACAGATTAAAATTGGACAGATGGACATTCTCACAGACTGAGTGTTATGTGACTATTCTTTTATTAAAATAGTCACATAAAATGGAAAGTAAGTTACATAAAAAGAGAAAGACAAAAGATCTTTTGTTCTCAGTGTCACTTAACCATCAATTCGTGTGAGCGGACAGATGGGTGTATGCCAAACACAAAAACAAAAAAACTCCCTAGTATACTGGGGGAGACATAATTATCATGGTGGAAGAAATTGAAATTGTAAGAAAATACTGGTATGATATCACTTGTGTTTTGTCAAGGAAAAAGTCTGTTAACTATAACACGTTAGCTTGCAGGCATTGTAAAACATTCCTCAAGTATAGTGGCAAGAATTCTAACATACAGAATCACATGCAACACATCAAACTTACAGAATCACATGAAACAAAAACATTTCAGAGTGGAAATTACCTTGCTTTTATGATTAAACCTTTCCCTGATCTGATTCATGTAAGAAATAAGGACTACAATGATATTTATTAGCTCAATCCTCATTACAATGTTTCTTGGGGAAAATGGTTTTGAGCATTGATACAAATGTGAACAACTGTTTTGGTGCTGATCGATTTATGCCATGGCAATAATTGCTTTTTTTGATATTTTAATGCAGGAATCAAAATAATTAAACTTAAAATTGATAGAGTATAGTACCTGTATGAGTATTCATGAAGTTAAGACTTAAATTAATCTAAACTGTGATTGCATTATTTTCTTTCTATTTTTGGGTAGAATTTTTTTTACCAGAGCAATCCTAACTTGATCTCCATGCAATATCAATACATGTGTAGTTCTTGTTGCCATTCCTTTGTTTTTAAACCTAACTCTTAACCGTTTCCCTCATATAAACACGTTTTCACACATCTGCAAACAGAGTAGACCCAGATCAAATGGCTCCTCTAGGAATTGGATAGGTATTTTTCTATACTTCCTTAAATGGCTAGAATGTTCCACCTTCCATATTTCATTATAACTAATTTGTCCATGAATATTCAGTAGGTATTGAAATTTGAAATAATCATAGAACGGGGAAAGTGTAAAAGTTAAGAATTGGACACAGTCCTACAAGACAAATTTCCAGCTTCCATGACCTTAACATGAGTGTTCTTATTCACAATTTCAGCATTTTTCAACATGAAATGAAAATGTTTCCATCCATTGATTAATTTCAATTATATTTGTCCAAAACGAACTTGCTATTTTGCAAAAGAGTGTTTTGCTGCTGTTGTTGTTGTTGTTTTGTTCTTACATTGTGTTTGGTTACTTCAAAGAAAATACTGATAGGGAATTGAATACTTTATGCAAACACAGTGACACATAACCACAAACCTACTAACTGGTATTCTATTGAATACACAAGTGTGCAATAAGTATGTTTTTTACATTACATTTACAGAATATTTACCTCTTCTGTTAGTTTATCAGCTTTTTTTTTCTTTGCATTCTTTTTTTGCCTTCTTGACTTGTTTGTCTGGTCTTTCTGTGCACTGTCACTTTCCTCCTCAGATGTGCTGTCTTTGTCCGGATCTTCAGTGTCCATTGTCTCATGTTTCCGGTCATTCTCACCTTGAGCTTGGCTTTCTGGTTTTGGGTCTTCCTGAGACTTTGTAATTTGAATATCAATTATCACTTCTTCCTCTTTTTTTGAGTTGCCTGACCGTGTCACAACTGGCTGAGGTTTGGTCTCTGTGTTTACTTTTTCGACTTTAAATAAGTCACTCCCTGAACCACCAGGTCTTACATCTATAGGCTTAGGAAGAGATTTTCCTTGCCCAAATACCATCTGATCCTTACCAGGTTCTGTTTGAGCTGAGGAGTTATTCAACATCCAACTGGAATCATCCGTTTCTGCTTCATCCTGATTGATGGAAGATGGTGCATCAAAATAGTTTTCCCAGGTATTGTCATCAGCTTCCTGCACTGACTGTTTGTCCTCAACACTTCCATGTGAAGTCAAATCAACAAACTCTCCTTCTCGATGATCATCTCTGTCTGATTGTTTGATATGCTCAACTGATGCAGCAGTCATTGTAGTCGCTCCTGCTTTATTTGTTTCATCTGAAATTAGACCCACAAAAGGATTCTCCATACTGGGCGAGTCTTTTGGTTCGGAATTTTCGGCAGAAGTCTTTTGTTTTTTCAAGTTCTCCTCTTGCACATCAATTATTTCCCTTTCTGCACTTTTCCTTTTACCCTCCCTCATAAGTTTCATGTTGTCTTCATCCATATCCACTTCACTTCCAAATTGTGTAGTTTCATATCCATCATCAAATCCTGGTTGTTCCTTTTCAGAATCAAGTTGCATGGTTTGAATTTTGTCTGCAAGGCCAAGATTATCAGACCCTGATGCATTATTGTTGCTTGATGAAGAAATGAGCATTTCATTTGTATCTTTATGTATCTTAGTTTCTGCATTGCCTGTGATATCTTCACTCCCAGCTTTAGCTTCATCTGCAGGTGGCTCAGTAGCTACAGTCTTTTCTGTAGATGTGACTACTGGAATGTTTTTCATTGGTTCCCTGTTGACCTCAGGTACAGAGGTAGATGTTGTGGGTGGTTGCACTGTCTCTTGTGTTGGTTTTGTTACAACATGCTGACTTGAGCTTTGTGCTCCCTCTGTAACCAGTGCTTCATCTGAAATGAAACAATTTCGAAAATTTATTAAGGCAACTCTACTATTTGCAGTCTTTCAGAAAATAAGGACATCGTACTCATTTAAAACATGAAACAAACTAAAGGCCATATAATACTCTACTTCGCTAACTTTATAAATGTAAGCATATGTATCATGAACAATTTGCAGATCATTTTAGGATTAGCATAAATGTATGTATATTCATTATGATGGGTTTTTTATCCCATTTAACCACATTTATAAGTGGGTGTCCTGAGAGTGTAGTTGTTAGCATATATCTGCTTCTCGCCAATGTGACCCTTTGATCTCAGAATGGGAGAGTATGTGTAGAGGTACAGTGGTTGTGTATCAAGCATATGTGGGCTTTCTCTGAGGGAACTCTGTTTTCCTCATTTATAAACAATTTAACCTTTCACTCCATAGATATGCCTTTTAATGCATTTGCAAACAGAGTAGACTCAGATCAGACAAATCCTAAGATTTTCCTATGAAAAACTGATAAGCCCATGGGCAGGACCATTTTCTACCCTGGGGTTATGATTTTACTAGGGGTTTTACTTTACTTGTTATCTAGTCGCAAGAGAGGTTTACTTTACTTGTTATCTAGTCACTAGAGAGGTTTTACTTTACTTGTTATCTAGTCACTGAAGAGAAGTTTTACTGTACTTGTTATCTAGTCACCAGAGAGATTTTACTTTACTTGTTATCTAGTCACTACAGAGGTTTTACTTAGTGACTAGAGAGGTTTTACTTTACTTGTTATCTAGTCACTGAAGAGAAGTTTTACTGTACTTGTTATCTAGTCACCAGAGAGGTTTTACTTTACTTGTTATCTAGTCACTGAAGAGAAGTTTTACTGTACTTGTTATCTAGTCACCAGAGAGGTTTTACTTTGCTTGTTATCTAGTCACTAGAGAGGTTTTACTTTACTTGTTATCTAGTCACTGAAGAGAAGTTTTACTGTACTTGTTATCTAGTCACCAGAGAGGTTTTACTTTACTTGTTATCTAGTCACTAGAGAGGTTTTACTTTACTTGTTATCTAGTCACTGAAGAGAGGTTTTACTTTACTTGCTATCTAGTCACTGAAGAGAAGTTTTACTGTACTTGTTATCTAGTCACTGGAGAGATTTTATTGTAGGCGTTATCTAGTCACTGAAGAGAGGTTTTACTGTACTTGTTATCTAGTCACAGGAGATGTTTTAACTGTACTTGTTATCTGGTCACAGGAGAGAGACTTTACTCTACTTGTTATCTAGTCACTGGAGAGATTTTACTGTACACGTTACCTAGACACTGAAGGGAGGTGTCACTATACTTGCTATCTAGACATTATAGACAGAGTGTACTGTACTTGTTATATGGACACTATCAAGATAGTTTACTGTACTTGTTATCTGGCACGGTTTTATATAGATAGACTTTACTGGGTTTTACTGTATTTGTTATCCAGACACTATAGAGAGGTCTTACTGTATTTGTTATCTAATCCCTATAGAGAGGTTTTACTGAATTTGTTATCTTATCCCTATAGAGAGGTTTTACTGAATTTGTTATCTAGTCACTATAGAGAGGTCTTACTGTATTTGTTATATAGTCACTATGGAGAGGTTTTACAATGTCTGTTATCCAGACAATATAGAGAGGTTTTACTGAATATTTTATCTAGTCACTATATAGAGGTTTTACTGTATTTGTTATCTAATAATTATAGAGAGGTTTTACTGAATTTGTTATCTAAGCACTATAAAGAGGTTTTACTGTACTTGCTATCTAATCACACTGGAGAGGTTTTTCTAGTTACTATAGAGAGGTTTTACTGTATTTGTTATCTAGTCACTATGGAGAGGTCTTACTGTATTTGTTATCTAGTCACTATAGAGAGGTTCTACTGTGTTTGCTATCCAGACACTATATAGAGGTTTTACTGTATTTGTTATCTAATCACTATGGAGAGGTCTTACTGTATTTGTTATCTAGTCACTATGGAGAGGTCTTACTGTATTTGTTATCTAGTCACTATGGAGAGGTTTTACTGTGTTTGCTATCCAGACACTATATAGAGGTTTTACTGAATATGTTATCTAATCACTATAGAGAGGTTTTACTTAATTTGTTATCTAATCACTATAGAGGTTTTACTGAATTTGTTATCTAAACAATGTAATGAGGTTTTACTGTACTTGTTAGTTGTTACCTAATCACACTGGAGAGGTTTTGCTCTATTTATTATCTAGTCCCTGTACTGTAGAGCAGTTTGATCTGGGTTTTGCACTATTTGCCCAAGTTTGGTTGGCAGCATATTTCAGGTAATAACCCTAGTCTGTCTGAATTCTTAGATCGAGTTACAAGAATTCATCATTCAAAATATCACTATAGGGACAGCAGACATGACAGAAAAATGTCCTGACAGATTTCGCAGAAAATCATAATTGAAAGGTTAGCAGTTTTTATTTAAGGGAGTGGGAGGGGGGTTCACAAATCTTGTTTGAAAATACCCCCATATTTTGCATGGGAGTTTGGAAATTTCTGTATACATGTAGATAAAGAAAGACCAAGATGGCCCTTAATCACTCACCTGATTACCATAAATTTAAGATTATAGCTAGGTAGCCCCAGGATGGGGCCAATACTGACCTAAGGGACAATATTTGAACAATGTTGATAGTGGATCATGAGCAGTGGTTCTGGAGAACTAGATTTTCAAAGATTTAGAATATTGATTTTATCAAGATAATCATTCTGACCAATGAAGATTGGGCTAAAAATTTGCCCTCTAGAGTGATTTTTCTAAGAGTTGACTTAGTGACCTACTTTTTTATCTCACCCCACCCAAGATTAAACTCAACCTTGATATCACCAAGACAAACATTCTGAGCAAGTTTGGGAAAAATTGGGCTAAAAATGTAGCCACTGGAGTGTAAACAAGATTTTTCATAGATATGACCCAGTGACCTATTGACCCCTCGCAACCCACTTTTAAACTCGTCTTGATTTTCTCAGGAAAATCATACTGACCATGTTTCATGAAGATTTGGCTAAAAATGTGACCTCTAGAGTGTTCACAAGGTTTTTCTACCGTTTGACCTATTTACCTAGTTTCTGACCCCATGTAACCCACTTTCAAAATCATCCCAGACTTTATCAAAACAATCCTTCTGACCAAGTTTCATGAAGATTCATCAACAAATGTGACATCTAGATTGTTCACCAGTTTTCTATGGTCTGACCTAGTGACCTTGTTTTTGAACCCACGTGACCCACTTTCAAACACGTCCAAATTTTATCAAAACAATCATTCTGATAAAATTTCATGAAGATTCGGCAACAAATGTTACCTCTAGGGTGTTCACAAGGTTTTTCTATTTGACCTAGTGACCTAGTTTTTGACCGCACATGACCCACTTTCAAACTTGTCCGAGATTTTATTAGAATAATCACACTGACCAAGTTTCATGAAGATTGTGCTAAAAATGTGACCTCTATAGTGTTCACAAGGTTTTCCTACTATTTGACCTAGTTTTTAGCCCAACATGACCCACTTTCGAACTCCTCAGAGATTTATTCAAGACAATCATTCTGACCTAATTTCATTTAGATTGGACTAAAATTATGACCAGTAGAGTGTTCACAAGCAAATTGTTGACGACCGACGACGCACACGTTTTTACGCACGACGGACGACAGACATTCAAGTCTCCCAATAGCTCACCCTGAGATTTGCTCAGGTGAGCTAATAATTTGCTTAAACTGGTGTGATATCTGAATTTTAGTCAACATCCACACCCCTCATTTTCAAATCCTTGAATAGACACTGTTTTGGTGTTCATCTATTTTCACTAGACACATATACAGGTGTTAACAGTATTACAGAAGTGGGCCAAAATTGTGGTGTGCCTAAAATAAGCAATGACGGGTAATGACCAGTTATGACGGGTTATGACCCATCATTGATTATTATAGGCACAAACCAAAAATGGCCTTAATCTGCTCAACTGGGTATAAAGGTCACCAGGTCAACATGCTGTATGAAATATTGTGAACAGTGTTTTTTTTTAATTTTCAATAAAGCAATATGGGATACACAAGACTTTTAAGAAATTAACCCTTTTCTTGTTGCATATTCATGTATTAAAGAAATAATGAGATCATTAATATCTATTACAGTAAAACCCCTCTAATTTGACCACCAAATAGGGGCATAGTTCACAGTGACAAAGGCAGGTGGTAGCTTAATGCAGGACGAAAGTTATGCAGAAAGCTCCTATAGGAGCTCCTATAGGGGCTTTCTGCATAACTTCCATCCTGCATTAATTAAACAACCACCTGCTTATGAAGACAGCCATGTTTGTTCATTAAGTGGTCACATTAGAGGGGTTTTACTGAAGCTGATTTTAAAAATGGCATATCTACACAGGATATTCTGGTATATGTAGAAACTGTAGAGCCAGATCTACTTTAATTTTACAAGCAAACAGAGCAGATCCTGATCAGACAATTCCTACAGGAACCGTCTGATCTTGATCTACTCTTTTTTTCAAAGACATGAAAAATTGTTTATTTGAGGGAAATACTGTTAATTCAGCATTTTTTCCAGTGTCTACATGGGTCCGTTAAAAGGACCCATTCCCAATGCAAAACAGGTAACATTTATCCCAATTTGGGGGAAAAATCCAAATCGGGACCAAATATTTATTAAAATGCTAAAAAAGGCAAAGTAGGTTAAAATGTGGCCCAAAATGCTTTCCAAATCATTGAGTTTTATGCGCGAAAAATCAACAAAGAAATGTTTTCTTAGAATTCTTTTAGAAACCTGACCAGACCCTGAGGTTATCATTATAAAACATTTTGCTTGAGACTTTAGTTACAGAGATCTTCACTAATGCCATACAGGCACATCTAGCCCAACCTTAGGCAGTTATGTGTTTCAACCAAATGAAAACAATTGGAGGGAGTTTGGTAAAACCTACATGTATGTGCAATTATTTTGAAATTATTTTGACCATTATTTTCTTCATAGAAGAAAGTTTCTACTTGGTTGGAATAACAATTCTGAAATGATGATTTCTATTTAAAGAAATCTTGTAAAGGACTACTCAGGGATCACTTTAGCAAAGTTTGATTTCTAATTGGCCCAAGAGTTCAAGACGAAATGTTTTTATGTAAAAGTGGTCAACAGATGGCAACAGACACAATACTTTCACAACAGCTCTCCTTGGCATTTTGTGCCAGGCAAGCCAAAAACAGATGATAAAATTTTGTTGAAGGTCTACCAGCTTCTTTTTCTTTCTTTGTTAAGCTATTTTCTTTCTCATCACTATCAGAAGTCTTGAACAGACGAACATCAACTTTCTGTCCGCATTCATTACAGAATTTCTTCTTTGCACTAAGTTCAGCTCCACACAGGGTGCCATCATCCTGAGTAAAATTACATATCACCACAAGATCTGCAGCTACTTTGGGTAATGGTTGTATTCTTGTTCCACACTCATGGCAGAATTTTGAGGCTTCATCAGCCACTTCACCACACCCAGGACACTCCATGTCCTCAGTCAATTCTTTGTCATACTTTCCTGAAAAGAAATATTGTGTAAATAAGTGTTTCACGTCATGGTAAGGGTTGAATTTGAGGAAAAAACCTGTGCTCAAAGTGTAACCCTTTCTCTCACATAAACGCCTTTTCATGCATTTGCAGACAGAGTAGACCAAGATCAAATGGTTCCTTTAGGAGCTGTCTGATCAGGGTCTGCTCTATTTGCTTTTGACATAATATAGATAATCAGATCTACAGCTTTGATCAAAATTTCCATGAAAAGATAACATTATGAAACTTCAACTAGTAAATATTCATGAAGTCATTATTTCCTTCATGAATATTAAACAGGGCAAGAGTTAAGAATATTTCACGAAAAAAAAGTCGTTTAGATGAAATGTTAGTGACATACATGTACTACTGTATCAATGATACTATTTGGAGTTGGATTTCGGACCACCTGAGCACCCCTAAGGCTTGTATTTATCCTTTCCTCCATAAATATGCCTTTCTACACCTTTGCAAACAGAGTAGACCCAGATCAGAGCTGTCTGATCAGGGTTTGCTCTGTTTGCTTATGATATAATATAGATACGATTATATAGTTTCTGTAAAGATAAAAAATGCCTGTGTCCATAAAGTATTACAAAAACTAACCTAATTAATATTCATGATATCATTATTTTTTACATGAATATTCATGGAGTAAAGGGTTTTAAATAATTGTCTGTCAAACTATGACTGTCTGCCTAGTCCTTCAAAAAGATTTTTTTTCCATTTGTAACTAGGAATCCCCATCGCACCGCATAGGACAATACATATGTTTGTATATGGTATTATGTACATGTATGTCCAGGTATGATTGCATTGTCAGTTTGGCATGGTGAGTGAATAATGTGAGTAGAGTGTGCAATGCAGGATGATTGAGTTGAGTGTTGCATAGACTTACATGACATAAATTAACATGCAAACCCCCTCTATTCCAACTGTTCATTCTGGCTCTTATTCTCAAAGAAGACACGTCTATCTCTGAAGACTATCTCCAGTATTTATATATTTGGATTCCTTATAACGACCAGCTAGCGAGTTTGTATTTTTATGGTACACCAGTAGATGAATATTATGTTTATAATTACTTAATCATATCTAAATTGATGCCAATATGTTTCTCATGTCTGAAATGTTAAGTTTAATTTATTTATTTATTATATCCTATATAATGAGAACTCAACACCAGTAATTTGTATTATACCATCCAAGGGTTACAAGTTTCTTTTACAAAATACAATATGATAGCAAAAGCTCATGGATACAGATAAGTCACTCATCAAAATTGCCTTAGGGCGTTGTGAATTTACAACAAGAGGGCTATGATGGCCCTGAATTGCTTACCTGCTTAACTCATTCCTGCATAGGCTATTTCAAGATCCATCCTCTTTGATTATATCTACCGAAAAGGAGCATTTACTAGAGAAAAGGAAATTTTCAGAATTGTGTAGTTTTGAAACCATTGTGATAAATAAGGCATTTGCTCCTGTGGAACAAATGCTCTATTTATCACAATGGTTTCTTAAAGTGTCACTTTGGTCAAAAGGTATCATTATGCGGGAATGGGTTAAAAGGGGGTTGTTATAAAAATGCCTTAACCCTTTACCTATTCGGTATTCATGTAGGAAATAATGACTGCATGAATATTAATTGGATGAATGTTATACAGTAAAACCTCTCTATAACGACCACTAAATTACATCCAGTATTTTGTGTTAAAGACATGTGGCTGCTTAAAGCATGGTGAAAGTAAAACAGAACGCTCCTATAGGAGCGTTCTGTTTTGCTTTTACCTTGCTTTAAGCAGCCACCTGCCCTAAATACCAACTAATTAACATAATTTAGTGGTCGTTATAGAGGGGTTTTACTGTAATGGCAATATGGACAAGGGACTTTTCAATCACAACAGAAACTGCAGAATCAGATCTTTCTTATTATTTAAAAAACAGAGCAGACCCTGATCAGATTGTTCATGAGGCATCTGATCTTTGCCTACTCTGTTTTCAAAGTGTGTTTATATAAATTAGAGGTATGCAGTCATTTTCCCTTGATAAATGCTATCCAATAAACCACATATAAATTGTACCTAGTAAACAGATGCAGATATAATTACATGGAAACAATTGCATCAGATTTAACCCTTAAGGCCATTACTCCATGAATATTCATACAAGAAATAATGAAATCATGAATATTCATTACAATAATCGTTATAATGGCATATGAATACAGGAAATGTTCTGCATAACTTTTGTCCATGCAGGCAGCATCAAGATACCACATGTCTTAACCATTTCCAGGGTTATAGATAAGATTTTGTGTTAATTGGGTATTTACTCCTTACTCTTTCAAGGGATTGGGTAATCATAGTTTCAATTGAGTATCAAGAAACTTGTTACTCCATCAATTTGAAATAAATTGCTTTTTAACTCCCAACAGTTTTAGATTCAGTATATTTTATATGTTATAAACCTATAGCTATAACTGAGATTGGTGTATTTCACAGAAAGACTATTTTTAGTCTGTAATTCTGAATCCGTTTACTGATACTCGACACCCAAATGTTCAATGTAGCCCTTCATTTTCAACACCTCATTTTTTGTGAAGGAGTAATGTGTTTTAAGCCAGAGATACTTTGAAATATATTTCTTGACAGTTTTTTTTTCGACTTTAGTTGCACCTTCTCTACTAGTGGCTTACAGATTTGCGACAAAAGATCGATGATTATACCACTGACAACCTCTTTTGAGGTGTTACACACCTTGTTCACAAGCTCACCAATGATGCCTTTTACAAATTATTTCTGGTTCACCAAGGGAAGAACTAATATAATTTAAGAAAGTGTTTTTCCGTTCTCTTTTTTCCGTACGCATATAGCAGACAATTTGACTGGTTTACAATTTGAAACAAACCTAATGAAAAGGACGCTGCATAACATCCTATATGATATACCGAGATTTGTGACCGGACCCGTAAAATAAGCTGTATTTATGAAATGAATAACCAGTCTAACAGGTGTTGCAATAAAACAAGTCCGGTGTCACAGTAAACAATAGTTATTATGCCTAAGAAATGTCTGAGTATCGCATATTAATACGCGTCTGCTTGAATGTTTTAGCGTAAACCACTTTTATAATTGATTTTAAGTACACATGAATTTCAAAATAATTGCTTTCCAATTGAATTTAATTGCGTACTTGCGCAGCTACGCACCTTATCTGTAACCCTGCATTTCCTTGACGAATATTCATGCAAGAAATAATAACATTATGAATATTTATTAGCTTAGTGTTCATAATCATTAATGGCATATGTACATAGGATCTTTTGACCTTGAAGGATGACCTTGACATATTATCCCTCAAAATGTGTGACTTTATGAGATACATATGCATGCTAAATATCAAGTCTCGATCTATCTCTCCAGATTTAAAAGTTATGCCCAGTGTTAAAGTTGCTGACAATCATCTGACCTTTGACCCTGAAGGATGACCTTGACATGTCACCCTTCAAAATGTGCTTGACCTTGACATGTCACCCTTCAAAATATGAAGCTTCATGAGATACACATGCATGCCAAATATCAAGTCTCTATTTCTACTGGTTCAAAAGTTATGGCCAATGTTAAAGTCGGTGATTTGACCTATATTTGACCTCTGAACTTGAAGGATGACCTTGACATGTCACCCCTCCAAGCGTGCGGCTTTATGGGATACACGTGCATGCCAGATATCAAGTCTCTAACTGTACTGACTCAAAAGTTATGACCAATGTTAAAGTTGTCCTCAAACAGACAAACGGAGAAAAAAAAGGCAAAAACAGTATGCCCCCCAGATCTTAAGTATCTGAGTGTGTGTGTGTGTGTGTGTGTGTGTGTGTGTGTGTGTGTGTGTGTGTGTGTGTGTGTGTGTGTTGGGGGGGGGGGATAAAAAGAATGCCTATGGAACACATTTAATTATTTGGTCTCAATGCATCCATTTATATACAAATATGTGGTCCCATGATGCATCTTGTTCACTTCTGTCCGATCCAATCCAATCACCGTAGGTCCTGATACCCCTGGCTTAGACTGGTAACTATTTTCTTTGTCCATTATGACACAAAGTACATATCATGGGACCTAGTGACACTCAGATCTGGTTAAACTCTGTTCACAAAAGCGTAAAAAATATATGAGGTAAAGGGATAATATTATCATGAAGACAATGCCTGAGGCTTCGGTCACTGGTAATCTGACAATAGAACTGTAACGTGCAAACCGAGACACCCAGCAACATGTTGCAACAAACCCTGTCGATGCAAAGCTTAAGCTCACATCAAGAGATGTTTGTTGCGCTATATATATACCTCCACTTCCCAAGATACAATGATTTGGTCAGCCTCATTTGCATAACCAACATTCTACGAACGTTACATTACTCTCCCCTCCGAGAAGTCTCGTCCCGAGACTTGGACCCTGGGAGACCCGTGGGTAAGGCAACTCCGGTCTGGCAGTTGTCTTTATCCCACCGCTGCCACCATTTGTAACGTGCAAACCGAGAGACCCAGCAACAACAAACCCTGTCGATGCAAAGCTTAAGCTCACATCAAGAGATGTTTGTTGCGCTATATATATACCTCCACTTCCCAAGATACAATGATCTGGTCAGCCTCATTTGCATAACCAACGTTCTACGAACGTTACAGAACAAAACAAACTTGAAAGAGAAAGTAGACTCAATTTGAAGTCTTTAAATACAGTATATAGCAGCTGTGTGTGCAGGTATAATTTGCCAAATGTTTTAAAAACAAATTCCTAATTGGGTAGTTAGTCAATATACTTTTTTAATAACAGTTATTCAAAGAGAATGGAGGTGGGAATTCTAATCAAGTAGAAAATGAAAGTGAAAGTGAAAAGTATATAAATTTCAGGAAAAAAGCTTGGACAAAGCTTAGAAGACAAATATTACATCAAATATTTTAGAAATGAATATAAAATTAAAATAACAGTTATATTTCGTCTTATACGACTTGTCCAATGGTCCTATCATAACTGATTTTCACTTCTAATTGTCTACTGTGTTGTCAAATTTGATGTAGCAATCATCATTTAATAAAGGCTATTTTATCCATTTTCATCGCATATATTGTTCTTACATTTCTTCTTACTTTTTTAGCGTTGGGGTGTCTGGAAATTTCATTCCATAGGCTGTGGGCATTTAATACGTAGGGTGACCCATTATGTACACCCACACACCCAGTGATTTTACTTACCCCACCCACTGTGGGTACACCATTTTTGTTGTTTCGAATTCAATATAACTTTGAAAACAAAAATGTACCGTCCATTTTGTTTTTAATACAAAATGTGTCTATTCAAACTGTTTTCCGAAAAAAAACAAGCATTTTAACAGATACTTAAGAAACAAACAACAAAACTCACCTGTTTGTGAAATGGTCGCTGGTCAAGGTTTCGACGATCAAAGGTTTTCGTTGATTTTAGATTTCTAAGCTGCCATTGAACTTAACTAACAAACAATAAATAAAAATGAATCCCATCAACTGTTTGCCTTTGAAAAATTCAAGCCCAAGTCGTGAACTGGCACGGGCAGATTTCGGAAATTACGATAAAAATATCGACGAGTAATTCCCAAGAATTAAAACCGAAAGTAGGAAATGCGTAGTCACCAATTATATAATAAAGACGGGTAGTATTTATCAGGGGTAGGGTTCAAGTATCAGATCAAATATCAAGTATAAGGAGATCTGAATTTATTTGCAGATATCAAAAAGAAACCAGGTATTCAAGAACGGAACATTTGGAGTTTAAATGACCGTTTTGCAAGGGGAATAACCGACATAAAATAAAATCAAAGTACTGGAAGTCCAGAAACCGTGAAACCCACAGGAAGAACTGCTAGATTATATTAACCATTTCCCTGTTATTTGTTTATTCCACATTTCAATACCTACTGAATATTCATTGAAAAAATATTTATAATGAAACATGGAAGATGGAACATTGTAGCCATTTTGGAAAGTAAAAAAAAAATCTTTCAAATTCCATTAGCAAACAGAGTAGAACCTGATAAGATGGCTCCTATAGGAGCCATCTGATCTGGGTCTACCCTGTTTGCAAATGCATGAACACACGTTTATATGAGGGAATGTATTGATATAACCAACTTCTTTCTAAAAGAGACAGAATATACCAAGGACCATAGCAGTCAAAGCAAATCATCTGAATATTCACAAACAGTGCCGACTATCAATACTCATTAAAGATAACAGATTACGGTAAAAACCCTCTAATGCGACCATCAAAAAGGGGCATAATTCTGGGTGGCAGAGGCAGATGGTAGCTTAATGCAGGACGAAAGTTATGCCTTTCTGCATAACTTTCGACCTGCAATAAGCAACCACCTGCTTATAAAGACAGCTATGGTTATTTTTTAAGTGGTCACACTAGACGAGGTTCTACTGTACATAAATCTTCATCAATGCCTAAATTGATGTTCAGCACTGTTGGTGAATATTCAGATGATTTGCAAACAGGGCAAACGCTGATCAGATGGTCCTACAGGAACCATCTGATCTGGGTATACTATGTTTGCAACGGCTAAGAAAGGCCTATTTATGGAGTAAAGGGTTAAAGTTTATTCTCAATTGGCAAAGATTATGACCATTTGTATATTCTCTACATAATGTAAATGCATTTCAATAACAAGTTATTTCTCAATTTGATTTCCACAGGGAATAAATTTTGGTTGCTTCTTAATGAAAACGAGGTCACAGATGTTTGAGCCAAAAAATAACATATACGGTAGTTGTTCCATAAATAAATGCTAACGGCTCACAGTAATTTAATCAGGCACTGCCATAAAAATTACCACATGACCATAGATATTGATTGATTATATGTAAACTTTTTATATTTAACAAGAAATACCTTTTTATTAAAACAAGGTTAAGCAATGTTAAATGTACAAAAGCAATCTACTGTTGAAAGTAATTAACACTTTCCTCCATGAATATTCAAGTAATACATAATGACATTATATTAACTGTTAAAATAGCATGTGGACATTGGTATTTTTTGGCCATGGCAGAAACTGTAGAATCATATCTATATTGCCTTATCAGGCAAGCAGGCAGTGTGGATCGACAACTCCCAGTTTGGTTTGTCCCAGGCAGAGCCATTACAGATGCAATCTTTGTTGTGCTGCAGCTAAAGCAGAAATACCTTGGAGTTAACAAGCGGCATAATATGGCTTTTGTGGACCTACAGAAGGCATCTGATCATGTCCTTCGGAAAGTGATCTGGTGGGCAATGAGAAAGCTTGGTGTCAAGGAATGGATCATGAAACTGATCCAGGGGATATATCAAAATGCACTGAGCAGTGTCCGGGTTGGTGTGGGTCTCAGTGGAGTGTTTGAGGTGAAGGTAGGACTGTCCACCAAGACTCAGTGCTGCTATTCATTATTGTGCTCAAGGCTTCGTCACGCAAGTTCTAGAATGGAGTACCATGGGAAGACCTTTATGCAGACAACTTTGTTATCCTTGCAGACTCGCTTGATGAATGTGTCAGTAGGTTACTGACTTGGAAATAGGGCATGGAGAGAAAAGGATTGACAATAAATGCAGATCAGACCAAGACCAAGATCATGATTTGTGATGCAGACCTAGACCTTCTGCAGAGCTCAGGCCAGTTCCCATGTGCCGTATGCCACACAGGTGTAGGCAGCAGCAGCACCTACTGCAATGGTTGCAATCACTGGGTGCACAAGAAATGCAGTGGGCTCAGATGTCTGTCTGAAGAGCCAAATTTCAGGTGCACACAAAGCCAAGGTACTGTACACCCTGTAGACTGAAGAACCCAAAACAAGATTAAAGCCAGACCTGACAAACTAGAGGTGGTAGCCTTCTTTAGCTACCTAGGAGACATGCTTTCTGCGACAGGTGAGGTGATCTTGCAACAGCCACATGTGTGTGTAAGCTGCCTAGAAAAATTAAAATCCTCTCATCCCAACATCTCTCATACAAGAATCGCTGCCATGTGTACAGTTCATCCATGTGGAACGCATGAGCAAACTTGACAAAGCCGAACCTCCAGCGTTTGCAGAGCAATTAGATTGATCTGCAAGGTCATGCCTGGGGATATGTCAACAGTTACTTCAAAAGGGCTGTTGACATGACTTAGTCTTGTAACCTGGACCTCATCCTCAGAGCGAAAAGGCTTCGCTGGTTTGGACATGTCGAGTGCACTAGCTAGCTGTGCTGCCAAGACAGCTTTTAACATACAGGCTGAAGGCACATATGGACCTGGGTGGCCAAAGATGACATGGAAGGCACTGACAGAGAAAGATTGCAGAGAATGGAAACTGGCCGAGGTCGACCCTCGGGATAAAATTAAGTGCAGATCTAGTTTGAGATCTGCCATGTGTGCAGCCAACCAGTTACCTGGAGGGGAGCCTACTGATGTGGATGGTGCTCCTGCGCCTACACGTTAATCAAAACATCTATGATGATGATGATGATTGCATGATAATGAAACAGAGCACACTCAGATCAGAAGTTAAGAGCAGTCTGATCTGGGTATACTCTGTTTGCAATGGCATAGAAAGCTGTATTTCTGGAGCAAAGTTTAAGGACGCTAGTCTGGAAATGTGTGAAATGCAAAAGACATTTTTAAATTGAGTTCAACAGTGATTAGTTTATAAACACATGGGAACAAAAAGCAAGATGAAATTGGATGTTTCGTAATTTTATTTATGCAACTGTGAATAGTATGGATATAAGACTTACTTCAAGCTTACTAAGCTATGAAAAGGATAACAAAGCTGCAGGTTTTATAATTTAATTCAAATATAGCATAAAGTTTAAACAGTTGAACACAGAGGCAGGCAAAACTTAACCCTTTCCTCCATAAATAAGCCTTTCTACGCCTCTGTAAAGGTCACTTTTTGAAACCATTGTGATAAATAGAGCATTTGCTCCAAAGGAGAAAATGCTCTATTTATCACAATGGTTTCAGAACTACACAATTCTAAAATCTTCTATTTCTCTAGTAAATGCTCCTTTTTGGTAGATTCATTGAAAGAGGTTGGATCTAAAAATAGCCTATGAGGGAATGGGTTAAGTTGTACTGATGGATAGATAAGGGGAGTATTTGGGTATTTCACTCATATAAAATCCATACTGAAATTATTTTAAGTGTACTGGGTATCTCTTCAAGAAATGGCTCACTCGATTTTGCCCAAATCAGTCGGTGAACATTTAGGGAAAATTGTTTTAGTTGTTGTAAAAAACTCATTTTGAGCAAAAACTGGTGTAAATGAAAAGAAATAGGGCTAACAGCATGCTAAAGGCTAAGATACTGAGATATGGAACAAGTTTCACTTTGTCATCACCAGACAAATGAATTAAGATCCTGGAGTTTCTGTCTGTATGTAGCCGGGTAGAGATTGTGATGAATCAGTTGATAGGTTTTATTGTGTGGCTTGGTAGCTCAGTCAGAAGAGTGTTGGCATGGTAAGCCAAAGGCCCTGGGCTCGAGCCCCAGTCGAGTCACAACTTTTTCACCATGTTACATTTGTGTTACATGTATGCCATTTATGAATGATATCCTAAAATGTTTACAATGTATCAGTTGAGCTATAGTATCATTCTTTACCTCATAAATAATCATACACATGTACATGGATTAATGACTTCATGAATATTAATTTGAATAATTTCTATTCCAGCAAATAAACACTGGAATTATTTTGGCCATGGCAGACACTGTAAAATCAGATATATATTAATTCATATATATATATAGCAAACAGAGCAGACCCTGATCAGACAGCTCCTACAGGAGATATCTGATCTAGGTTTACTCATTTTGCAAAGGCAAAATACGTGTCTCTATGAGTTGACGGGTAATTTAGTATGAGAAGTAAAAATATTTTCCATGGAAATTTTGGTCGGATAGGAACAACTTTAAACAGAAAATCAATTTCCAACTTGACAACAAAGGTATAAAACTCTTTACTCCATAAATATTAAAATAAGACTAATGACATAATGAATATGTTATAATAGTACATGGACACAGGAACTTTTGGCCATGGTAGAAACTGTAGAATCATATCTATATCATATCATAAGCAAACAGAGCAAACCCTGATCAGATGGCTCCAACAGAAACCATCTGATCTTGGTCTACTCTGTTTGTAACAGCGAAGAAATGCGCATTTATAGAGTAAAGGATTAACTTCACAAAAGCCTCTTTTGGAAACCTTGCAAACAGAGCAGACCCAGATCAGAGGCTTCCTGTAGGAGCTATCTGATCAGGGTCTGCTATGCTTGCTAATGAAATAACATTATCTATTTCTACAGTTGTCATGGTAAATATTCACTTGTTCATGATTCCATTATAAAAGTTCAGCGAATTAATATTCATACAGTGATTATTTCTGAAATGAATTTAAAAAATCATTGGAGTAAACAATTAAAACTAGAAATATGCCCACTTCATAGGACACAGATGTTCCCAAATCAGATTTTTTGTCACAGAAAGTAAGGCCATTATCATGTGCGGTATGCAATGACTGAAGCGATTTACATGGCTATCAAACTTGACCCAGATATAATGGCAACAAACATGTGTGTAAAGTTTGGTTTGGATTAGATAAATACTTTCCAAGAAAGAGCCCGGACAAATTCTCCTAGATGTGCTTACAAATGTGCGTACATACATATGTGCATGCATACATTCAGATGGACAGACAAGGGCAACCCTATATGCCACCACTATGTAGGGGCATAAAAATATTTTCAGGTTACTTACTATTACTGATAAGAGCAGTTGTAAATTCATCGATTCCAAGGGTTGCATCAACTTGCACTGTCTCATTGACGCATGCCGACAATGCCTCAGAAAGTTGGTTTAATCTATTGGCAGCACGGCCATTTTGAAAGTAGTCTGTAACTTGCGACACAGTATCCAAAGATCGGCATTGAATTCCAACTGTCAGTTCCGAAGTATGGGGCATTTCACCTGTAATCAAAATAAAACAGAGCTAGTTAGTGCTACAATGATGTTGACAATCTTTGCTTAACCCTTTCCCTGATCAATGTTTATTTCAAAGTTCAATACCTATTGAATATTTATGCACAAAAAAAGTTACAATAAACTACGGAAGGGGGAACATTGTAGCCATTTTAGAAAGTAAAGAAACGGATCTTTCAAATTCCATTAGCAAACAGAGCAGACCCTGATCAGACGGCTCCCCTAGGAGCCGTCTGATGATACTCTGATCTGGGTCTACTCTGTTTGCAAATGCGTGAAAACAATGAGGGAAAGGGTTAACCCTTAACTCTGTATATAAGCCTTACCATCTTTGCAAACAGAAGAGACCAATAGAGGAAGGCTCCTGCACAGGCCATCTGAATAGGGTCTGCTCTGTTTGCTTATAGAATAATATAGAATATATATCTGATTCTACAGTTTCAGCCATGCCATGGCCAAAAACTCCCCATGCCCATGTGCTATTATAACAATTATTGTAATTAATATCCATAATGTCATTATGTCTCACATGAATATTCATGGAGTAATGGGTTAAAAAGACATGCAGGAAGATGAATGCAACTGTCAAACAGTACCAAATAAATAAAGTCTGACTTTGAAAGTAAAACAAGAGCTGTCATTGAAAACTGACAATTGCCCCCTAAGTGTTGATAATGAGAAGGCCTAGTACAGAAAAGACAGGGCATGTGGACAATCTGGATAAGTTTCCTTCTAAGATTGAGGTCAAAGTCAGAATTTCGAGGGCTTGGTGCAAAACTATTCTAACTCCTTCACTAGAGTGAAGGAGTTAGAATAGTTTTGCACCAAGCCCTCGATTTGTAAAACTTGTATACATGTGACTGTTATTCCAGGATGCATCTAACCAAACAGACGTGATTCCTACGTGATATTTCATGTAAGAGTATACATGTACATGTATCTGATAATCTCTATTCATCCAATATGAATATGTGTGTATGTACGTGCAAGTAAACAAACAAGCATAAAACATGTTAATGACAGTGAATTCTCAAAGAGCAGGAATATAATGAAATGCATTCATCAAACTGAGGTGTAAAACTGACAGGTTCTTCAATTTTTTTTACCATGTTCATTAGTGGAATGGCATATGAAAACAAAACAGTTTTGCTCAGGCCGACACTGTAGAGCAAGATCTACTTTATACCTTAAGGACATAGAGCAGACCCTA
This sequence comes from Azorinus chamasolen, assembly GCA_963576725.1. Taxonomy (NCBI): domain Eukaryota; kingdom Metazoa; phylum Mollusca; class Bivalvia; order Cardiida; family Solecurtidae; genus Azorinus; species Azorinus chamasolen. The sequence goes on from OY755237.1 coordinate 60,464,188, forward strand.
TACAGTAACTCCTATAGGAGTTATCTGATCTGGATCTACTCTGTTTGCAGATAATATCATATGTAAACAGAGCTGACCCTGATCAGACGAATGCTACAGGAACCATCAAATCCAGGTCTAATCTGTTTGTATAGGTGTAGAAAGGCATATTTATGGAGTAAATGGTTAAATCAAAAATATCTGTTGGAAAACACTTGATCAATTGACAGCCATGTCATTATATTGAATTGTGAATAAAAAGCAAAATGCACTTTGTTTCCCTAATTTTCCCTGTTGGTGTTGGAATCTGAACATTCCAATGCAACAAATGAACAAGAGCCGCGTGCGGCACCAACGCTCGTCTAATTTGGTACTTGTCCAGCTAAATTAAAAAAAAAATTAAAACGATAAAGGGCCATAACTCCAAATTTTTGAAATCAAGAGTTATGGTTCTTATGTAAGGGGCCTTTCCCTCAATGAGATCTACTGACCTATGAAGTTTCATGCAGATACCTCTAATACTTTTCGAGTAATGAGCTACATTAAAGTTTTTGCACACCGACGATGACAACAACAACAACACCGACGACGACTTCGACCCAGTGATCACAATAGCTCAACTTTTCTTTGAAACAGACAAGCTTTAAATGAATGCTGCAAATTTGGTCCTATCAGATTTAAATGTCTCTATATTGAATGTTGTTTTATCAAATTTAAAGTTGACTGTATTTTCAAACAAGAGCAATTTTGGTATGATACTTGTCTCACTGACAATGATATTCATTTGTGAATAAGAGTATGTGACACATAGGTGATAGAAAGAGGGATACAGTTAAACCCCTCTGATGCAACCACCTAAAAGATGTATAATTCTGGGTGCTAGATGCAGACGGTAGCATAATGCAGGACAAAAGTAATGCAGAAAGCTCCTCTAGGAGCTTTCTGCATTACTTTTGTCCTGCATTAAGCAACCACCTACTTATAAAGACACCCATGTTTATTGATTAAGTAGTCCCATTAGAGGGGTATATGTTATGGTATGCATGCAGTGTATTGCTATACGTCAAAGGTTCTATATATATACATGTGCACAATCATAATCTCCTAAAACTATTTCATGATCTACTATGTTAACAAGAAATATCTGCTTGTACTTTATTTTAATTCTAATGTTTTTGTGTGTTTTCTCAGGTGAATTATTTACATGTAAAAAGGTTGTCTAGAAAGTTTACCTGAAATCTGACTCAATGTACTGGACATCTGCATATCTACAATGAAAGTAAAGCATACAAATATATAAAAAATGCATTTTAACCCATTCCCTCATATTAATGCCTTTTGTCACAAACTGCTTTCCAAAGTACATAATTCCAAAAATTTCTTTTTTTTCTAGTAAATGCTCCTTTTCAGTAGATTTATTCAAAGAGGTTGGATCTGAAAAAGTCTATTTGGGAACGGGTCTAAAATAGCCTATGAGGGAATGGGTTAACAGTTTGGACTCAGATGAGTTAAGGATCATTATTACCAGTCAGAGTAAATCCTTGGAATTTGATTGGTCAGTTTGCCAAAAACTGCCGGGGTGTACAGTACCGTTTTCAGCGGCTTCCAGAATTATTCAAATTTGACGCGTGACGTCATTCGTTTTGTTTTTATTTTTAGCGTCGATTCGAAATTTCATATCGTCCTTACCCCAATAATTCTGGATGGATTACGACCAAATAATCGATAATAAACGTAAAAAACTGTACCCCATACGTTCCTCAATTTAACACTATCAACTGATCAGTACAACGTGTAGTGTTACTGTTAATGTTTATAAGTGAAGTTTCAATTCATCTTTCGAATTTGCTCTGAGACGACATCATATTTGCTCTATGATGACGTCATGTTTTCTTTGTCATGTCGTCATACAATTAGAGATCTAATGTCAGCAAAATAAGAGCTGTTCGTTTCTTAATTAGGTAAATCGGATCTCTGACTGGTAATAAATTCAAACTCTCAGTATTGAAAACAGTGTTTTCTTGAATGAGTTCAGAACAAAGGGATGCAATTTCTTGGTCAAAAGTGAAAATAACAACATGCCACCTTGTTGTTTCTATCTGTGAATTCCATGTCTGAAACTGGTTTGCATGTTACACAACCACACATACCTGTATACATACCAGTAAAGAAAAGCCATTGCAAAATGTGGTGTCTGAGAAAAAAGGTTACGGTATTTCAGCTTGTAACAAGTTATTTCAATTTGTAACAACTAGATACAAGTACTAATCTTTGATACTCACCTATCCAGTTTGCAATAAGCTCAGTTGATTCTTCTGAGAGGACAAGCTCTACTTTAGTGTCTGTTTTGTAAACTTCATTCAATGCGTTTTCAATTCCTACTAAACGTTTTCTGTTACCACTGTTTTGATACATGTTCAGTAGGTTGAACAAGGCCTGCACAGTGTTACACCGTATGTACAGCAGTATGGAGCCTTTCTCAGCAGTTAGGGCTGTTGCACCCATGCTCTCCAAATCATCAAGGAATTTGCGCACAGCCTGGGAAACGGCAGCTGGGTCAGTCTGGTCAACATTCCGCTTATTGATAACTGTGTTAAAAACCTTAACAAGAACGTCTGGGAGTAACTGAACCAGATCTTCGCTCTCACAGCTGATATGCACTTTGTTCTGTAATACTGTAAAAGAACACCAATTACATTCACAAATATGATAAAACCAATCTGTAGTGGCCACCTATATATATATGTTTTTATTAGCACAGCTTAATGCTGGATTAAAAGTTATGCAGAAAGGAGCTTTCTGCATTACTTTTTTCCTGCATTAAGCAACAATATGTTCTTACAGAGCACCAACCACTTGCTCTTATAAAGTCCCAACCACATGCTTGACACGAAAAGAGTTAAAGTTCTCTGTTTCATAGGAAGTTTGGAACAATGCAAACAAATGCATACCACAGTAGCTGCTTTTTGAGCTTCTGACTCAATATCGGGCTGGTAGATGAAAAGTCCTTGTTCTTATTATTTTTTAACATTTTTGCTTTAATAAAAATTGTAAAATCAGATCTATCATCTATATTAGGTCATAAGCAAACAGAGCAGACCCTAATCAGGCGGGTTCTGTTGGAGCAATCTGATCTAGGTCTATTCTGTTTGCAAAGGTGTGGTAAGGCTTTTGTATCTAAAGGAAAGTGATAAATGTACTTTTGGTTTACAAACTCACCACAAAACTAGTCCAAAAAGCAGAAATGAAGGTGTAGCTTAACTTATCTTAGAGATAAGAGAAAATCAAAACAGGCTTCCTGGATATCATAAGCCAGAAAAACTACTGCAAGGTCAGAGGTCCAGATAAGATGAGTAAATTTAAACATTTTCATGAACAACTCCCTTTATTTCTCCACCAAACCCTATACTGTGGCCCCCTCTTTAGCATTGTCTCTCTGAGACGCTTCTAAAGAGTGGTCACAGTATGGGGTTTGGTGGAGAATAAAAATGAAAGATAAAAATGCTGGACCCGTGGATCACTCATTAGCATCTTCCTAAAGAATGTCACCTCGCAGGACCCGGTGTAATAGTCCTATCTTTCCCCCTGGCCAGTTTTTCCCCGGGGAAAAAAAAGGCCCAGGCCTATTTTTCCCCCGGGAAAAAAAGGCCTAGTCAGTTTCTTCCCCCCCTAGTCCAGTTTTCCCCCCTCCCCAGCCTGGGGGGAAGAATGGGCCTGGGCCTTTTTTTCTCCCCTGTGAATTGATTTTATCTTTTTAGATAGGGGGGAGGAAATGGCCCAGGCCTTTTTTTCTCCCCTGTGAATTGACTTTATCTTTTAAGATAGGGGGGGGGGGGGGGGGAAGAGATGGCCCAGGCCTTTTTTCTCCCATTTGATATGATTTTATCTTTTCGGACAGGGGATGGGGAAGAAATGGCCTAGGCCTTTTTTTCTCCCATTTGATATGATTTTATCTTTTTAGATAGGGGGAAGAAATGGCCTAGGCCTTTTTTTCTCCCCTTTGATATGATTTTATCTTTTAAGATAGGGGGGAAGAAATGGCCCAGGCCTTTTTTTCTCCCCTGTGAATCGATTTTATCTTTTTAGATAGGGGGGGGGGAAGAAATGGCCCAGGCCTTTTTTTCTCCCCTGTAAATTGATTATATCGTTTCGGATAGCGGATGGGGAAGAAATGGCCTAGGCCTTTTTTTCTCCCCTTTGATATGATTTTATCTATTTAGATAGGGGGGAAGAAATGGCCCAGGCCTTTTTTTCTCCCCTTTGATATGATTTTATCTTTTTAGATAGGGGGGAAGAAATGGCCCAGGCCTTTTTTTCTCCCCTTTGAAATGATTGTATCTTTTCTGATAGGGGAGGGGGAAGAAATGGCCTAGGCCTTTTTTTTCTCCCCTTTGAATTGATTGTATCTTTTCGGATAGGGGATGGGGAAGAAATGGCCTAGGCCTTTTTTTCTCCCCTTTGATATGATTTTATCTTTTTAGATAGGGGGGAAGAAATGGCCTAGGCCTTTTTTTCTTCCCTGTGAATTGATTGTATCTTTTCTGATAGGGGATGGGGAAGAAATGGCTCAGGCCTTTTTTTCTCCCCTGTGAATTGATTGTATCTTTCGGATAGGGGATGGGGAAGAAATGGCCTAGGCCTTTTTTTCTCCCCTTTGATATGAATTTATCTTTTTAGATAGGGGGGAAGAAATGGCCCAGGCCTTTTTTTCTCCCCTTTGATTTGATTTTATCTTTTTAGATAGGGGGGAAGAAATGGCTTAGGCCTTTTTTTCTTCCCTGTGAATTGATTGTATCTTTTCAGATAGCGGATGGGGAAGAAATGGCCTAGGCCTTTTTTTTCTGCCCTGTGAATTGATTGTATCTTTTCAGATAGGGGATGGGGAAGAAATTGCCCAGGCCTTTTTTTTCTCCAGTTTGAATTGATTGTATCTTTTCGGATAGGGGATGGGGAAGAAATGGCCTATACCTTTTTTCTCCCATTTGATATGATTTTATCTTTTTAGATAGGGGGAAAGAAATGGCCCAGGTCTTATTTCTCCCCTTTGATATGATTTTATCTTTTTAGATAGGGGGGAAGAAATGGCCTGGGCCTTTTTTTCTCCCCTTCGATATGATTTTATCTTTTTAGATAGGGGGGAAGAAATGGCCTAGGCCTTTTTTCTCCCCTTTGATATGATTTTATCTTTTAAGATAGGGGGGAAGAAATGGCCCAGGCCTTTTTTTCTCCCCTTTGATATGATTTTATCTTTTTAGATAGGGGGGAAGAAATGGCCCAGGCCTTTTTTTCTCCCCTTTGAAATGATTGTATCTTTTCTGATAGGGGATGGGGAAGAAATGGCCCAGGCCTTTTTTTCTCCCCTTTGATATGATTTTATCTTTTTAGATAGGGGGGAAGAAATGGCCCAGGCCTTTTTTGCTCCCCTTTGATATGAGCAGGCCAGTGTCATTAACGTTAGGCCATTTCTTTTGAAATTTCTGTGATTCTGCTCCTCTCCTAACCCTATCATAGCAAATGTGGCACCCAGCAAACACACACAGTTGCATGTGTGCCCTTCGGTCATTATTGTATGTGCTCGGCACTGCTGTCACAACTCAAATGTTGTTTTGAATGGCAATGTTGCGCAGTCAGCGTGTATTCTGTTGTACTGCAGTTCTTTAATGATTGTGGGTCTTTTCGCTTCTATAGATGTGTATCGTGTCATTGAATAATCAGTAAATCTTCTGTGCCTATGTAAACTTAAGCACCAGATACACAACTTCCAGTTTGTGACTTTAAGCACATTTGTTTCATCTATACTGGAGTTTTCCACTACTCAACACAAAATTGATGACTGCCCGCTGCTCCGGCTTTATCTGGGAACTAATACTGACGTCACAAATTTAATTTGACCGACAACCGGCAAACAGCCCTCATTTATTTAATTGTAACTCAAATAACGTCAAATTTTTACAAAACCATGATAAAATTCTAAAGTCTATATGACATCACTTTGGATGACGTTTTCCTGCTATTTCTTGTTCTTTGAACGTATAGTGTATAAAGGTTGTGTTTGCAACATGATAATTTCACGGTGTGCTCCGGTATGGCTACCTGTAGCTCATATGCAATTACTTTTCCACAATTGTAATATAGTCATCTCCTGATCTTCATGTATTATGACCACAAGACCCCATACTGTGCTTGTACCAATTTCAAACACTGAGCGTTAAATATGTTTTGAAAAACAGGCAGTGTCTCAATAATTTCTGAACAAGTCTCGTAGTATTTGGGTACACACTTTTATCTGCAGCTCTGGAAGTTATCAATGTGTTACACTTACTTGGGATATCAACATTCCACTGATCATGACCACTCTTCGTCCCCAATTCGTGCAGCTTTGCTAATACATCTAAATGTAAGCAAACAAATAGATTTACTTATTGATATATGTTTTTATGAGTGCAATTTTTATAACATTCTACAGCAGAGTTTGAATCAAATAGGAAGACTTATAGACGGAAAATATGCTATGCATATTGATAATTGAGATTGGTGGGTTTTTTCTACATGTATTTTTATATGAGTTAAAGTGATTGTCTCTGCAATTTATATTATATATTTTCAGTAAAATCATAAAAAGTTATGTTGGTTATGTTCAGTTATTGATACGAAACTTGTCAATTCAAACTAATATCTAATAAACCCCTGCACTATAAAATAAATTGTTTTTGTCGATACTTAATTTACCATGATGAAGACCCAGTGAGTAGAAACTTTCGTAAGTAAATATATATATAGTCATCACCACAATTACTGATTGTTTGTTCCACTCCTTTGTACTTTTGAAGATAAATTTTTTGTTGTGCATCAAAATACTATTAACCCTTTCCTCCATAAATACGCCTTTCTACGCCTCTGTAAAAATCACCTGTTGAAACCATTTATCACAATGGTTTCAAACTACAAAATTCTAAAAAGTTTCCTTTCCTCTAATTATTGCTCCTTTTTGGTAGATTAATTTATTCAAAGTGGTTGGATCTAAAAAAAAAGCCTATGCGGGAATGGGTTAAACATTGGCCTAAAAATATCTGAAACTAAAGCGAATAACATTCTGGTCTTTGATATCAAACACATGAAAGGTTTGTGTTCTTCAGTGTTTATTCAACTGGTTTTCTTGTGATATACTGTTTTTCAGCATATAAACAAATGCCCCTCACTTTTAACATTCTTGATTTACTTCTCAACTTGTGTTGGACCATATTTAACTGCACAATTGCTCCTCGACATCTGGAAGAAAATCCATTTAGGCTGAAGTTGGATCTGACACTTGATTGCAATTGAATTATTGTATTTAGTTTACTTTCAAGTTTAAAGGGGAAGTCCATACATTCTACGTGTTTCAAAAATACCTAAAATATACAAAACTTATTTGTTTATATGCTGAAAAGTAGCATGTCACAAGAAAACCTATCCAATAAAAGTTGAAAATAACAAAACATCCATGCGCTTGATATTGACGATCCCAATTTTAATCGCCGATGTTTCAGTTTCATTCCATTTTGGCTTTTAGCTCCGTATCTGTTCACGCTAATGGCGTCTTGCCGTCCATTTCCAAGAAAAGCTGTTATGTAAACAATGAAGGGATCGGGTGATCATTGGCAAAAGGCGGACATGTTTAACTGAAAAGGCCGATAATACTTTGTTGTAGAACAAATATTATATAAGTATTGATCAGATTGGTTTATTTTGTATCACTGAGGCATTTTCCGATCTAAGTTCAAATAGACAATCTTCATAATAATGATTGAGCAAGTTTTATGGTATTATTGAAAATACGAGATGAATATTCATGCAAGAAATAATGTAAGATGATTTTTTATAATGACATGTGTACACATAATTGGTAGATACTGTACAGTCGCATCTTTTATAATTTCATAAGTAAACAGAGCAGACCTGAAATCAGATGGCTCCTACATGAGCTGACTGATCAGGGTCTGCTCTGTTTGCAAATGTGTGAAAATGCATTTATATGATTAAATGCATCTTTATAGTAGCTTATGAAAGCAGATATTTTGGTTATGGCAGAAACTGTAGAATCAGATTCATGTGATTTCTTAAGGGAAAAGGCAGACCCTGACAAGACTGCTTCTACAGAAGCTTCTACCTGGTCTACACTGTATGCAGAGACTGTAAAAGGCATACCATATTTGAAGTAAAGACTATTTGTTACTATGACTAATGAATACAAATCAGTTAGGCCATGGCAGAAACTGTAGAATCATATATCAATATTTTTTCCATAACCAAACAATACAGGCCCTGATCAGACGGGGCCTACAGGAGCCATCTGTTCAGGGTCTATTATGTTTGCAAAGGCATAGAAACATGTATTTATAGAGTAATGGGTAACAATATTGGAGTTAACCCTTTCCATAGCTGTTCTATAGTTATTCTCAATTTCATTCTATATTTGTTCTCAATTTCAATCTATATTTATTCTCAATTTCAATACTTAAATGAACATTCATGGACAAAATAATTGTAACCAAATATGGAAGGTGAAACATTGTGCATGATGATTGTGGCCATTTTAGAAACTAAAGATTTATCAAATTCCATTAGCAAACAGAGCAGACCCTGATCAGACAACTGATCTATGTCTACTGTTTGCAGATGTGTGAAAAGGTGTTTTTATGAAGGAAAGAGTTATATAAAATGATATAGACATAACCACATGAAAACCTGAACACTCTAGCCTCTGTATTCTGAAAAATGATACTGTTGCAAAACCTTACCATCCAGTTTGGCATTTGCCGAGTCGACTCCAGTAATGATTTGGTTCTGGTTTTTTTCATTTCTGGACAGTGCAGCTAATACATTTTCCATGTGTTCATCATTCCTACAGAGCTGGGCAATCTTTAAGATAGATGAATGAAGGTCAAGTGGTCCACTAGAGAGTTCTTCAATAATTTGAGTCACACGCTGCCTTGTTACTTCATCAAGCCCAGATGAGAGGCCATACAGACAGCCAGTCATTTTAGTCCAGCTGCCGAGGAACTTTTGCTCATTGATGCTTGGCTGACTGCTATGGCAGATGATCTCATTTCTAATAGCCAAAATGTCCTTTAGATAAGTTTGGTCTTGGCCAGGCAGTGTGGAACCAAACAGAAACAGGATCATTTTAACCAGCAATTGCACATCCCAATCTTTAAGGCATGTTTCATTCACCATGGTTTCTTTTAAAATGAAATGTTGTTTTCCAGTTATGTCCTTATCATTACGTTTCCGTTTGATTGCAGTTTTGTTGGTTTTTAGCAATGAGCTAAGACCTGGAGACCCTGGTATTCTGTTAACCTCTCTGACAAGAATTTCTTTGCATATCCAAGTCCCTCCATCAAATGTCAATAATGTCAGCCTTACATATCGTTCAGTGTTAGTGGTGGCCATTTTGCCACAAGAGCAAGTTGGCACAATCAAACAAGAGATATATTTGGCCCACTAGCTCAGTCACTCAAAGTATCCATCATACTGAAAATAAAATATAGGAAATAAACCTTTTGTCATATCCTCTTTAAAGAAACACAATACATTTATACAGCACATGACAAGCAAGTGAATTGTTTTGTCCAGTCTTTGAAACACACTATTTAGACAGATTCTCAAACTGCTTTTATGTAGTAAGGACTTTCGTTTCTCGCCAAATAATTTAAAAGTTTAATTATGTCTAAATGTCTAGATAGCTTCAAACCATTTTAAATGTGTCTTCATCCCAAACAAACACCATACTTAGTCTCATGCAATCCTAGATACGATAACGTAGCTCTATTCCTAAATAGAAAAACTGGACGTTAGTCATTATCAGTCTTACAGCTACGATATCGCATCTAATGCAATCCTAACATCACTTGCCATGCCTTTTTTGGCCTCTCTATGGGTGGATTAAAAGACCCATTCCCAATGCAAAATAGGCAACATTTTTCACAATTTTGAAGAAAAAAACAAGCAAAATAAGTTTGCTTTCCAAATCATGGAATTTTATGCACAAAAATTCCAATTATTAAACTGCATTTTTCCCAAAATGGTCATAAAAATGCCTGCTTACCCTAATCCAAATTTCAACACCACGCTCATCCTAATTCAAGTTTCAAAACTATGTTCATCCTATTACCAAACTCAACACAACACCCTTCTTATGCAAAGCTTAAACTATACATTTATTCAAAGCTAAACCCACCGTAATCCAATTCTCAAAAGTACACTCTCCCTAGTCCAGATCTCAAAACCCCATTTTCCATTTATAATTAAAAACCTCAATACCCTCTCCCTAATCCAAACCTCAACACAACACTCACATTATTCCAAATCTCAATACCATACTTCACCTAATCTTAATCTCAAACCACACTCACAGTAATCTAAACCTCAGCTCCACACACATCCTTATCCAAATCTCAACCACAGGGGGTCTGGACCGCTTCATGGGGGTCTATATGTACTATATACAAGTCTCAGCATCACACTTACCCTAATCCAACTTTCAACACCACACATAACCAAATCCAACTTTCAACACCATATAACCTAATCCAACTTTTAACACCACACTTACCCTCATCCAACTCTCAACACTACAATTACTCTCATCCGTATTTCAACACCACACTTACCTTCATCCAACTCCCAACACTACAATTGCCCTCATCCGTATTTCAAAGGCACACAAACCCTTATTTAACTCTCAACACTTCAATAAACCTCGTCCACCACTAATTACAACACTTACATAATACAAGTCTCAAAACCACATTTGCTAAATTTACCCTAATTCAAACCTCAACACGCTGACCCTAATCTAATTCTCGACACCACACTCACTCTAATCCAATTCTCCACACTACACTCACCCTTGTCCAACACTCAACATTATACTTAATACAATGTACTTAAACCCTTTCCCCGATGAATATTCATGTAGGAAATAATGACGTCATGAATATTAATAATTGCATTGTCCATCCTTCCGTCTGTCAGTCAGTCCGTCTGTCCTTCCATCCGTCTGTCCGTCCCAAATTTCGTGCCCCTTCTATAACTTTTTTATCTGTGAATGGATTTCAAAATAACCTGGCACAAATGTTCACCACACAAAGACGATGTTCTGCGTTCTACTGCCTAGTCTATGGGTCAAAGGTCAAGGTCATCTTCCAAGGTAAAAGGTACGGGCATAGTGTTTCACAAACACGTACATCTTGTTTATAATGGCATATGAATGCAGGGCAGTTTGGCTCAGGTAGAAGCTGTAGCTTCAGATCTATATTACACCATAAGCAAACAGAGCAGACCCTGATCAGACGGCTCCTATAGAAGCCATCTGATCTGGGTCTACTCTGTTTGCAGATGCATCAACATGTGCTTACATAAGGGAAAGGGTTAATCTCAACACTACACTGTCACTCACTCTCATCCAAATCTCTTACTACTACACTCAAACTAATCCAACTTTCAAAACTCCATCACGCTAACCCAACTCTCAATACTACACTCAGCCTAACCCAACTCTCAATACTACACTCAGCCTAACCCAACTCTCAATACTACACTCACCCTAACCCAACTCTCAATACTACACTCAGCCTAATCTTACTCTAAGCAACACACATACTCTACCCTCATCCAAGTCGCAACACCACACTTACCCTACTGACTCTACATTTACCCAATTTAACTCTCAACTCTACACTTACCAAATCAAACTCAACTCTACACTTACCCAATCCAACTCTCAACTCTACATTTAACCTCATCTAACTCTCATATTACTCTCAACTCTACCCTTAACCCTATCCATCTCTCAACTCTACACTTAACCTCATCCATCTCACAACTCTACACTTAACCTCATCCATCTCTCAACTCTACTTAACCAACCCAACTCTCAACTTTGCACTTACCCTACTGTAATTCAAGTCTCAAAACTACACTGAAATCCTGGATCCGCACCCGATTTTCTCACAGGGGTCTATACCGCTTCATGACACTCTATATATGCTATACAATAAATATATATAGTACATGTAGTACATATAGACCCTCAATAACCCTTATCATATTAATCTCTACACCACAGAATATTGTGAAATACATTTCGGTAAAATTACAAAAGAACTGAGGTAAAATTTGTAACAAATATTGAAGAGATCAGATCTTTGAAAGTGTCCTTCCATGACGGTGTCAGATCAAAAGATGGCACTGTTTGTCGTGTTGTATTTTGGCGATATTGGCGGCGAAAGACAAACTTAAGCCTGTACTAAAACACAAAAGCTTAATGGCGACTTACCGTATTAGCTGCAGTCGAGATCATCGGGCCTGTTCTATGCGATGCAATTCAACATATATTGCGCCCACTACGGCCTATATGTATGTCAGCCAGTTTCCGAAGAATTGGTCAGAAACGACAAATTCTTTACGTACGGCGGGGGTTCTATATCATCAATTAGTTACATAAATCAAACCCATTCAGAAGGTTTCTGATACTCGTATAACTGTAGAAATGAAGGAAGCGATTCAACCCTTAAACCTGTTATAACCTATGTGAACAGTTTGGATCCAAATGAGACGCCGGATTACTCGGTATCTCAACTAGTCTCATCAGTGAGCAGTAAGTCAGCATTCTAATTTTGTGATGGTTGCCGTCTGCCGGGATATTGTTAAAACCGAAAGTAGCTCGGTATCACCATTTAAAGTACACACATGTGAACTACATCTCAACAGGATCGAAACTGTTTGATGCTGTGATTATGTTTCTCGAGAAGAAAATATCTAGGAAACTTTTAAATAAGAATTTGAATAGATCTTTGTAGCAGACAACCTTTTTTTGCTTCTCGATCATATTGTACACGTACGTGTGTAAAGCTACTTTTGATTTGTACTGCAGGTTCGGATCAAGAATTTCAGATTGAGGGGTGTGTGGGATTTTAGGGAGATTTTTTAAAAATTTAATGACATCACTATTAGTGTATTTGTAATTCATGTTGAGAAAGAGCATAATTGAGGGAATGAGATAAAACAAAAGATGTTTTTAAAACATGTATACCCCCGGACCCCCTGACCCTTGACTTTGTGACCTCAAAACTATAGGGGTCATCTAGTGGTCATGACCAACCACCACAACAACTTTGAAGATCATAAGCCAAACCGCTGAGCAGTTATTGATCGAAAACCATTTTACAGATAAGGTCATGGTGACCTTGACATTTGACCTGGTGAACTCAGAAACAATAGGGATCATCTAGTGGCAATGACCAATCACCACAGCAGGCCTAACAAATGAGCAGCTATTAATCGGATACAAAAAATATTTAATCAGTTAATGTCATGGTGACCGTTGAAATTGTGACCTCAAGAACAATAGGGGTCATGTAGTGGTCATGACCAACCACCACAGCAAGTTTAGGATCCTAAACCAAAATCTTGATCGGAGACCATTTCACCAGTTAAAGTTATGGTGACCTTTGACCTAGTGGTCTAAAAACAACAGGGGTCATCTAGTGGCAATGACCAACCACCACAACAAGTTTGAAGATCCTAAACCAAACCCCGTGAGCAGTAATTGATAGGAAACCATTTCACCAGTTAAAGTCATGGTGACCTTGATCTTTGACATAGTGACCTAAAAAACAATAGCGGTCATCTAGTGGTCAGGACCAGCCACCACAGCAAGTTTGAAGATCCTAAGCCAAATCCTTTAGCAGTTATTGATCGGAAACCATTTCACCAGTTAAGATCATGTGACCTTGGTCTTTGATATTGTGACCTCAAAAACAATCGGGTCATCTAGTGGCCATGACCAACCACCACAGCATGTTTGAAGATCCTAAGCCAAAACCTTGAGCAGTTATTGATCGGAAACCATTTTACCATTTAAGGTCATGGTGACCTTGACCTATATGACCTAGTGACCTCGAAAACAATAGGGACCATCTAGTGGTGATGACTAACCACCTCATTAAGTTTGAAGATTCTATGCCAAGCTGTTTATTAGTAATTGATGGGAAACCATCGATCTACCGACCGATCGACATGTGCAAAGCAATATACATGTACCCCCATTTTTCCAAAAGGGGGTCTATTGTTTTGCACATGTCTGTCGGTAAATTATTGTTTATTTGGGCCCTCTAAATCCGCGCCTGTAGGCCTAGAGCTACGGGTCCATTAACCCTAGTACGAAACTGCTGTCTGCTCAATCTCTGATCTGTTACAATTTTCATTTACTTCCCGTTAGCTCAGACGTTTAAGAAATTATTGACTGAGTGTCAAACAACTTAGATCCTAATGAGACGTCGAGTAAGCCTACTCGGCGTCCCGTCAGGATCCAAACAGTTTGCAAGTGACAGTCAGGTAAGTTAAAACGGATGACTTACACTCTTGCTACTAGGAAATGTATAGCAATAACCAGTTCCCAGTATGTAGTATTATTGTTCTTATGCATTTTTGTAACACTAGTAGTGTAGCCTAATTTATGGACAATGGAGAAATGGGCCTGTCGTTAAATAACTACTTATTGGGACCTACCTCAAATACTGGTGATGTGAACATTCAAAGGAAATAAAATGTATTCTTTTTCCGTTGATAACGCATGCATGCCAATATATATCAACAAATCATTATGGAACAGTTTGAACTTCACATCACCAACTTTGTACTGGGTCAAACCAGTTATAATTGGGGTTTTGACCAAATTATGGTATATAAGCTTGGTGGTCCAATAGTTGTAAATAATGTATGTATGTTGATATATGGGGGGCATGCATGTATGTGTATGTATGTGTGTGTGCGCTCGCACGCGCGTTCGTGCGTGCGTGTATGTGTGTACCGAGTTACTCGGGCTTTATCAGGATTCAAACCGTTTGCACATGTTACCAGTCATCCGTTCGCAGCAGGCTAAAGGCCAACCCTTTACTCCAACCGTACACATTTTAATAATGCCTTTGTAAACCTCTGATCATGACCTGCTCCTGTTGCTTTTTAAATAATAAAGATCAGATTCTACAGTTTCTTTAACTAATGACAAAAACTTTCCGTGGTCATACCATGCGCCTTTATTAAAATAATATTTATGATGTCATTGTTTCTTACAACATGAATGTTTACCAGGTAAAGGGTCTATATAGTTATCTCTGTGTAAATGATGACTTTATACTGTATAAAGGGCAGTTTGATTCAGGCGCGGATTTAGAGGGGCGGAGCCGGCGTACGCCCCCTAAAATTGCCAAAACATATTTTTAGTAATATTTTAGATCTATATACAGTAAAACCTCTCTATAACGACCACTAACTTGTGTTAATTAGTTGGTATTTAGAGCAGGTGGCTGCTAAAAGCAAGATGAAAGTAAAACAGAACGATCCCATAGGAGCGTTCTGCTTTACTTTCACCTTGCTTTAAGCAGCCACCTGCATTTAACACAACTCTTTTTCAACATGTACTACAAACACACTATTTATTTATGTCATCAAACATAAAAATCTTCGTCACCCCTTCCAAAAAATATTCTACGCCCCCTCCTTAACCTGAAATCCTGGATCCGCACCTGTGATTTGTTTCAAACTACTCCAAATGATGATAAGTATGCGTTATCAGCTTCGATGTAGATTCGTGTATATTCGATACCCTTTTACCCTAAGTATTGAGACAGTCAGTTTACCCTCTCCCCCAGTTTGTAAAGCTGGTGACAAGGGGACAATTTTTTAAAACTAAAATTAGACTCGCATGGTAGCAAATTGTGAATTGCCTGATCAATCTGCTCCTTTAGGAGAAGTTTGATCAGGGTCTGCACTATTTACCCGAGTTTGTCTCACCGAATAGGCCTACTTATGGTGTTTGAACAGCAATTTGTGCTGAGCACTACTAAACCGTAAATGATATTTTAATTAACAGTCAGTTTACCCTCTCAACTAGTTTGTAAAGCTAGTGGTCAGTTGACCATTATTATAACTTAAATCAGACTGACATAGTAGTGAACAGTGAAGACCCTGATTAAACGTCTTCTTCAGGAGCCGTTTGATCTGAGTCTGCACTATTCGTCTGAGTTTGTCTATATGAATACTTACGCTAATATGTTTGAACAGCAAACTGTGCTGCTACAACACTGTGATATATACATGTAATTCAATTAACAGCCACGTTATCCTCTCCATCAAATTGTAAAGTTGGTGACAAGTGGACACTTTTTGTTACTTGAATTAGACTAGCATACTAGCAAATAGTGAAGACACTGACCAGACGGGTCCTTCTGGGTATGCACTATTTGCCTGAGTGTGTATATATGGATACTTAGGGTTAACCCATTCCCCATTACGCTATTTTTAGGCCAAACCTCTTTGAATAAATCTACCGAAAAGGAGCATTAAGTAGAGAAAAGGATTTTTTTTAAGAATTTTGTAGTTATGAAACCATTGTGATAAATAGAGCATTTGCTCCTTATACCCCCATTCCACTGGGCGGCGCTTCCACTGCGCTCATGGCGATTCTTCAAATACTTCCAAATCGCCGCAGAAGCATCGTCGTGTGCCTTATTTTGGGACTTGCGTATAGTACGCTTCAATAACGATCCCGCTGCGCTGTTTACGATCCTGTCGCGATGTTACTGCGCTTCTACGGCGCTTGTGGTCTCTCCAAGACGCTTCTACTACGCTTCCACTACGACACGGGATTTCAGGGTACGCTTCGTCTACGCTCAATACGTTGCTGTTACGACATTGCTTCGACCAAGGCGCAGGAGCTGCGCTTTTGGAATGTTTCTATATAAAATGGGTGATTAAACTGATTTCGAAGCAGCTGACCATCATCCTTCGAAGAAAATGGATCAAATTGTTTTAAAGATCAAGATCAAGAAAAACACAGTGTTGGGCCTGATCTAGGTCTTCTATTTGCTATGTCTTTCATGGGGTGACTCAAGCATTAACATTTTCCCTGTTCAATATCCATGTAAGAAAGGATGATCTTATGAATATTTATTAGGTGCATTTTCAAAATTTAACCTTTTTGAGAAATTGTTTTGCTTTGACAAAAACTATAGAATCATTTCTATATCATGTTATAAAGCAAACAGAGCAGACCCTTATCAGACGGCTCCCATAGCAGCTGTCTGATCTGGGTCTACTCTGTTTGCAAATGTATGAAAAAGCATTTATCCTGTCACGTGCCTATTTTCCTGACGGATAACAAGGTGCCTGATAAACTTTTTATTATGCCAGTTGGTCACTTGATCGATGTTATTATGTCAGTTGGTCACATGACCTGTAGCCGAAACTACTTTTCTTTTACCGAGACGTACGGTGGCACTGAGGTGACATATGCAAGAATTTTCTTTTCAAGTTTGTTTTCCCGAGATAATTTTTTTTATTATCTCGAGAAAACGAAACAAAGTTCGTTTTACTGAGATAATATTTTTTATTATCTCAAGAAAACGAAGTAGATCTAGTTCGTTTTGACGAGATAAAAAAAATTATTATCTCGAGAAAACGAAAAAAGTTCGTTTTCATGGGATAATTTTTATTATTATCTCAAGAAAACGAAGGAGTTCGTTTTTACGAGATAATTTTTTTATTATCTCGAGAAAACGAAATAGTTCGTTTTTGCGAGATAATTTTTTTTATTATCTCGAGAAAACGAAACAAAGATAATTTTTTAAGTCGTGCGCACGACTTAATAAGCCAATCAGAACCCTCCATCAGAGTCAACAGTTTTCGCAAGTATTTGAGGCCTATGAGAACATGGCCGAGACAAGGGATGAACTTATATGACGTCATAATTGCGTATAACGTTACCGTGACGTATCAAACATCACTATGACGCGTAGTAGTAGTAGTATGACGTTGAGTAGTTCTAAATAAGGCTTGTAATTGGTTTACTATACAAAAGCAGTGAATCACATTGGTTAGATATGAGACCAAAGTACATGTAGGCCCATACAATTTTCAATAGACGCAAATGTTAGTCGCGTTGATACGCTAACCATTTCCTCCATAAATATTTAAGAGAGTTCCTACCCTTATGAATGCATGTAAATCTATATAACTAGATCTACCTAAAATTAAGTTTTAATCTAAACGATGAAGGAAAGGGTTAAATTGTTTATGGATAGCGTCCATCCGTTTCCCATATGTCGAATACATGTTCCCGGCTTTCAACAGGTTTATACACAACTGCGATTCTTCATATCAACCCATGCACTCCTACATGGCTATTCGTGAAAGGCTCCATCACTATGAATATGTTTATGCAAATAAGGTATTTCCTTAGTATAGCATTTAAACAAAAGCACAATGTCTTAGCTTTAATTCGGTACCAGTTTTATACAGTTAGCACACACACTTTCTGTGATATGGAAGATTTTTGAAGGTATGTGTCGACTAACAAAATATGTGTGAACAGAGTGAAAAGAATAGAATGGTTACTATGGAAACAGCTAAAACGTTACTTAGAGTTAAATTTTTGGTCCTCAAATTTGATACTTTGTTTTCTGGGGATTTTGTTTTCATGTTAAACTGCATTTGAAGTTGTTTTCTGATATTTGAAGGATAAAACGTGAATAGTTTACATTATTTATGCTATTTATATATTGATTTTACTATTTTTAATGTTTTCATTAATATTCATGACCCGCATAAACCATGAAGTTTTAATGTCACTTCGACTGAAAGCGCCTGACCGCATCGAAAGCGCATGGACAACAGAAGGGAAAATATTCGCGATTTTTAAATCTGAGAACGCTTGGCAAAAAGAAGACACATCATTGCGCCAGATAAAATTTCGCGAGTATAACGAGTGGTTAAACTTGCCATGGCCAAAAGAGAGAAGGAATTAAAATGATATACATAACTTCTTGCAACAGTTTTTAACAGTGAGACCATATCGCGTAGATATTGAACATAAACCTAACCCGGATTGTGCTATAGAAGCCATACGACTACAATGTAGAACACTCATTTGCTCTTACCTGCACGCTAACTGTTTTTGACACCGATACTTCAATAAGTAAAAGGCAGTCTGACCATTGACGGGACTCTGAATTGACGCCCCATCGATAGCCAGGCAGCTACACTCAGATATATTTTGTGAATATAGACTTTTTAAGATTACAACAATTTCTACCGCCATTTAGTCGTATATGAATTACAAAATCAATCCCAGGGATAAAATAGTTAAAGTATAGATCCGATATCGAGTAACTCGACTTCAGACCTAAATCCTAACTGTTTATAACTAGGCTAGTGCAAAAGGTGCATTTAATAAACTTGAACTATATTGCCTCTTCCGACACTCGGGCACTTGCCTTGTTGTTGTACGATAATGTATGTACAGTTATATATGTATTCACTATATATTACATTCACATGCCATTTCTTCAAGCTGGAAACTATCAACCATCCTTCTCAAATTCACTGTATCCTGTACATTTAGACAATTGAAATATGCATACTGGCGTCTAACGGTTGGTACTCTGACCTTGACCAAATTTACTCAAAGTCTTATCAGGATACCAACTATAGACAGACTTTACTAGGTCCGCACAATATTTATGACTTCTGCTCCGCTTCGGAGATTTGCTAACTTCAGTACAGATATCCTCCTATTTAACGTGTACTTGTACCCAATGTATACAGATGTTTAATGCGGGCGGAAGTGACCCAGAGAGCGTCTGTGAGAGCTCTGTGGGTCGCATTGGTTCTGCAGTAAGCGCCATCAACATACAAGTATCATAACCCGCCCCTATGGAATAGCCACTCGGGAGGTGATATTTTACTACCGCGTAAACCTGTATTATATGCGATTATTTTCGAAAGTTTATTGCGCTGGTTACTGTATGTAGACATTAAAAAGATCGTCTAATTAACCCTTTCAAATGCCATAAGCAGCTTAAATGAGTTATACAGGCAGACCGAGTCTATATCGGACGCAGCGTCACGCGGTGTCTGTTCAGGATCCAAACTGTATGGCACTCATATTTATTCAGTTTCCCTGTGCGGTACTATTATCACGCATTTATGAATTTATTTTTTACTACAAATGAATTTCATGACACATATACACTAGTGGACAGATACATGTACTATAGCCTATAGGAGCAGTGCTCTTGATACTTTCATGTACACTTATTTGTACCCCGATGCTTAGACAACGTGCAGTCTGAATAATCAAACAATAAAAAAGTGGTCTGATCAAGATACAAACTATCGCCAAATACAAATGAGGTAAACAGCAATATGACATTGTTTGTGTCTCCTATTTCGTTTCGAGGAGCCATGAACATCAGTGTCATTATTCCTGTCAACTGATGCCGTATGTTTTGTAAAAATTAATTATAGTGGGACCTGTCTATAACGGCCACTACATTACTTTGAGTAATTTTGTGTTTGGGACGGGTGGCGGTTTGAGGCCGGATGGAAGTAAAACGGTACGCCCCAAAGGAGCGTTCTGTTTTGCTTTCACCTTGCTTTGAGCAGTCACCTGTCCTAGATACCAAATGATTAATACGGTGGCCGTTATGGACGGGTTTTATACTGTATTATATTCACGGCTCTATCATCACATTATTTTAAGGATATTGTTAATGTCTCCTATTTTCGTTTCGAGGAGTCATACAGTCCGATGTCATTCCTCCTATTGCTTGTCTATCATAAATCTTCTTCTATCATCGCTATCATGCTGTTTTTTTTGTCATCTGCTTCAAATGCTGTAAAATAAATAAAAATCAGTTTTTATCATGTAGTAACTGAAGAAATTTTGAATGTGAGAATTTAAGAGTCTGGGTCAAGATCGGACGCCGCGTTGAGGGACGTCCGGTCTGGATCCAAACTGTTTAGCAAAGCCTATACAGCGACTCTCTTTCTTTTGATATGGAATCTCAAATTACAGTGACTATAAATATTGTTGAACAAAATATTCATATCTGTTGTTAACTATAAAGTGTTTTACCTTTGAATAAGGACCCTGTACATGTACAAACATTATATTAACTCTTTGCATGCTGGGTAACTTGTCTGCAATGCTTGTCGTCGGCTGCTGCTTAAAAAAAGTTTTTGAAGATTTATTTTCAAATAACATACACAGTAACAGACGTTTTGAATCTGGATAAGATGCCACGTAACGCGGCACCTAATCAGGATCCAAACTGTTTGCAAAAGCAATCACGCATTTCACCGTTAGCGTGCAGAGAGTTATGTATTCATGTTAGATATCTCTGCAAGTCTTATCAGAGGACACAGTATTGGAAATGACAGTTATTACCTCCCTTTAATATATGGTAACATATAACGATATTGAGGGTTTTTCTATTTGTTAGATTGATAAAACTAAACAAACATTCGTACTTTGTATAACAATGTTGTTATGTAAAAATTGAATTATTAACATAATTATTATATGATAATTTACTGCCTTTGACACGTAATATAGTAACGTTGTATATAAGAACTTCGAAAATCGCAAAATACTTGCCACAGTAAAATATAGTTGCAAACAGGAAAACTAGGCACTAACACGATAAGTGCGACGCACAATATCAGCAGAAGTCTATACCGCTGTATATTTCTCAAAGTTATAGCTATCATTTGGGAAATATCCTGTATTTTTAAATGATTAACCCTTTATCTGATAGAAGCGGCTTTAAGAGAGTTTAATGTATTCCTCCACCGGAGAAAATAGTTCAAATTTATACTGTTATGAACAAATACCTTAAGAAATATCTTCTATATCTAAGCAGTTGGTAGCTTGGGGCGGGCTGAAAGGCGCATTCTGCTTTACTTTCAGCCTGGTTTAAGTGGTCACCTAAGACAGGCTATTGGGTAAAGGGTTAAACTCAAGGAGATGAAGTTTTTCAAGTTTCATATCTGCACTGAACAGTTATCTACCCTTAGATACTGCAAACCCCCTTTCATGTTCAGAGTTTAAACTTTCCAGGTGCTAAATAGAGTTACACATGTAACAAGGAACTATTTTGAAGATTTAAAGAACCATTTTTCTGTTATAAGAAAGTATTTTATCAGTCATTCTGTTTCTGTATGACCCGTTTTGTATATTGTGTGACATGTACAGTCAATCTTGTCTTATAGCAACATTCAAACAAAAGCCCTTGTTGTATCTGTAATTCGGGTGAGATTCGAGTTGATGCTGGGTTATGTAATGCAGTGGATCCAAGTAAATGCCCTCTACATTATTACTCATCTGAAGTGTGGACCTCACCCAATTACTTTCCTTTTAATTAGATCAGCCTTTTTACAGCTATTTATAGAAATAACCCCTCAATTTCAAATTTGGACCGGACTTAATTAGAAGCTCGATTTCTCTGTTTGACTTTTCAACGGTCAATGAAATAGTACAAGCTAGACTGTACAGTGTAAAAATATGTTGTAAATGTATATATTAAACAATTATGTAGGAAAATGAACGATATGAAAAACACTAACCCAAGAAAATTTTGGAAAATGTTTAAGAAAAGATCTGGTAATCAATCCGGTGAGTGTATAGAATTAAAGGATTTCTTTAATCATTTTAAAAAATTAGCACAAACTGATGATCTGTTAGAAAATGAAGACTGCACGGACTTTATCAATCAGTTCGATAGTATCGAAAACCTAAGCACATTCAGTGAACTTGACTCACAGATCTCTACGGCAGAAATACTAACAGCAACTAAGTCATTACCAGTAAATAAAGCGTCATCGTTAGATAACATTATATATGAATATTTTAAATCTAGTATTGATACAATAAGTGAACCGATCAGACTCTTATTCAATTATATTTTAGACAAAAGAAAGTTTCCACCTAGCTGGTCAAACGGAGTTGTTATACCGTTATTCAACAACGGTGACCCGAGCGACCCGAACAATTACAGAGGTATTACACTGATAAGCTGTTTTGCGAAGTTATTTACGGTAGTTATAAATAACAGGCTTAAACGGTGGGTAGAGACAAATGATATAATGACCGATGCTCAGTTTGGATTCCGTTCTAACTATAGTACGGTGGACGCTATGTTTGTATTGAACTCTATAATTGAAAGTCAGTTGAAGGATAAATCACCTTTAATGTGCTGTTTTATAGATTTTAAAAAAGCATATGACTTAATAGATAGGAATTGCTTATGGTTCAAAATGATTAGATCTGGTATTGATGGGAAAGTATTATCCGTTATTCGTTCAATGTATGAAACTGTTAAACTGTGTGTTCGCCATATGAATTCATTATCCGACTTTTTCAATAGCAACCTTGGTTTATTACAAGGGGAGATAACCTCACCGATACTTTTTTCTCTGTTCCTGAACGATATTGAAATGCACTCACAGCAGAACCTAGATGCAGGTATTTCTATTGATCAGTTATCTATATACTTGCTCTTATTTATTATTATTATTATTATTTGCAGATGACGCAGTTTTGTTCTCATATAATACAGAGGATCTACAGTGTTCGCTGAATAATTTAGAAACGTATTGTAAAAGATGGAACTTGAATGTTAATGTGAATAAAACCAAAATTGTTGTTTTTAAAAACGGAGGTAAATTGAGTGAGCACTGTAGATGGTATTATGCGGGTAACGAAATAGAAATTGTTAGCACATTCAATTATTTAGGTGTTGTATTTTCAAGCGGAGGCTCTTTTGCTCATGCAACAAGGACGTTGACAGGAAAAGGCCTACGTGCTATGAATGCTTTGTTTAGTATTACTAGAAACATGGAAGTTCCTATTAATATAATGTTTAATTTGTTTGATTCATATGTTTTATCTGTTCTTAATTATTAATGTGAAATATGGGGATTTTTAAAAGCAGAAAGCATTGAACGTATTCACAGGAAGTTTTGCAAGTGGATCTTACATGTAAAAATGTCTACTAATACTTTGTCTCTATACGCAGAACTTGGTCGATTTCCACTGTATATTAATCGCTATACGAGAATTATTAAATACTGGTTGAAAATGTATGGATGTAAGCAGAATAACTGTATAATAAGAACCATTGTAGATAAACAAAGAATGGAAATTTCAAATGATAACAGGGTTACAAATTGGTCATCGAAAGTGAGAAATATTTTACAAAACTGTGGATTTGCAGAAGTTTGGCTATATCCAGAATCAATTAATATAAACGCTTTTATACCAGTATTTAGTAAACGACTCAGAGATATATACCAAACAGAATGGCACACTGGAGTTGAAGCATGTACTTCTTTATTATTTTACAGACATATCCATACAAATATTAGTCGGGCATATTATCTACACATTGTTGAAAATCCAAAATATAGATACGTTATAGCAAGGATACGATTGAATTCTCATAATTTAAATATTGAAGCTGGCCGCCATAGAAATGTGGTAAGGAACCAAAGACTATGTACATTATGTCATTTAAATGATATAGAAGATGAATATCACTTTATACTGAAATGTCCTATGTATAACCATTTGAGAAAGATATATATTCCAAGGTTCTATTCAGATTACCCGAGCATGTTTAAATTAGTAAGTTTGTTAAATTCAGACAGTAAAACAGTCTTAAACAGACTGGCACTATATTGCATCAAAAGCTTCAAACTAAGAAACGATACTCTTAGTCTATTATAGGATTATGATATGTTTGTTACCAATTGAGGTATTTGGCTAATGTAGAACACTCTCGTGAGACAGGGTATACTATTATGTATATATATATATATATATATATATATATATATATATATATATATATATATATATATATATATATATATATATGTTAAATTGGCACTGTATAATTATATTAGCGTGACTGTCATGTGTATGTTTCGATGTTATGATGATGAGCTTGTATGCTTAAGTCAAAATAAAACATCTGTTCTGTTCTGTTCTGTATATTGTCATTTCGATTTTTTATATGTCGACCCCACCCCTTGCTTTGTTTAAAGAGTGTAGTATTTTATTCCGTTTAACTACACTTCAAAATGTGAATACCTCGAATCTTTGTATTTTCAAGAAAGCTCTGGATTCCATCCTGTAATTACTTTCCTACTTTAAAACATGAGAACCGGACCGAAACCATTTAGTTTTTCTATAGAGTTGAGCCTATCTCAACTCTACTTTAACAAGGGACATCCCTGTCATGGAAATGTATCCATAAAGTACTAGATCTTTTTAAATTTGGAAATTCTTTTAAACATTGGATAACTGTTTTCTATAATAATATATCATCATGCGTTATACAAAACGGATTTTTGTCAGACTTTTTCAATGTAGAAAGAGGCTGTAGACAAGGAGACCCTCTCTCGTCTTACGTTTTCATCCTATGCACAGAAATCTTAACTCAGAAAATCAAATCAAACAAATATATACATGGTCTGTCGATTAATGGTACACAGCATTTGTTGTCTCAGTTTGCGGACGACACGTCAATAATACTAGATGGTTCCGCTCAATCCTTAAACGAAACACTAAACGAGCTTAGTAAGTTTGCAAGATTGTCAGGATTAAATGTTAACTTCGATAAAACACATGTTATTTGGTTTGGCTAAAAAAAATATAGTACAGAGGCGATAAAGACAAAATTTAAGCTAGTATGGGGTAAAGATGATTTTAAGTTACTTGGTGTTAAATTTCATGTCGATTTAGACAAAATGGTTAATTTAAATTACGGGGAAAAAGTGAAGTCTTTAAGACAAATGATTAAATATTGGAACAGAAGAATACTTACCCCTATAGGTAAAATAGCCGTCATTAAAACTTTATTTCTACCATTATTAAATCATTTGTTTATTGCACTACCTGACCCCAATGAAGACACACTAAGATCATTAAATACCATGTTTTATAACTATCTGTGGCATGGCCCGGCAAAAATCAAAAATAGCGTTATTATAAAAGATTACTCAGAAGGAGGTTTACGAATGATAAACACAAGAAACTTTATCAAAGGATTAAAATGTACATGGATCAGACGACTATATAATACAAACGCTACATGGACATCATTAACAACACATTTTTTAAATATTGAAAAATTAATAAATAGCGGGCAACACTATCCAGAAATAACAATGCAGAAAACAAAAAATACTTTTTGGAAAGATGTCTTAAAATCATATACAGCTTATATCAAGGCACTGCCAGTAAATAACAGAGAATAATGTCTAAAATGTCCATTGTTTTATAATCCTAATATACAACTTGTCGATATTTGGATGATATTTTTAACTTAGATAACCCTTTCTTCGATGCTCTGATTCCTACATCAGAGCCTAAAGAATTATCCTAAATTTATCCTAAAGAACACAAATTGAATAAAGCTAACCCGTCCGACAATTATGCAGCGTTTCTTGACCTAGACCTTAAAATTAATAATGGAATGATTTCTTCTAAAATATATGACAAAAGAGATGATTTTGATTTTAATATTGTAAATTTTCCTCATCTTGACGGGGATGTTCCCCGTGCTCCATCTTACGGGGTTTATATATCTCAACTTATTCGTTTTGCTAGAGCTTGTTCATCTATTGACGATTTTAACAGTCGAAATCTCATTTTAACTGAAAAACTGCTTAAACAAGGATATAGATACCATAAACTAAGAAAAACTTTCTCTAAATTTTACTATCGAAATCTCTCGCTTATTGGCAAGTACAAATGTAATCTCAATGTGCTTCTGCGACACGGTATTTCACATCCTGAATTTTATGGTGATGTGATTTACAAACTTCGTAAAATTATTGGACATACCCATTTTCTCACTTTGTTCATCAAATATATAAAACAATTCATTAAAAAGGGATCTGATCCTGTAGTACTACAACATACTGCATGTTTGGTTGTGAGCCCTTTTACAGTTGGCAATCACGCTGGCCTCTTTGCATGTACGCCGACAAGAAAGGTTTAGTACTCTATGAAGGCGACCTCTTAAATCCAGAAATGGAAGGAGAACGTCGGATATCTGTACTATTTCATTTTTGTCGTACCCTTTATTACTTTTCTACAGTTACTCTGTTTGCAGCTCAATCATTGAGTACACTAGCGATAGGTGGATACAGTATGTTCACTTAAATGTTTTTTTGTTATACATGCACTTTACCACTGTATTTGCTGTCGCGGTTGTTGTAGATTAGTCGGAGAGGGGATACGTTTATTTACACTGTTTGTCTTTTAGGATGGGGATGGAATAAGAGTGAGGTTGGGCGCCCATAAACCGGTTTAACCCCCCGGTGACTTTTGTCACTGACCGTTCCAAGGCGGTACTTCCATCTTCCTCCTATTGTATGTTTGTTTTGTCTTTGTGCGTCTCTTGTTGTTTTTTCTACTTATGTACATTTGCTGTTTCCTTGTGTTGCTGTTCGGGCGAGTTTTTGTTCTGTATGTGGTGTTTCCTGCATGAATCATTTTTGTACTTTTTGGAGATAAAAGCATATTTCTGAAATCATGGTATGAAAAAGGAATACGATACGTGAATGATTTATACATTGGTAATAAAATCATGAATTTAGAACAGTTCGAATCAATTTATAATATAAAAGTTAACTACATACATTACATAGGAATAACAAAAATAGTATCAAAATATTTAAATACATTTAGTTATAACGAGTCAGATCAAGAACTACAATTTCCATTTATACCACAATTTCTTGAGCGAATTCTGAAAACCAAGTCCGGTAGTAGAGTCTTCTATGATGTCTAAATGTTAATAATGCCGAGCCGACAAGTAAAGTAAAATGGAATGCACTTTACTCCTTGACACAAAAGCAATGGAATTCTTTCTACAGTCAACCATTTAAAATCACACAAGACAAGTAATTTACAGTGGCTACAAGTACGAATATTACACCGGATCTTACCTGTTAATAAATATCTTGTAACCCTCAACCTACGAGACAATGACCTCTGTACCTTCTGTAAAACTCATCCTGAGACAATTCCTCATTTATTCTTTAACTGCGATAAAACGCAAATATTTCTAAAACAAGTCGAAAGGATACTTAATACAATTAACGTTAACATGAAATTCACAGTTCTAAGCGTCTATTCTTTTTGGAGAAGACTGTGAAAAAATCAATTTACTTATTCTTTATATAAAACAGTATATTTATAATACAAGGAATTACAATAACTTTATCCGCCTGTATGTGTTTAAGAAACATCTAGAACATAATATAGAATCAAATAAGTTGGTAGCAAAAAAAAGAACAGAATTAGAAAACTTTGAAAACAAATGGGAAATAGTAAGAGGAGTATATACGGCAATTGCATAAACAATACACAAAATATATACAATTATTGTCAGAATATCTCACCCTAATTCAAACTCTAGAGGCATGACACTTTTTCCCTTTTTTCTTTTTCTCTTTTGTTCCTAACTCCAACATCTTATACTAAACTCATGCCAAACAATATGTCGTTATCTTGGTGATAAATATTTGAACTGTACAATGCAACTTGCACGTAAATATTTCATTGTTAGTAGTGGCCGTATTCGACTGGCACATTTCGTTGTTGACGGAAAGTGGGCGGGGCATATGCGCAAGAGATGTTTGTCGTTGACAATTTGGAGCGAGTCGAATACAAAATGTTGACAACATCTTTACATACTTCCGGTAGAGCATGCGCATTCCGTTGTAAACAAACTTAGCTCTTCACACAGACATTACTTACAACGAAAATGATATTTCCAATGATGTTGACGCTGTTTGAAAGCTCTGACAGCAGTGACAGAGGTGACAACAGCGATATCAACGAATACATTGTCTACAGTTTGTCTCACAGGTATGTAATGGAACGTGTATCATTAATTTTATGGGTGGGTAGGGTGCTTTATTAAGGTTTTTTCTAACACGACTATTCTATCTTAGTATCTATCTATCTATCTATCTATTTATCTATCTATCTACCTATCTATCTATCTCTAGATCTATATATCTATCTATATCAGATTTTCTCCTGATTTATCCAAATATGTTAACCCATTACTTCTTGAATATTCATATGCAAGAATAATCACACAATTAATAAACCCTAACAATATTGAAGTGATGCATCTTTATTATAAATAAATTACAGATCAAGTCTGAATTTTGTTACGCTGTGTTGATTTTTCATCGATTTATAACAGTTTGAGTTCACCGAGTTGGGGACAATGGCATTGCTTTCAATGCGATCATTAATTACTTGTTTCACACTTTGACAGAGCAAAGATTCTTACGTGCAGTTGATTGTCACAGTTTTTTCATCATCTTATATCTCCCTAACCACTGTAGCTATTCGCATGGAATTGCTTGTACACATTAAATACCATCTATACTTTCTTTACAAACAGAACCTATGCTGCCCGAAATCCCAATGTCAAGGTCAAATGACTTTTTACGTGCAATTGATTGTCGCAGTTTTTTCATTGTTTTATATCTCATTAATCGCTATAGCTATTGGCATGGAATATTGCATATACACACTAAACATCGCCCATACTTTCATTACGCACCCGGTCCATGCTGCCCGCAAGCCCAATGTCAAGGTCAAATGACTTAGTAATTTTATGTGCAGCTAAGGAATTTTATGTACAGCTAGGCAATCACCAACATTGGGGCATCGTTGTGTCTTACAGACACCATTTTCTAGTTTTACTAATATGCATGTCTTTATTTTTACGTTTGGATATTGCTCTGGTTGTTGGGGCCAACGACATAGGCATGAAAACAGCAGTTGAAATAGCAGACGACATCAAAGACCTATGATAACACATAGGTCTTTGACGACATCAAACAACTATTCTTGCGACTGTACACCTTATCTCCAAGGTAACAATCCTTCAAGAAAATTTCATTATATTTCTGAAACCATAGGAGAAACCATGGGAGCAAATGCTATATTTATCACAGTGGTTTCAAAACTTCACAATGTATATCTTATATGATCAGATCAATGGTAAGCATTTTAGTGAAACCCCTTTAATTGTCATGTAGGAACCGTCTGATCAGGGTCTACTCGGTTTGCATGTGATATATTACAGATAATATTGTGCAATTTCTGCCTTGGTAAAACATTCCTATATTCATGTCCGAGCATAGAATATATTCTGATTAATATTCATGATGCCATTATTTCTGCATTAATTTTGACCTGCATTTAGCTACCATGGGTTATATATATGCCTTCTATATTACGGCCTAGTAATACATTATTATACATGTATATAAATATTATGTGTTCACAGGTACTGTCCATCGGTTTCTGGGATGAGATGGGTTACATCTCAATTTAGAAGGGACTTAAAAGATGGCCAGCACAATTGAGGCAGCAGTGGACTTTGCATTATCATCGTGTGTACGCATGGCCACTCCAGCAACATGTCAAGGCACCTAAGATTTGTCGGATCTGCAGTTGAATGGTTCATCGATGTCGTCACGTCGTATCATTCCAGACGGCTTTAAAATGCAACTGTCTCTAATTTATGGACAAAAAAGACTGCATTGATGTTATTGTACCACCTATGTAGAAAGAGTATAATTCTGTAAATTGTGGCATGCAGGCAATTGCACATGCAACTTCATTCTCTTTCAGATAAAACTATGTTTTGATTTAATTCATGATTCCAATAACATTAACTCATTCCCTCCTTGACTACCTTTAGACTCAACCTCTTGGAATTAATCTACAGAAATTGAACAGTAGGCCTACCTATAGAAAAGGGAAAATTTTAGAATTGTGCAGTTTTTAAACCATTATGACAAATAGAGCGTTGCTCTATTTATCACAATGGTTTCAATAAATATTTTTTACAGAGAAGCAAAAAGACGTCAGTAAGAGAGAATGGGTTAAGACAACATTTAATCATATGTTTAAAAAATGAAATGATGACAAGTCCCCACAACTGATAAAACAATAAGTATTCGTAAGGGAAAGGGCAGAAAAGTATTTCGATACATAATTATTGCGTTTGTGATAAATGTACCATATGGTTCCATAAACACTGTTGATGCGCCTGAAAAAAATCACTTATAGGGGTCTAATTTAGATGTCCTTGATACCCATTTATTACCCCAAATTACCATGTTAAAGACATGTCTGCTTATTTCTTTAAAACATACCACTGCTCATTGTGATTCACAGGTTGCTGCCACGCGTTTATCCATAATGTATTGTAAATGCCATTGTTTATTTAACCCATTACTCGATGAATATTCACGTAAAAAATGATGACAGCATTAAAATTAAGTATATTAAATACTATAATGACTATTGGATCTACATTGTATCATAAACAAACAGAGCAGACCTGGATCAAATGGCTCCTACAGGAGCAGTCGGATCTGGATCTACTCTTATTTGCAAAGGCTTAGCTCATGCGTATTTATGGAGTTAAGGATTAACCCTCTGCCTGATGAATATTTAAATTAGAAATAATAGCATAATGCATATTTATACATTTCTGTAATAACATCTGTATTAACCCTTCGCTTGCTATTCACGTCAATATACCTATTCACGTCAATGTACGTACCTGTAAATAATGAAGACCCAGATGAGACAGCTCCTGCAGGAACTATCTCATCAGGGTCTGCACTATTTACAAGTTGATTGTGCAACCAGTGCACTCCACAGCAGTGATTTCACAGCGAAATACTTGTACACAGTGAAGATATATGTAATTATACAACAGGGCATGGGTAAAGACGGAGAAATGTATTTTAAAATTCAGCAAGAGAAGGGTTAAGGATCTTTTAGTATTGGTAGAAATGGCTGAATCAGATCTACTATAATTCCATAACTAAACAGAACAAACCCTGATCATACAGAATCTGATCTACTCTGTTTGCAAAGGCGTGAAAGTCTTTATAATTTGAGGGAAAGGGTTCAAATCCGTGATTAGTTGCTATATTTACATTACTGACAATTTTCGTTTATGGTTTAATATTGTTGATTCTTGTCATAATAAAATGTGAGTATTATTTCTGTTGTGTATTTTGTAAGTTTGCCTTAAATACTATAAAGGTACAGTAATACATGTCTTAAGTGACAATTAAAAAGAGATCTAATTTTGAACCTTTAAATCAGGTGGTAGATTAATGCAGGTCAAAAGTAATACAGGCGGTTCCTACATAATGCAGCTCTGAGTATTACGTTTGCCCTGCATAAAATAATCACCTGTTGTTTTCGAGCGTTGAGAGTCCCTTATACAGGCATTGCTGTACACTGTAATTTTAATAAGGCGAGGAATGTGATCAATTCTGTGACATGAGTAACCTTTAAGCTGCTGATCAATATGACGTAAGCTCTTTAAGCCTCCATAACTTAAATTCTATCATATTAACCCTTTCCCTCATAGAAACTTGTTTTCGCGCATTTTCAAACAGCAGAATCAGATCATGAACACGGCTTCTATAGGAGCCGTCTGATCAGGGTCTGCTCTGTTTGCTTATGAAATTTGATAGAGCTGTGTCGTTAGTTTCTAAAATGGCTACAATGTTCAACCTTGTACATTTCATTATAATTATTTGGTCCATGAATATTCCATAGTACATGTATTGACATTTGAAACAAAAATAGAGAAAGAGTTAACATATTGCATTTTCTTTTTAAATCATATTCACAATCTAAGCATCAAACAGTTTATATTCAGAGGAGACACTGAATAAACTGACGTCTCATCAGGATCCATACCGTTTACTAGGTAGCCTTACCACACCAAATATACCAAAGTATAAAGGAAACTCGATTAAGGAAAATACGGTCTCTTTATAAACCTGCAATTTCTACAATTATTCCACCACTACTAAATGGCTGTCAAACAGTTTAGGTCAAATACACAACGCAGTTTTGATCCTAATCAAAATTCAGAAACTAATCTAGCTAAAAACTGTTTGCAAATGTTTAATTATCACTATTTAGGAACTTATGTCCTGGAAATAAAATCTGGAATAGACATAAGCATACATGTATGTATATGTCTCTGTAAAATCTAATGCAATTATATACATGGTTATGGTTTGGATCTAGATCATGTGCTCCTACAATAACACTTTTTTCTATTCTAATTAAATCAAAACAATAAATTATTATAAACCGCTAAATATAATTTTGTAATTTAAAACTATTTTAAACAGTTTGTTATTATTTAGGGCGATATCAAATTTTAATTATCGGATCCAGATCTATCCCACACCAGCGCATTTTTGGCCTGTTCTTTATCTAAGTCGTCAACATTGTCCGACATCGTTTTGTGGTCAGCAGTTTCCTATATATCTTATATGGCCAGTCAGCGTTTTAGTGGACTCTTTTTAGTCACGTGATCAACCTAACACACTTCGTGAAGGGTTGACTTTTGTTGTTAACGGAACTTGACGCTGGCCCAGTCAAATAGGAATTGTTAACAACGGAAGTTCCGTTGACAACAAAATGTACCAGTCGAATACGGCCAATAATTTGTATTGTATAAAACATTTACATGTAAGTGTTCATTGTAAGGTATTGTTTGGGATGGCTCTCCGACCCGACAATACCTATTACGGGGAGAAAAAAAAAAATATTCATGAGTATGCAAATAAGGTTATTTAAATAACAAGCTGGAAATAAAAGCCCAATGTCTTATCTCCAATTCGGTACTAGTTTTATAGGTTATATGGCAAAAACTGGCTGTGATATGGCCGATTTTGCATTACGAAACTGGGGTGTTGCCATGGAAACGGTAAAAATGGTACATACAATTAATGTTTTGGTCTTCAAATTTGATATTTTGTTTTCTAGGGTTTTGTCATCATGTTAAACTGCATTTGAAGTTGTTTACTGATATTTGTAGGATAAACAAGAGTGTTCGGAGGAATACACGTGTCACCAGCTCGTAATTGACACAAAAACTGTTAATATGCTGAACAAAGGGGAATAACTAAAAAAAATATTGCACGCAGAGTGATGGACCTTAGTTACATCAATGGTCCTCACTGAAAGGAAGACACATGTCAAACTTGAAAGCTGTATCATTAGATTAGAAATGAGAGCCAAAATAAAAATGTGATGAAAATCAGAAAAAGGGAAATAACCAAAAAAGTATTGCATCCAGAGTGATGTACCTTATTTACAACAACGGTCCTTACTGAAAGGAAGACACATGTGCAATTTGAATTCTCTATAATGTTTAGTTTAGAAATTACAGCCAAAAATGAGAAGTGCTACAAAAATCTGAACAAAGGGGAATAAGTTGTTATTACATAAATTGGGTAAGGGCATGTATTGTTTTTAAATCTGTTCATGTTTCTGTTTCAGTCAGGTGGGTGGTATTCGTTAGCTCTTTGCTTACAGTTCTAGTTGTATCACCTATTATTGTTAATGGTGTCATGTGCACTTAGAATTATTGTACCGTGTCTAGTCTTCTTCTTGTTCGAAATAATTCCTATTATGAGGTCAAAGTTTCTCCTGTTTTAATTCAGTGTAAAACAACCACTATTTAACAATGACGATTTACAAATCCATAATCATAATGTCATATTTCCCTTTTCAAACTAGTCTTCGCATTCTGTTTGTTTTAATCGACTAAAACGTACATTGTATGGCTACTCTGTCCTGTCTTTTAAATTACAGATACTGTTTATATTTCTTTTTATTAAATATTTTGTATGACAAGCTTCTGTTAGAGCGCCCTGTGGTAGAATAGTCAATAGGAACCCGGTAAGTCTTTCATTCATTCATTCATTTCATTCGTTCATTCATTTGAGATATGATAGCAGTATCTACATGCCGTAGATTTCTAAAGCAGTAAATGACCACGTGTGTCCTTAAACGTACATATTGTGTAATACTAGTGTAAAGTAGAAAGCTTCTATATGTAGTACTCTCCTACCTTTAGACCAACATCAGAGCATGGACTTATGTCGGTGTTTCTTTTTCTTGAGTTGCTGTATAATGAAGACTGTACGAGAGGCATTCATTAATTATTGCAACATGGGCACTAGAACAACAACTAACAGTGTTTTATCTCAAAACATTATTGCATCCCTTCAAAATATTCTCCTATTGAACGAATACACAGGTAAAATATTTCAATCCACTTCTGAAAGCCTGGTCGTTGCATTTCTTAGGTACACCATTAAGGCACTTCTACACTGCTGCCCCAACAGCCTGTCTTGAATGATATCTCCGGCCCTCGAGAGTTTTCTTAAGACGCGGAAACAAGAAAAAGTCACACGGGGTTAAATCTGGCGAATAAGGTGGATGCGGGAGGATTGTCAAGCCATTTATCTCCAGAGAATGCGACTGTTGCTTTTGATGTGTGTACATGCGCATTGACATGCAAAATGGTAAGTCTTTGCAAACCCCAGCCAATGGCGAGACGCCTTCATAGTTTTCGAACAGTTTGAGCATTAATCGTTGATACAGATTCCCAGTAAGCGTTTCTCCACGGGGACTTGCTACTTGTAGTTTCACCGCGACTGTTAAAGAATATTGCATACATCACCTTCTTCACACTTGTGGTGCGTTTTGCAATTTATCGTCTTCTGTCATTTAAATAGCCCATACGTCGTTGCCAAGTTTTCTGGTTGGCTGGTAAAAGTGTACCCTCATTTCGTCGACAGTCCAAATATTAGAAAATTTTCTCTGATTAAATTCAGGATACATCTTAAGCAGTTTACGAGCAATCGAAACGGCCGTCAGTCAATTAATGGGGTATCCATCTAGCAGCAATACGGCGTACTCCTAATTTCTTCTTCAAAATCTGATATGCCGATCCCATCGATATGCCCAGGCATCTAGCTGATTGATTCGCGCAACAATAATTAATAAATCTTTCACATTATCAAGTCATTTTGGAGGTATCAACACTTTCATACCTGCCTCTGCCAGAGGCACTTTCAATCGTCTCTATTCCAGATTTGAAGCGTTTGATCGTCCTAGTAACAGTAGAATATGATAAAGTACCATGTCCATTAGCGGAACAAATTTCATTGAATATAGTTCTAGCACTTATTCAGTCTATATCGAAATTTTATATATCCTCTAATTTCAGCACTGATTTCTTTAGCCATGATTTATACACAATGTATATGAATGCCCTCACTTCCAATGCGTATATAACAAAAACTAATGGATAGATTAGGAGAAAAATGGTATCAATGGATAGATAAAAGATTGAACAATAACGTGTGCACATTTTCACTGGAGTTTCGTGCATAACGTGGAAATTACTGCTAGAGTTGCAATAAACAATGAACACCCCTCGTATGTGTTTGAATATATTCAACCAGCTATGACAAACCAGCGACATATAGTTTTCAGAAGCAAGGTTACATGTTCAGTTATGTGGGTGCAATAACATTAATATGTATAAGTACACCTTATATCAGGCGAAATTAAATAATATTGCAGTATTAGCTGCTTGGATAATGACAATTTATTAACCCTTTCCCTGTTCTATATTTAAAACCTACTGAATATTCATGGACAAAATAGTTATAATGAAATATGAAAGGTGGAACATTGCAGACATTTCAGAAACTGGAACCGAGGTTATAAAATATTGCTCGAGTCTGAGATCATTCTCAAGCATCTGACCAATCAACCTTGGAACCAGATCTATCAAATTCGATTAACAAACAGAGCAGACACCTGATCAGACGGTTCCTTTATGAGCCATCTGATCTGGGTCTACTCTTGTTTCCAAATGTGTGGAATGGTGTTTATAAGTGGCAACTGAGTTCAGGATAGGAATGGCTTTCAGCCAACCTATCAAGCTAACAGTTGACCCAGTAGTC
Organism: Azorinus chamasolen; assembly: GCA_963576725.1. Classification (NCBI taxonomy): domain Eukaryota; kingdom Metazoa; phylum Mollusca; class Bivalvia; order Cardiida; family Solecurtidae; genus Azorinus; species Azorinus chamasolen. The sequence continues at coordinate 60,500,908 of OY755237.1, forward strand.
ATATAAATGGAATGATTTTCAGTCAGCCCATTTATTCTAATTTATGATATTGATGAGCATGGCTTTCAGTCAACTTGTCTATATCAAGTTTGTTAATATAGATTATTCTAATTTGTGATATTGATGAGCATGGCTTTCAGTCAACTTGTCTGTATCAAGTTTTGTTAATACAGGTTATTCTAATTTGTGATATTGATGAGCATGGCTTTCAGTCAACTTGTCTGTATCAAGTTTGTTAATACAGTTTATTCTAAGTAATAGATACAGTACGAGTCTTACTACCAAAGTGTCTTCTTATCGTCTTGCTAGTGATTTCATATATATTGTACATCTTTCATTGTCTGGATAGATAATCATGCGGATCGTTCCGGTTAGTGATTTCATCCATGTGAAGCGCTTTTGAACGCACATATCCAGTGTGAAAAGAGCGCTATATAAATGTGGTATAATAATAATAATAATAATAATTTATGAGGGAAAGGGTTAAGAATATTATAAAACCAAAACATATAACAACATCAAGGAATGGATCTTATATTTATCGGTAAGGGTTGACCTGGCACTCACCACTTTCCGCCAACTTACGTCGATGAAAATTCGTGAATTTCCGTCGACTGTATAAATGAAATCGCTACGTGCTTAGCACCATATACTACACACGCTAAACAATTTTAATACTGTCGCAAAAACCCAATGGATTGTGTCGCTGACTCAGAGAATAGAAGTCGTTGGTTTGAATTTAGGTAAAACCTAATTACACTAACAACAATAGTCTCGGAAATATATATCTTTTATTCTGCAGTTGGTATTTATTGTTAATTTGTAACCATCGTTTCCTTCATTGTTTTCAATTCTTTGCACAGAGCGCTTCCTAAGAACGGTTGGGTAACGTGTAAAGTAGATTGCAGATGTTTGATAACATCACGCATACGTTGTTAATATAGTTTGTCTAAGAAAAGTTCTACTGTACAATATTCACACAAAAGATGTTTTCGTGGCCAGCATGCGTCCACCTGCCCAAATGAATTTAAAAAACCCTCATATCTTAAACCAAATGTATATAAAAAAGCAACTACGGTGGGGCTCAAACCCACGACCCTAATATCGGTACTGCTGTGATTAAACCACTAGGCCATCAAGCTTATAATGTAGAGTTCGATTTTGACACGTGAGCTGTGACCTTTAGAGTAGTTTTTTATTGAGCGTGGGTTCGAATCCCGTGTCGACCTTAAACTTTTTTTTTAATTTTGAATGAATAGTAGAGTATTGTTTTATGTCATATTGTATAATTGTAATGACCATTTATGCACATGTTTGTCTATGTTAGGGAAGGGTGCCTTTGTTTGAGTTCGAGTCCTATATTAGCCATATTTTCAATAATAAATCGATACTAAAATATGAATATACAACAAAACTAATGCTCTTAGGGGACTTTCCTTAATATTTTTAGCAAAAAAAATATTTTAGGTTGATGCGAGACTCGAACCTGCGCCTAATAAAATGTTCGCCGATCAAATACTTCTTTATGGTCCTACGACTTGTCCACTACGCTATATTTCCGATAACTAATGCGCTTATTCTTTATACCTATAACTGAACATTTTCTTTTATATGGCACGTGGATATCCGAAATGCTGATCTCTCTTAAAATGGACTCGGCGAACCCGTGACCCGTCAAACCTAGTTGTTTGACTATAGTGTCATGCTATAAGTGTGTGTTGGGAAAGATAAAAACAATACACGGAAAAAGGCGGAAAATTCATGCAGTGTCAGGTCAATCCTTACCGACAATACATGGATCTTCGTAAATAGTACTGTTTGTTGACCATTTCAACGCTCAGTGGAACAGCCCATCAGTGTTTAACAAGTTCCCTGTTCTTTGTTTATTGCAAAGTTCACTTAGTCTACCTGTTGAATATGCATGGACAAAGGTTTTAATAGAATATAGAAGGTGGAACATTATACTAGTAGCCAGTTTAGAAATTAAATAAACAGATCTATCAACTTCCATTAGCAAACAGAGGAGACCCTGGTCTGTGAAAATGCGTGTTTACATGCAGGAAAGGTTTAACTAAAGTATAGAGTCCATTATTTAAGTATGAAAGGCTTAAACTTGCTAGATGATGTTGAGCAACAAACAGTGCAGATTCTGGTCAGAGGGATCCTCTAGAGTCATTGAATCCTGATCTAAACTGTTTGCAAATGGAAGGGCATGCGTGTCCTGCATTCAAAGGATTATGGGAATTGAAATACGTGTTAATTTTAAAAGGAATTGCTACTAAAAATATAAGAGTTTTAATCTTAAAACTGGTACGTTATAAAACTTATATATACTGTCTATACATGTGTAGTTTTCATTGTTATAGCAGAATGTCAAGATATTATTGATACTGTTGACTTTCTTTTTTATATCAAATTGAAAGTATTTGAATGACAAAACGAGTCATACCATTAACCCTTTACCTCAAAGAGAGGCATTTGCAAACAGATTTTGAGCTGTTTGATCAGCGTCTGCTCTGTTTGCTTATGGAAGTATGTACATGTAGATATGATTCTATATAGGCTACCATGGCCAAACGCTCTTGTGTTCATATACCATTTTTTCAAAATGCGTGATACTTATTCATGATGTATTTATTTCTGACATAAATATTCATGAATTGAATACTTTAGTAGTAGCCCATCTCATTCACTTTCAGTAGTTTTACCAATCTTGGTTCAACACGGCTTGGCAATACAAATTTGGGTAAAGCAAACATCATTTGAATGTTTATTCTGGAATACAAATTATACATTCATATAAATCAACATCAGCATGATCACTAATCAAAAGGTATTAAAAACACCCATTCCCTCATAAGTTATTTTTAGATCCTACATATTTGAATAAATCTACCGAAAAGGAACAATTACTAAATAAAATGAAAATTTTAGAATCGTATATAAAATGAAAATTTTAGAATCGTGGTTTTGAAACCATTGTGATAAATTGCCCCATATAAGCAAATGCTCTTTTTATCACAATGGTTTCTCAAAATGACAATGACATAGGTGTCGAAAAGTGTCACTATGAGGGAATTAGCAGCAAATGAGGTTAAGCAGCAAATCAAGATTAATTCTTAAACAAAAAGAAATAGAACAACTTTGTTTTGGAAATAAAGTAAAACCTCTCTAAACCGGATTTTCAAATTAGCATCAGTGCAGGTCTTTAATACAGGTGGCAGCTTAATTCAGGATAACAAGGTAGCTTTCTGTACGACGTTCATGCTGTATTAAGCAACTACATACCTAAGGACATTTAAATACTTCTTTATTAAAGATCTGATTAAGAGAAGTTTTACAGTATCTTCCAAAGTTCTGAGCTATTCATAAACAAATGTCTCCATTTTGTCAAGTCTATCTTTGGTCTTTGTAGAAATCGCACACAATGTCATACTTAACAATACAACCAATATATATTGACACTTAAGGTTCTTAAACCTTTTCTGTATAAATACGCCTTTATACGCCTTTGCAAACAGAGCAGGCCCAAATCAGACAGCTATGTATAGGCCGTTCGATCCAGGGTCTGCTCTGTTTGCTTATGGTATAACATAAATATGTTCAGCGAAGTTAAAAATCCCTGTGTCTATGTTCTATTATATCAATCATTACAATTATTATGATATGATCCTACAGTTTCTACAATAACCAAATATTCCCGTGCCCTTTTGTTTATATAACGGTTAATCTAATTATTAATATTCATGATGTCATTATTTCTTACATGAATATTCACAGAGTAAAGGATTAAATTCCAATTTCACTCATACACACTGAAACCATTATATCACAATACTTTGCAAAAATCAAGTAGTTCCTGTAGAATGAATGAAATGAAGGAATGTAGAAGGTCTGATGAGCGTTTGCTCTAGCTGTTCGCTTATGGAACTATATAGGTCTGATTCTACAGTATCTGCCAAGACCAAAAATGTCATTATAAATATTCAGCTAATAAGATAGTCTATGAATATAAAAATAAGGGGGTTAGTTGGTTCATATCATCTACACAGAATCTGCAAATACATACATTACTGGAACACATCCGATACTACAGCCTGTAATGACAATTTTAATAATTCCTTCCTCTTTTGATTATTTCTCATGGTGGAATGTATATGCTTAACAGACTAAGGGTCTTGTCAATGTCAAATTTCAATTAAATTGTATCTGTAATAAACCCTTTACTTCATGATTATCTTTGGAAGAAACAATGGCATCACGAATATTAATTATATGAATGTTTAAATAAAAGAAAATGTGTCCATGGGACACGGATGCCCCCGCGAGCAAGCAGAAAGTAGATGAACGACAGACCTGAAAAGGGGAGACGGTACAACTCACTAGGATTATGCTTCAGGCTAAATATAAAATCATCCAGCTTACACGAGCGAAGAAATCTTTTACGAATTTTTTTGTCATCAAACAATCACCAAAATTCAATCAAAGTGTCGGCAAACAGGAAGTAGATGAACGACATACCTGAAAAGGGGAGACACGGTACAACTCACTAGGATTATGCTTCAGACGAAATATCAAATCATTGCAGCTTACCCGAGCAAAGAAATCTTTTAAGAAATCTTTTGTCATCAAACAATCACCAAAATTCAATCAAAGTGTCGGCAAACAGGAAGTAGATGAACGACAGACCTGAAAAGGGGAGACACTGTACAACTCACTATGTTTATGCTTCAGACTAAATATCAAATCATTGCAGCTTACACGAGCCAAGAAATCTTTGACAAAAGATTTTGAGGACGGACGCACGGGATGGACAAGGGTAAAACTTAATGCCCCCGTCACCTAAAGACGGGGGCATAAAAAGCATATTAACAGAAGAAATTTTGCCAAGGCGGAAACTGCACATACCTATATCATCAAATAGACAAAAAGATCAGTCTGATCAGATTGCTCTTATAGGAGCCCTGTGATCTGGGTCTACTCTGTTTGAAAAGGTGTATTTATGGAGTAAAGGGTTAAAGAGATACTACCGTCTTTCATAGGGACATTCTAACATGAGTTGAATTTGAAAATATTCCACATCATCACCACGCAGTTTTATACTTTATTAATATCCCTTAGTAAAGGGATATCGCTTCCTTTCACACATGCTATCTATCCTACAATACAGGGATACCCTACCATCATCTCATGTTAATGAGATATTACTTACTTTCGAAAATACCATCTAATCAACTTTACCAGGTACATCCTACTTTAATATCCTATATTAAAAGAATATTACTTCCTTTCACAAATAACATCTAATCAACATCACCATACAAATCCTACTCTAATATCCGATATCATAGGGATATTAACTTCCTAACCTTATTAACCAAATTCACTATATATCATACTTTAATATCTTGTATTAAACGGATATTCCTTCATTTTGACAAATACCATCTAATCAACATTGCCATGTAATTCCTACTCTAATCTCCAATATCACAGGGATGTTACTTCCTTTCACAAATACCATCTTTAAACCAAATCCATATACACAAATTCACCTGTTAAATCCAACTCTAATATCCTATATTAAAGGGATATTACTTTCTTTTACAAATACCTTCTAACCAAATTAAACCCCAACTCTAATACCCTATATTAAAGGGATATGTCTTTCTTTCACAAATACATGTACCATATAAAAAAAAAGGTCACTATGCAAATCCTACTCTATTACTATCTTCTTGTAAAGATATATCACTTGTTTAATAAATATCTTCTAATGAAGAACTATTTTGCAAATCCTATCCTATATCAACTCTTGACCAGAAAGAAGTACTTTTGGGAACAGAGTGCACTCTGATCAAGCGCCTCCTGCAGGAGCTATCTGATTAGGGTTTGTTCTATTTGCGTAAGGAATAATATAGATCCGACTCTACAGTTTCTGCCAAGGTACATCATGTCCTGGTTTATGTAATTAAATAATCTGCTAATTAATACTCATGATGGCATTATTTCCTACATGAATATCCATCATGTAATGGGTTAAGGACATACTTTACTCACATATCACATTAACTAAGTTTTATTTCCTTTCAGAGATAATTTCAAATATCCCATATTAATATTTTACTCCATAAATACGCCTTTCTACTCCTTTGCAAACAGAGTTGATCCAGATTAGACAGACCCTGTAGGAGCTGTCTGATCAGGGTCTGCTCTGTTTGCTTATAATATGATATATATGATTTTATAGTTTCTGACATGACCAACTATATATGTGTCCATGTGCTATTGTAACAATCTGATTAATATTCATACAATAATACAAGATACTAGAATCTTTATTTTGAGTCGGCTGTACAACAAATAACATAAGATACAACAATAAGATACTATTTACCGACTATGTAACAAAAACACAACAACCTGTGGAGTTGAAAATATATGTAGATCAAAGCATGGATAATACACAGTACAAAGTTAAAATCAGAAAACATTAAGTATTTGTAAAATACACAAATATTTGTTAAAGAGTCATATATAAAGGATACAATACTAATTAAAAATTATAAAAGTATACGTATTTCAAAAATGTATCACATATTTCCAATCACAGCAAATCATGATGAAAAGGTTATTTGTTGTAAATATAAAAAGTATTGTTTGTTGACATCCAACACTGAAGAATTCCTTCTTTATTCTTTAACCCTTACCCTCATATTAATTCCTCTTCATGCATATGAGGAGACGACGACCTAGATCAGACGGCTCCTAAGATCAGGATTGGCTCTGTTTGGTTTTGACATTACATTGACCCGATTCTAAAGCGTTGTCAAAGCAAAATATTTCCTTTAAAAGTTTACATATACAAGATGTGTTTGTTAAACACTATGCCCCAAATATGACCTTTAACCTTGATGTATGACCTGATGTATGTTTGCCTCCATAAGTTGCACATGCATGTAAAGTTTGAAGTATGTATGTTGATTATCGACAAAATTATTGCCCATCTAAATTTGACCTGTAAGTTGACCTTTGACCTTGACGTATGACGTTGACCTTAATATGTCATGCCAAAAACTGTTTGTCTTTATAAGTTGCACATGCATGCCAAGTTTGAAGTATACATGTGCAATGGCTACAATATTATCGTCAACGTTACAGTTGGGAACAAACCAAACAACAAACAGAGCAAAAACAATATGCCCCCCCTGGGGGCATAAAGAGTACAGATAATAAATACTCATGTTACTATTTTTTTTACAAAAATGTTGAACAGGGAAAGGGTTAATATTTATCCATGTCTATAACAAGTCAAATTAAAATTTGTAAAATATGTCTTTGCACAAACACCGATACATGTATTTACATATATAATATTTTATCATATATATATACAAATGCAAAGAACCCCGCTGTGGACTTTGTAGATGCATAGTGGAAGGTTCATTCTTATGTTTAAACAACAGAATATTCCATGTAAAAGAAAATATGAACTGCACTGTTAGAAATGTACTGTATGTTCCCATTTGTAATGGATGCAGAGAATTTTAACAACATAGCAAAATTAAAAAAAAAAGGTTCCATTGAAGTGTGTATGTATGTGTTTCATTTGTTTCATTTTCATGTGTTAACCTACGAATAGGGAGACAATTAGCAAAAAGAAGAGACAAATCAAAACCCTTATCACAGGTGCCCAACTTCAGATGGTGTCCAAAAAAACTTAAAAATTCAAAAAGGTTCTGAGATATGACAGACCACTAAATTTTTCATTTGATAAATTATGACAAGAGGGCCATGATGGCTCTAAATCGCTCACCTGGTTACTATAGACATATGCATACACTGTGTTTCTATGTAAAAATAAGTAAGCTTCAGATTTGGGCCAATATTAAACCAAGGGCCATAATTTTAGGCCTTGAGTTTCAAATTTGAACAATCTAAATAAAGGAACATTAGATGATGCTTCATATAAGTTTCAAAGTTCCTGCCCTTACAATTTCACAGGAGATTTTAAAGATTTTCCTATGAAAAACTGATAAGCCAAAGGCGGGGCCATTTAGGTCCAGGGGTCATAATTTGAATAATCTTGGTAGAAAACCATTAGATGATAATAAATTCTAAATGTCAAAGGCCTATGCCTTACAGTTTAGGAGAAGATTTTTAAAGATTTTCCTATGAAAACTGATAAGCCAGGGACCGGGGCCATTTTTGGCCCGGGGGTCATAATTTGAACAAACTTTGTAGAGGACCAATAGATGATGCTACATACCAAATATCAAATGTCTAGGCCTTACGGTTTCATAGAAGAAGATTTTTAAAGATTTTCCTATGAAATACTGATAAGCCCCGGGGCGGGCCATATTTGGTCCAGGGGTCATAATTTAAACATTCTTTGTAGAGGACCATTAGATAATGCTACATACCAAATATCAATGATCTAGGCCTTACAGTTTCATAGAAGAAGATTTTTAAAGATTTTCCTATGAAAAGCTGATAAGCCCCGGGGCGGGGCCATTTTTGGTCCGGGGGTCATAATTTGAACAATCTTTGTAGAGGACCAATAGATTATGCTACATACTAAATACCAAAGGTCTAGGCCTTACGGTTTAAGAGAAGAAGATTCTTAAAGATTTTCCTATGAGAAACTGATAAGCCTCGGGGCGGGGCCATTTTTAGGCCGGGGTCATAATTTGAACAATCTTTGTAGAGGACCGTTAGATGATGCTACATACCAAATATCAAAGGTCTAGGCCTTACGGTTTCAGAGGAGAGGATTTTTAAAGATTTTCCTATGAAAAACTGATAAGCCCCGGGGCGGGGCCATTTTTGGTCCGGGGGACATAATTTGAACAATCTTTGTAGAGGATTATTAGATAATGCTACATACCAAATATCAAATGTCTAGGCCTTACGGTTTCAGAGAAGATTTTTAAAGATTTTCCTATGAAAAACTGATAAGCCCCGGGGCGGGGCCATTTTTGGTCCGGGGGTCATAATTTGAACAATCTTTGTAGAGGACCATTAGATGATGCTACATACCAAATATCAAAGCTCTTGGCTTTGTGGTTTCAGAGAAGAAGATGTTTAAGTAAATTGTTGACGACGCACGACGCACATACGCACGACGCCGGACGCCGGACACTGCCCCCTCACAATACCTCACCTGGCAATTTGTGCCAGGTGAGCTAAAAAGGGAGATAATTCATTCAGGCACGAAGCGAAATTCATTCATGCACGAAGAGACAAATCAAATCCTTTATAGGAGTTGCAACTTTAGATTATCTTCAACAATAGTGCAAATTTTAAAAAAGTTCTGTTGAGATATAATAAAGGAAAGCTCCGGACAATTTCATTTATAAAAATCAAAAAAGGGAGATAATTCATGAATGACGAATCAATCAAATCAAAACCGCAATTGCAGGTGCACAATTTCTGATGGTGTTCAACAGTGCTACTTAATTTAAAAAAAAATCTTTAGAAACCATGGCAGAATTTGAAACTTGAAACTTAATCACTTGGTTAAACGCCTATTTTTGCAAATAATGCATTCAATGGCGTTGTACATTGACATAAATAAAATCAGAGACAAATAAAAATCGATAGAGGATATACAATACACGAATATACATTTAAGAAAGTATGAAAACTAAAATCCATAAAACGATGGTTAAAAAACTGTTATAATATACTAAAACCCAGACTTTATATAAAGTACTTTATGCATCTAAAACACGCGGACAGTTTCTACGAAATATTAAAAAGTGAATCAAATAAAGCTGTGGATTGAATGTCATATATTAAAATTACGAAAAGGGACATAATTCAATAACGAAATGACAACCATAAGTGCAATCGCAGGTGCACAACTTTAAATGGTGACCAACAATACTGCATAAGTTAAAAAATGTTCCGTTGAAGGATGACAAAGTAAAGCTCCAGACAAATTCCCTCTATTAAAATTATGAAAAGGTAGATAAATCAATAACGAAATAACAAATCAAAACTGCAATCGCAGGTGCACAACTTCAAATGGTGATCAACAATACAACATAATTTAGAAATGTTCCGTTGAAGGATAGCAGAGTAAAGCTCCGGACAAAATTCCGCCTACAGAGGGACGGATGGACAGACGGACGGAGTGATTTCAGTATACCTCCCCTACACTTCGTTATGGGGGTAAAATAAAGTAAAGAGAGAGCAGCAGTAAAGTGGAGGCTCAAATGCAAATCTAAAGGAATGAGCAAACAGTGAAATCATTTTCACTGAGGAATGGAAGTCAACAGCACTGATGTTTCATATTAGTTAAATTCACAATTCAAATATCAAAATAAATATGATCAATAATACCACTCAACAGCTTACACAATACAATAAATGTCAGTACAATATCACAGAAAAAACGTAGCAAACTATCTTGCATAGTATAATAACAAAGATTTCATATCATAACAATAAAGAAAAAAACACGAAAGTTCACACATTAATAAACAGTGTTCATGTAAAAATAGTTCATTCGACTGTTAACATCAAAATTTCACCATAACTGCCTTTGTGCATGTCTGAATCTTCTACACATTCTACATGCGTATACACATTGTTTAATTAAAAGTTCTTATTTAAAGTATGGAATATCTGTATACAACTAATTTCAATACTGCCGGTGCCCTCTTTTTTTCTGAACCAGTAACCTGTACGCCTCTGTCCAAGTATGGGTACAATGTCTAAAAAGAATGTCAGGCGGAAAATCTGTCAATATCCTAACATCTAACAATGGTTGCTCCATGGCATCTAGATAGGCTGACAGGTAATCAGACAGTCTGCAAAATAGTAACCAAAGTGTATTAGTTTTTAGTCCTTAGAACTACTGTACAATCAATCAGTATGCAAATTCCATACCTTTGGGCTGTCGTACCAAAGAACATATTACTAAAACTATTTAAGTTCAAACATTTGACCATGCAAGCAGTTATTTGGTACATGTATCTCATTTTGATTCCAAACTGATGTAAATATACACTATACAGTAAAATCCATCTAAATAAATATAAAAAGGATATTGCACTAAGGATTATGACTCCAGAGATGACAGTCCCACCTTGGTTGTCATGCCTTAGTTCACATAATAATTCGAATGTTAAAATTATATACATCTATCCTTCAAAATGGTCTGGTGCCGGTCTTATAAATGCACAGAATAACCCCTCTAAACCCAATACGACACTAATTTCAGTATACACATCAGTCTTGGAGGCAGGTTGCAGCTTAATGCAGGTTGAAAGTCATGCTGAAAGTAGAGGAGCTTTCTGTATGACTTTCACTCTGCTTTAAGCAGCCACCTGCCTAAAAGTATCGAAATTCTTCTCTACTAGAATTCCGGTTTAGAGAGGGTTTTAATTTACCACTGAAACTATCGTAGGTTCTAACATACGACTATCACACCTGGAAGTTGCGATCGTCATGCCAGAACTTACGATAATTTCTCTTGTAGGACGTTAGCCTTATTTAATGCACACTATATAATTTACAGTAACTTTGGCGATCCGATAGTAGTGAGGTTTAAGGGTAAAGCAAAATATATCGGCAACATTTTTTGAATGGCAGATTCATAAATACACGTACCTGTTATCTCTTGGGTCCTGGTAATCTTCATCATCTGGGTTTTCTTTTACTGCAATCTTGAGCACAATGTATTCATGTAGGATTTCAACAAATCGGGACAGATTGTCAATAGACAGTGGCTTAGCATAGTCCATGAACATCTGTAACACTGGTTCAGGCAAGTCTTCGTGAAAATCAGCTCCAACACTCTCAAACATGTTCTGAAATGATTCATACAACATGCCTAATTACGAATGGCTGCTTCCAACACGGTGACTTCCACTTCAACCATGGGTAGTAAATGGAGTGACCTCCCTTGAACACTGAACATTTATCTCTTCCCTTCAAACACCATTTCATGCATTTGCAAACAGAGGAGACCCAGATCCTATAGGAGCCGTCTGAATACGGTCAGCTGTTCTTGCTTTTGAAATTATAATAGATCTGACAATACAGCAAATACAAAACATGCATACATATGTCATTTTCAAAATTCAGCTAATAAATATTTCTAATGTCATTATTTCTGAGACGAATATTCAACAAGTCATTCTTTCTGAGATGAATATTCAACAAGAAAAGGGTGAAATGTATGTAAACATTGTTTTACACACTTTCAGATATTAAGGAAAGCTACTTTGGTAGGTGAACCAGACAGACAGTGATGAGTAACCAATATATTCTTCAGTAAGTATTTTATGACGGTATTGTCGCACTATTGCCATAAGTAATTTAACCTTTAGCCTGCAGAGTAAATGTTTGGCAATAGAAAATGTTGTCTCAATCAGTGTTCAAAACTGAATATCTTGCATTTCTTTCAAAATTACAATCAGAGTGTCAGTTTGGATCCTGATGAGACATTGTTATTCTGCGTCTCATATGGATTCAAACTATTTGCATTGGTTATCACTCATCAATTGACAGCAGGCTAATGCAAACAAGAGTAGACCCTGACCAAACAGTTCCTGTAGGGGCCATCCGATCCAAATCTACTCTGCTTGCTTATGAAACAATATACATGTAATTCTACAGTTTCTGTAATTTCTGCTATAATAAGAAATAACAAACGTGTATGGTCATTATAAATTAATTCAGCTAATTAGTCAGTCAGCTAATTAATATTCATAAATTATTTTTAACATAAATATTCATTAGCAAAGGGTTAAATATGCTTGAAACAAATCCAATCAAAAGTTCCACATGAGATATTCTACTGAATAGTATATATTCTATATTTATTCCAAATTTAAATACTGAGTATTCATGAGCAAAATAATTATCATGACATATGGAAGGTTGAACATTGCAGCCATTTCAGAAAGTAAACAAGGGCATGTTGAATTGCTATGCAAGACATGACCGGATTGAAAAAAAACCTCCACTCTCCCCACCCCGCCCACCCATGGTGTGGTTGACCATGGTATATGCATGACCACCTAAATGGTATTAGTACCTACTTTCATACATTGAATCAGTAAATAAAAAGTTATTGTCCCGACAAGAAAATATGAAAAAGGGGAGTAACTCCTAAAATATTGAGCTAGAGTTATTGCCCTTATGCATGACACTACATCTCATCATGCTTGTTCCATATGTGAAGTTTCAAATCAATTGAACCAATAGATAAAGAGTTATTGTCCGGACAAAAAATATGAAAACGGGGAATAACTCCAAAAATATTGATGCTAGAGTTATGGCCCTTGTGCATGACACTACTCCTGATCACGGTTCTTCAATGTGTGAAGTTATAATGAATTTGACCTAACTGTGTAGGAGATATTGCCCGGACACGAAGCGTGACAGACGGACTGACAAGAAAATATGAAAAAGGGGAATAACTCCAAAAATATCGATGCTAGAGTTATGGCCCTTGTGCATGACACTACCCCTCATCATGATTGTTCCATATGTGAAGTTTCAAATCAATTGAACCAGTAGATAAAGAGTTATTGTCCGGACAAAAAAATATATAAAGGGGGAATAACTCCGAAAATATTGATGCTAGAGTTATGGCCCTTGTGCATGACACTAGCCCTCATCATGCTTCTTCAATGTGTGACGTTATAATCAATTTGGCATAACTTTGTAGGAGATATGGCCCGGACACGAAGCGTGACAGACGGACGGACGGACAGACGGACGGAAGGACGGACGGACGGACGGACGAAATCGAGCAAACCTATAGTCCCCCAACCGGTAACCGGTGGGGGACTAATAAAGTGATCTATTTAATTCTATTAGCAAATAGAGCCAACCCTGACCAGACAGCTCCTACAGGTGACATCTTATCTGGGTCTACTCTGTTTGCCAATGTGTGAAAAGGCTTGACACTTAAATTGCTGAATACTTAAAACTGGTTCCTGAATATTTTCTCAATATTAATTAAAATGTTGTTATAAAATTAATCACTGATGACATTGCTTTGTATGACAAACAGTGCAGACACTGATCAAAGGGTTCCCCCAGGAGCCATTTTAATCTGGGTCTACAGTGTTTGCAAAGGTCTTACATGGTTTCAGCACATTAGGGATTAATGCTAATCTGCGAAAATTTGAAACAAATCAGATAAAAAGTATAATTCTGCATGTTGAATGATTACAGCTAGAACTGTTTCTCTTACGTACACTGTACACCACTGGTATTCATCAGTGAGAGATTGAAGAGTAGTACACAGGTAAGTTGTGTGATATTCAAAAGGACTTTCTGTGCTTAACCCTTTACTAAATACACATTTCTACAACTTTGCAAACAGAGTAGGCCCAAATCAGAAGGCTACTATAGGATCCATCTGATCAGGGTCTGCGCAGTATGCTTAAATGTATAATATAGATGTAATTACATGTATACAGTTTCTGCCATGGCCATAATGTCATTATGTGTTCATTATGTCATTATAAAAATGAATTCACTTAATATTCATGACGTAATTATTTCTGATATGAATATTCATAGAGTAAAGGGTTAATGACAGACAAATGTATCACTGTATGCGCCACACATTAACCTGTTACCTCATGAATGTACATAGCAGAAACTAGAACACTGACTAAGTTAGAAAAGGCCCCATATAATGTCGTCAGTTGGACTAATGTGCAAAAAGGTGAAATATCATAGCCAATAATTCTGCAGATTCTGTTATTAACTTTGGAATTACTTCTTTACTTTTAGCTGAATTACATAGGCTAGACAATTGATAATTGGTATGCAGATAACGAGGGTAAAGGCCTTTCACTTGATACAAGGATACATGACATCAGGTCAAGGTCACTACATGTATTTCGAAAACTTTGCCGTTTTTAACAAACTTTAACATTGTTATAACTTATGAACTACAAATGCCAGTCAATTTATCTTTGGTATACAGATGACTTTGAAATTAGGTCAAGGTCACTATTTTGACAAGTCAACCATCATTTAAAAACTTTAACATTTTGTCTTAACTTCTAAACCACATATGCTAGACAATTCATATATGGTATGGAGATAGCTTTGGTGAAGGCCTTTCAGTTGATACAAGGATTCACGAACGCTAGGCAATTCACCTTTGGTATTCAGATAGCTTTGGTAAGGACCTTACAGATGACATAAAGATACTTGAAATCAGGTCAAGGTCAAGATAACTATTTTGAAAACTTGGCTGTCATTAAAATTTTGTTATAACTTCTGAACTACATATGCTAGACAATTTATATTTGGTATACAGATAGCTTGGGTGAAGATCTTTCACCTGAAAAATCCGGGTTTACTGCGGTTTCCGCAATTTTTATGCCCCCATTGACGATAGTCAGGGGGCATATTGTTTTTGTCCTGTCTGTTTGTCCATTTGTCTGTTTGTTTGTCAGCAACTTTAACATTGGTCATAACTTTTGAGCCAGTACAGATAGAGACTTGATATTTGGCATGCATATGTATCTCATAAAACTGCACATTTTGAGGGATGAAGGTCATCCTTGAAGGTCAGAGGTCAAATATATGGGTCAAATCATCGACTTTAACATTGGCCATAACTTTTGGACCAGTAGAAATAGAGACTTGATATTTGGCATGCTTGTGTATCTCATGAGGCTGCACATTTTGAGGGGTGACATGTCAAGGTCAAGGTCATCCTTCAGGGTCAAAGGTCAAATTGTCTGTTTCTTTGTAACTTTAACGCAACCCTAACATTGGTCTTAACTTTTGAGCCAGTACAGATAGAGACTTGATATTTGGCATGCATATGTATCTCATAAAGCCGCACATTTTGAGGGGTGACATGTCAAGGTCATCCTTCAAGGTCAGAGGTCAAATATATGAAGGGGCATATTGTTTCACATACACATCTTGTTGCTTGTTGATATTCAAGGGCTATAATCCTGTAGTGCCTAGATTGATCTGACTGGTAATTAAATTTGTCGAAGAAAATATTTACACTAACATTTTCATCAAGTTAGGTGACAATCAGATAGAAACTTTTGAACTTTGAGAGTGCATAAGGCTGACTTTGTCCATTTTGATGCTATTGAATGACCATAATCCTAAAAAGCCTGAGGCGGAACAGCTGGTTAGCAAACATGACATATATTTCCTACTTACACACATTTTCAGCGAGTTTAATGAAGATCTGATGAAAACTGTTTGCGTTAGAGAGCTGACAAAAGAAAACAATCAAAGGCCTGAATGGCCATAATGGCGTTCGGGTTTGATATGGATGTTTTGTGTAAGGGGGGAAGTTGATGTACATGTTAATAACAATAACGTCTTGGAATTGATAACAGTATTAATAACAACACATTTTGTGAAACACTATGCCTCTGATTGTGACAAATATAAATTTGACCCGTAATGTGACATTTAACTGTAATATAACCTTGATTTTAATAAGCCCCCCCCCAAAAAATAAATAAAAAAATAAATAAATAAATAAAAATAATAAAAATGTTCGCCTCTGTAAGTTGTATAGTCATGCCAGGTTTGAAGTATGTATGTGCAATGGTTACAAAGTTATTACCAACATTAAAGTTTGAGCCAAGCCAAAAAACAAAAAAGTCAACCCCCCCTCCCCCTTGATTGGGGGGATAAAAATATGACAGACTGAAACAAAAGGAGCCTGTTTCAGGCTGTCGGCTGTTTATATATAGTTTCTACTTTGGCAAAAGAATATCTTAATTATGTTCATGATGTCATTATTTCTTATATGAATATTCATGAAGTAAGGGGTCAATTAATGCTTTCATGTCCAAAGCTGATGTCACAACATCAAAATGATACAAAGGCTACCTATAATCCTACATTTTTTGTTCAACTAATTCTTACACATAACATTTATTTTTCCATGTTCAGCACTCGTTTATTATGAACAAATGTAGTCTGCTTACAAATTTGAAGGTAGACTGTTTTTATTTTTAATATTACTAAGTAGATCCATACATGTACATACAATTACGGTAGTTGTTTGGAACCTGATGAAACTCAAATTCAGAACTACAGTCAGAAGTAGAGTTGTAAGCTGGGAAAGACATTTCAACAAATAATTATTGCTACCTATTTTACGGTTTTACTTCTTGTAAGATTTAGACTTTTGTTGAGGTTGGGTGCCATAGTCACACGCTGTTCGATGCGTGATAAATGTGTATATGGGAATTCCGAATTTCATTGGTTGATTTATTTTTTGAGTACGGGTCAAGCGGAAATGCAATCGGAAACGTCAGCTATATTCCTTCTGCTTTAGAGCGCCAAGGTGTTGCGAAAACTACGGTAAAAATATTCGTTCGCGTCTTCTTCCGATTAAAGTACATGTACAGGGCCCACTCTGGAGCATCGACGTACTTGGAGTTTATTAAAATTCAAGACTTTTAAAAAGTTCATCTTTGTGTAGATTAGTACTAATTATCTCACACAGCGAATTATGATTAAATACATGAAGAGTAAACAAATACATGAACATTTTACAGACTTGAAGAAAACTATTTTGTCTTGCGCATGTTCACTAGACAAGTGAACTCGTTGCCGTAAAGAGACCGACTAGTATATGGCGTTGCGAATGCCATAAAAATGTTCAAAGGAACACATGTGTCATCTGCTAGGAGAAGTGTAAGATTAAAACTAGAAATGTGTCCATAGGACACTGATTCCCCAACTTCAGATTTTTTGTCACAGAAGGTAAGGGCCATAATTATGTATGTAATGACTGAAGCGATCTATGCCATTTTTGCAAATAAATGGCTGCTCCTCCTAAACGACTGAAGAGATTTACATGGCTATCTAACTTGACCAAGATATAATGGCAACAAACATGTTTATAAAGTTTGGTGTGGATTGGACAAATACTTTTCAAAAAGAGCCTGGACAAGATATTTTTAAAGTAATTTTTACAAATACAGGGCCGCAACTCCTAAACCACTGAAGCTATTTATATGGCTATCAAAGTTGACCAAGATATAATGGCCACAAGCATATGTGTAAAAGGTTGGTGAGGATTGGACAAACACTTTCCAAGACAGAGTCCTGACAAGATATTTTAAAGTATTTTTTGCAAATAAAGGGCCGCAACTCCTAAATGACTAGAGCGATTTACATGGGTATCGAACATGACTAGGACATAGAGGATCTGATGCGTGTTGTCTTTTAAGATCACATGTTCCTAAACAAGCCTAAGAAAATGTCATAAAGCGAGCCTTGGCAAGCTTAATAACATTTTCTTGGTGAGTTTAGGAACATGTGATCTTAAAAAGACAACGAGCATCAGATTCTTTTTCTCACATACCAACAAAGTATATTTTCGCCGTTTAAATGACATGTAAACATGGGTTTCCATGGTTTGACGTCATATATAACGTGTGACGTCATATATATTTTAAAGTGATCTTACACGTGTTACAGATCAGGAAATCTTAACCCGTTGTTCTAACTCGGAGATAAGGGTAGGTATGTGAGAAATATTGCCACAAACATGTGAGTACAGTTAGGTGAGGATTGAACAAATATTTTCCAAGAAAGGGTCCTGATAATTTTTTCTAGATGTGCGTACGGACGTTCGGGCGGACGTACGTATAGTACGTATACGTACGTACGGACAAGAGCAACCCTATATGCCCCACTTTGTGGGTGCATAAAACAGAAAGTGTGACGCACAGACAGACAGACATACGGACATACAGACAACTGTAAGTAGTCCCTATGTGACATACTGCATCTTTGCAGATGACACAAAAAGGGGACACTGCGATGGATGGACTGACAGACATACAGACAGGGCATTTTATAGGGCACCACAAGGTGTTGGGCACTAATAATGACATAATAAATATTAATTTTTATTATGACATAATGAATAAGGGAGTTTTGGACCATGGCAAAAACTTGAGAATGGATCTATATAAACCTGAGAAGATCCTAATCAGAAAACTCCTGCAGAAGTCTTCTGATTTGGGTTTATTCTGTTTGCAAAACATACCTACAGAACATATGAAAAGACACAGACTTACCTCTCTGGTCTGGGTGTGGTCAGCAATCTCCTTGGCCTTCAGAAGACTCAGCAATAACCATAACGACTTAGCATATCTGAACTGGCACTCTTGCCTGGCCTGAAACACAACAATACCTCAGTCATCAACACCTTCTATAACTATGGTATGAGCTGTGTCACAAGAACATGACACATGAAATATACATTCTGTGTTACTTGCAACCAGTATTAAACTGCCATCAGCCTTAAAGACCTATTAGCATTAGACCCATTTTAACCCATACCTTTAAGACTAACTTAGACCCAAGCTCCTTGAATAAATCTACTTCAAAGGAAACTTTTACAACCGTGTACTCTTTAAACCATTGTGAGAAATTGTTTCTATTGTGTAAATGCTCTATTTATCACAATGATTTCAAAAAGTGACTTGCACAATGATGTCAAAAGGCATCAATATAAAAGAATGAGCTAAGTGTATATGGTATGCAAGAGGGAATGGGTTAAAAGAATGTATGGGTATGGAGTGCCCAGGTAGTCACAATAGTTTCCTTATTTTCCTCAATATCCATACAATGACATGTATTCAGTGTCCAGGTAGCTACAATAATTCCCATTTTTTCCTCTATATCCTTACAATGACATGTATTTAGTGTCCAGGTAGTTACAGTAGTTTCCCAATTTTTCTGTATCAATGACATGTATGTAATGTCCAGGAAGTTACAATAGTTCTCCCCCTTTTCTCTTTATATCATTACAATGACCTGTATGTAATATCCAGGTAGTTACAATAGATACCACTATTTCATTACAACGACATGTAGACATTTCCTCTATATCCTATCAATGGCATGTATGTAATGTCCAGGTACATTTGTAGTTACAATAACCCCCCTTATTTTCTCTATATCCTATTAATGGCATTTATGTAATGTCCAGGAAGTTATAATACCCCCCTATTTTCCTCTATATCCTATCAATGGCATGTATGTAATTTCCAGGTAGTTATTTGTAAAACAGCGAACCTTTTGACTGGTGAGAGAGTTTCCCATTTTCAGTTTGCTGACCATGAATTCATCTAGACTCTGTTGTGGGTCCCCGCCTACAGATGTCAGGAAGCTGATTGTGATATCTAAGTTGTCTAGGGAAGTACACAGGTCCGGCAGGGACTTGAACTCGCTACTAATCTGGCTCTTCACAGCTGCATTCAAACCTTCCTGTGGAATTTTCTCAGCAAGCTTCTCAAAGACAATGGCATCAGTGATTTCAGCCCTGTACACCATCTGTTCAATCTGTAAAGTGATATCAATCAAATAGGTATACATGTATCTACAACAAGATCAAACTAGAGTTTGTTTTTGAGAAACTCATGTCTCCCCCCGGTACCCCGCTCCCGCACCCATGAGAGGAATGAATTCACCCCCTGGCACCCTCTACCCTGGCACCCATAAGAGGAATAAATTCATATGTCAACAAGAGTACCGCATACGGTACATTATACGCCCACTTGCAAACTTTCTCTGATTCAACATGCCTTATAAGTGTTGACATTTTCGTATCTGTGCTTCAAATCTTGATTTCCATATTAAGGTGATACTTTTTAAAAAAAATTGAAGTGAATATCTTATTAAATAATTTTTTTACAGCTAATCCTCATATTTGCAGATTTTTTAAAGTGCAACGGCCATAACTCTGTAAAGACAAACTGAATGAACCTCAAAATAAACTCAGCTTCAAATTTTGTTGCTTAAAACGTTTCTATTAAGTTTCATTTATATCATTTTAATAGTTTTCCCAGAAAACAAGAGACAAACTAAAAGCTGACCGACAAACAAAGCAACAAACACACAAAGTTCAAGGACCATAACTTTAGAATAAACTTACCAAAAACCCCGCAATATATGTGAAAATTCATATTAAGGTTTAACCATATGAAAAATTGAAGTAAATATCATTTCAAATGAAAAAGTTATGGCCATCCTCATATATATTTGCATAGATTTGCATGATTTATTTTAAGTGCAAGGGCCATACCTCCAAAACAACAAATCAAATGAACCTCAGAATTGACTTAGCTTCAGGTCTTGATGCATTAAACATGTGTGTGAAGTTTCATTAATATCTGTCAAAGCTGAGAACCTTCTGGTTTTAGAGAAGAAGATTTTCAAAGTTTTAATATATGTTTCTATTGAAAACAAGGTACCCCTTGGGCGGGGCCAATTTTGACCCCAGGGGCATAATTTATATAACTTTTGTAGAGGACCTAAAGATGATACTATGTGCCAAAGATGAAAGCTAAGAATCCTGTAGATTCAGAGGAGAAGATTTTGAAAGGTTCAAATTGTTGACGACTGACGACGCACGACGGATGACACACGCAGACAGGCGACGGACATCAGGCAATCACAAAAGCTCACCCTGAGCACTTTGTGCTCTGGTGTGCTAAACAAGAGGGCCAGAATGGCCCTGAAGCGCTCACCAGACAATCAGAGGAGAATATTTTCAAAGTTTTAACTGTATGTTTCTATAGAAAACTAGCCTGCCATTGGGCTGGGCCGATTTTGACAAAAGAGGCACAATTTATGTAAATTATGTAGAGGACCTGGACATGATGCTCTGTGCCAAATATGAAAGCTAAAAGCCTTCCAGTTTCAGAGAAGAAGATTTTTCAAAGATTTAACTATTTGTTTCTATTGAAAACTGCCCACCCCTGGGGCGGGGTCAATTTTGACCCCAGGGCCATAATTTATATAACTCTTGTAGAGGACCTGAACATGATGCTCTGTACCAAATATGAAAGCTAAAAGCCTTCCAGTTTCAGAGAAGAAGACTTTTCAAAGATTTCACTATTTGTGTCTATTGAAAACTGCCCACCCTGGGGCGGGCCCAATTTTGACCCCAGGGCCATTATTTATATTACTTTTATAGAGGACCTGAACATGATGCTATATGCCAAATATGAAAGCTAAGAGCCTTCCAGTTTCAGAGGAGAAGATTTTCAAAGATTTCACTATTTGTTTCTATTGAAAACTGCCCATCCCTGGGGCGGGGCCAATTTTGACCCCACGGACATAATTTATATAACTTTTATAGAGGACATGAACATGATGCTCTATGCCAAATATGAAAGGTGAGAACTTCTGGTTTTAGAGGAGAAGAATTTGCAAAGTTTTACTATATGTTTCTATTGAAAACAAGGCACCCCTGGGGCGGGGCAAATTATGACCCCAGGGCCATAATTTATATAACTTTTGTAGAGGACCTAAAGATGATACTATGTGCCAAAGATGAAAGCTGAGAACCCTGTAGATTCAGAGGAGAAGATTTTTAAAGGTTCAAATTGTTGACGACTGACGACGCACGACGGACGACGCACGCCGACGGACGACGGACATCAGGCAATCACAAAAGCTCACCCTGAGCACTTTGTGCTCTGGTGAGCTAAAAAATGCAAATGTGTGAAAACACATTTCTATGAATAAAAGGGATAAACTGACATAGTAGTAAACAGTGTAAACAGGAGTAGAAGAAGAACTAAGATACTTTCAGGCAGGAGGCGGCTTTTATGCAGGGTAAAATTTATCTGCATGGATACATGAAATTTTAGCCAAGGCAAAACTGTAAAATTATATATCTATATTATATCATAAGCAAACAGAGCTACAGGAGCCATCTGACCCGGGTCTACTCTGTTTGCAAAGACATTTATAGAAAGGCGTGTAATTATGGAGTAAAAGGGTTAATGACATTTCAAACTGAAACATGGGACTATTTGGCCATGGCAGAAACCGTAGAATCAGATCTACATAATACAATAAACAAACAGGCATTACAAGAGGGCTAGAATGGCCCTGAAGCGCTCACCAGACAATCAGAGTAGAGTATTTTCTCAGTTTTCACTATATATTTCTATAGAAAACTAGCCGGTCCTGGTGCGGGCAAATTTTGACCCCAGGGGCATAATTTAGAAAACTTTTGTAGAGGACCTGAACATGACGCTATGAGCCAAATATAAAAGCTAAGAACCTTCCAGTTTCAGGAGATGATTTTCAAAGTTTTCTCTATGTTTCTACTGAAAGCTACCCACCCCTGGGGTAGGGCCAATTTTGACCCCAGGCCCATAATTTATAAAATAATTGTAGAGGACCTGAACATGATGCTATGCACCAAATATGAAAGCTGAGAACAAGATTTTCAAAGAATTCACTATTTGTTTCCATTGAAAAATGTAGAGGACCTGAACATGATCTGTGCCAAATATGAAAGCTGAGAGCCTTCCAGTTTCAGAGGAGAAGATTTTCAAAGATTTCACTATTTGTTTCTATTCAAAACTGCCCACGCTTGGGGCGGGTCCAATTTTAACCTAGGACCAAAATTTATACACCTTTTGTAGAGGACCTGAACATGATGCTATGCGCCAAATATGAAAGCTGCAGAGAACCTTCCAGTTTCAGAAGATTTTCAAAGTTTTCACTATTTGTTTCTATTGAAAACTGCCCACCCCTGGGGCGTGGCCAATTTTGACCCCAGGCCCATAATTTATATAATTTTGTAGAGGACCTGAACATGATGCTCTGTGCCAAATATGAAAGCTGTGAGCCTTCCAGTTTCAGAGGAGAAGATTTTCAAAGATTTCACTATTTGTTTCTATTCAAAACTGCCCACCCCTGAGGCGGGGCTAATTTTGACCCCAGGGCCATTATTTATATGACTTTTGTAGAGGACCTAAACATGATGCTCGGTGCCAAATATGAAAGCTGAGAGCCTTCCAATTTCAGAGAAGAAGATTTTCAAAGTTTCCACAATTGGTTTATATTGAAAACTGCCCACCCCTGGGGCGGGGCCAATTTTGACCCCAGGTCCATAATTTATATAACTGTTGTAGAGGACCTAAACATGATGCTCTGTGCCAAATAGGAAAGCTGAGAGCCTTCCAGTTTCAGAGGAGAAGGTTTTCAAAGATTTCACTATTTGTTTCTACTGAAAACTGCCGATCCCTGGGGCGGGACCAATTTCAATCCCAGGGCCATAATTTATATAACTTTTGAAGAGGACCTGAACATGATGCTATATGCCAAATATGAGAGCTGAGAACCTTCCAGTTTCAGAGAAGAAGATTTTCAAAGTTTTCACTATTTGTTTCTATTGAAAACTGCCCACCCCTGGGGCGGGGCCAATTTTGACCCCAGGTCCATAATTTATATAACTGTTGTAGAGGACCTAAACATGATGCTCTGTGCCAAATAGGAAAGCTGAGAGCCTTCCAGTTTCAGAGGAGAAGGTTTTCAAAGATTTCACTATTTGTTTCTACTGAAAACTGCCGATCCCTGGGGCGGGACCAATTTCAACCCCAGGGCCATAATTTATATAACTTTTGAAGAGGACCTGAACATGATGCTATATGCCAAATATGAGAGCTGAGAACCTTCCAGTTTCAGAGAAGAAGATTTTCAAAGTTTTCACTATTTGTTTCTATTGAAAACTACCCAACCCTAGGGCGGGGCCAATTTTGACCCCAGGGCCATAATTTATATAACTTTTGTAGAACCTGATGATGATGCTCTGTGCCAAATATGAAAGCTGACAGCCTTCCAGTTTCAGAGGAGAAGATTTTCAAAGTTTTACTATATGTTTCTATTGAAAACTTCCCACCCCTGGGGCGGGGCCAATTTGGACCCCAGGGGCATAATTTATATAACTTTTGTAGAGGACCTAAGGATGATGCCATGTGCCAAAGCTGAAAGCTGAGAACCCTGTAGATTCAGAGGAGAATATTTTTAAAGGTTCAAATTGTTGACGATGAACGACGGACGACGCATGCCGACGGACGACGGACATCAGGCGATCACAAAAGCTCACCCTGAGCACTTTGTGCTCTGGTGAGCTAAAAAGGTTAACCAACGCGGACGCCAACGAGAGGGTCATGACAATCAAAAGTGGAGCTGATAATAAGAAACGCAGTAAACAAAATATGTCCCCCCACTTTGTTTGGTGGAACATAGCGAGCATGAACCAAACATAGACATGAGAAACTGTAATGAAGTCTATCAGTGAGTTTTAATCCTCTACTCTATAGAAATGCTTTTTTGGACCTTTTTGAAAACAGGAGCTGTTGGATCAGGGTCTGCACTGTTGGCACTCAGGACCTTTTAGGCGTGAGTTTATCTTGTGTTTCATATAAATAATTGCCAATATATACATATCAAACTATTTGCGATAATAAATCTACAAAAAGAGGGCCAAAATGGCCCTGAAGTGCTCACCAGACAATCAGAGGAGAAGAATTTCAAAGTTTTCACTATATTTTTCTATAGAAAACTAGCCGGTCCTGGTGCGGGCCAATTTTGACCCCAGGGGCATAATTTATATAACTTTTGTAGAGGACTTGAATATGATGCTATGAGCGAAATATGAAAGCTGAGAACCTTTCAGTCTCAGAGGAGAAGATTTTCAAAGTTTTCTCTATATGTTTTGACTGAAAACTACCCATTCCTGGGGTGGGCCAATTTTGACCGCAGGGCTATAATTCATATAACTTTTGTAGAGGACCTATACATGATGCTATGCGCCAAATATGAAAGCTAAGAACTTTCCAGATTCAGAGAAGAAGATTTTCAAAGTTTTCAATATTTGTTTCCATTGAAAACTGCCCACCCTTGGGGCTGGGACAATTTTGACCCCTGGGCCATAATTAATATAACTTTTGTAGATGATCTGAACATGATGCTATGTGCTAAATATGAAAGCTGAGCGCCTTCCAGTTTCAGAGGGGAAGATTTTCAAAGATTTCACTATTTGTTTCTATTGAAAACTGTCAACCCCTGGGGCGGGCCAATTTTGACCCCAGGGGCATAATTTATACAACTTTTGTAGAGGACCTGAACATGATGCTATGTGCCAAATATGAAAGCAGAGAACCTTCTGGTTTCAAAGGAGAATATTTTTAAAGGTTTACTATATGTTTCTATTGAAACCTTCCCACCCCTGGGGCGGTGCCAATTTTGACCCCGGGGGCATAATTTATATAACTTTTGTAGAGGACCTGAACATGATGCTATGTGCCAAATATGAAAGTTGAGCGCCGTCCAGTTTCAGAGGAGAAACTTTTCAAAGATTTCACTATTTGTTTCTATTGAAAACTTCCCATCCCTGGGGCGGGGCCAATTTTGACCCCAGGGGCATAATTTATAAAACTTCGCAGAGGACCTGAACATGATGCTATGTGCGAAATATGAAAGCTGAGATCCTTCCAGTTTCAGAGGAGAAGATTTTCAAAGTTTTCACTATTTGTTTCTATTGAAAACTGCCCAAACCTGGGGCGGCGCCAATTTTGACCCCAGTGTCATAATTTATATAACTTTTGTAGAGGACCTGAACATGATGCTATGTGCCAAATATGAAAGCTGAGAACCTTCCAGTTTCAGAGAAGAAGATTTTCAAAGATTTCACTATTTGTTTCTATTGAAAACTGCCCACCCTGGGGCGGCCCAATTTTGACCCCAGGGCAAAATTTATACAACTTTTGTAGAGGACCTGAACATGATGCTATGTGCCAAATATGAAAGCTGAGCGCCTTCCAGTTTCAGAGGAGAAGATTTCCAAAGATTTCACTATTTGTTACTATTGAAAACTTCCCACCCCTGGGACGGGCCAATTTTGACCCCAGGGCCATAATTTATATAACTGTTGTAGAGGACCTGAACATGATGCTATATGCCAAAAATGAAAGCTGAGAACCTTCTGGTTTCAAAGGAGAAGATTTTCAAAGGTTTACTATATGTTTCTATTGAAAACTTCCCACCCCTGGGGCGGGGCCAATTTTGACCCCGGGGGCATAATTTATATAGCTTTTGTAGAGGACCTGAACATGATACTCTGTGCCAAATATGAAAGCTATGCGCCTTCCAGATTCAGAGGAGAAGATTTTCAAAGATTTCACTGTTTGTTTCTATTGAAAACTGCCCACCCTTGGGGCGGGGCCAATTTTATCCCCAGGGCCATAATTTATAAAACATTTATAGAGGACCTGAACATGATGCTATGTGCCAAATATGAAAGCTGAGATCCTTCCAGTTTCAGTGGAGAAGATTTCAAAGTTTTCACTATTTGTTTCTATTGAAAACTGCCCACCCCTGGGGCGTGGCCAATTTTGACCCCAGGCCCATAATTTATATAATTTTGTAGAGGACCTGAACATGATGCTCTGTGCCAAATATGAAAGCTGTGAGCCTTCCAGTTTCAGAGTAGAAGATTTTCAAAGTTTTCACTATTTGTTTCTATTGAAAACTGCCCACCCCTGGGGCGGGGCCAATTTTGACCCAAGGGCCATAATTTGTAAAAATGTTGTAGAGGACCTGAACATGATGCTCTGTGCCAAATATGAAAGCTGAGAACCTTCAGTTTTCAAATGAGAAGACTTTTAAAGGTTTACTAAATGTTTCTATTCAAAACTTTCCACCCCTGGGTGGGGCCAATTTTATCCCCAGGGCCATTATTTATATAACTTTTGTAGAGGACATGAACATGATGCTATGTGCCAAATATGAAAGCTGATAACCTTCTAGTTTCAGAAGAGAAGATTTTCAAAGTTTTCACTATTTGTTTCTATTGAAAACTGCCCACCCCTGGGGCGGGGCCAATTTTGACCCCAGGGTCATAATTTATTTTACTTTGTACAGGACCTATAGGTGATGCTATGTGGTGCTGAGAACCCTGTAGATTCAGAGGAGAAGATTTTTGAAGGTTCAAATTGTTGACGCGGGACAACGCACGATGCACGCCGACGGATGACGGACATCAGGCGATCACAAAAGCTCACCCTGAGCACTTTGTGCTCTGGTGAGCTAAAAAGGTGGAGTTAAACTTACAAGTATTCATGGAGTAAAGTGTCAATAAAGTTAACCCAGCGTCAATTTTAACCTTTGAATGCAGGACATGAATGCAATGCCATTCGTAAACAGTTTAGACCAAAATCGAAGGGTTCCTCTAGGAGCCCTCTGATCAGGGCCTGCTGTGTTGTAAGGCAGAATCCACTAACACATTCAAGACTTTTATACTGAATGGACTGAGTGGATCGTAAGACAGTGATAGGCTTTTCCACTCTAATAATTTAGTATGGATAGGGTTAAGAGGCTTCACTGTATGTTGATAGAAATTATTTGTCAACAATTGGCAATGAATCAAAGACAAATGTTATGAGACTACTACTTTATAAACTGTTCCAACAAGAACTATCACTAAAGGTGATTAATACCCCCAACTGGCACATTTGACACAGAGATGAGGTCAATGCAGGACAACTTCAATCCGTAGTACTACCCATCAACTGGGATATTATTATTATATATATCTCATGGTCTAAACTGTAACTAAATATAAGGGGAGATACTTCAATAATGATGTGATGAAGTAAGTACAATTTCAATAAAGTCACATTGAAGCAAAGACCTATGAAAACCTATGTGTGTATAGGTATTTGAAGTGTGTGTGTGTGTGTGTGTGTGTGTTTCACTTGTTTCATTTGTTAACTTATGAAAAGGGAGATAATTAACAAAAATAGTATAAACCCTTATCCCAGGTGCACAACTTTAGATGGTGTTCAACAAAACTTCTGTTGAGGTATGTCCGCTAAATTTTCATTTGTTAAATTTAAAAAAGGGAGATAATTCATAAATGAAGAATCAAATCAAAACCGCAATTGCAGGTGCATACTTTTCAGATGGTGTTGAACAATACTACTTAATTTAAAAAAAATCTGTTAAAAGAAGTTCTGTTGGCGTGGGACAGAGTAAAGCTCAGGATTAAATTTCATATATCAAAATTACGAAAAGGGAGATAATTCAATAACGAAATGACAAATCAAAACTGCAATCGCAGGTGCAAAACTTCAGATGGTGACCACCAATAGTGCATAATTTAAAAATGTTCCATTGAAGGATGGCAGAGCTAAGCTCTGACAAAATTTTGTTTATTAAAAATACGAAAAGGGAGATAAATCAATAACGAAATGACGAATGAAAACTGTAATTGCAGGTGCACAACTTCAGATGGTGATCAACAATACTGCATAATTTTAAAAATGTTCCGTTGAAGGATGGCAGAGTAAAGCTACGAACAAAATTCCGTCTACAGACGGACGGACGGACAGACGGACGGAGTGATTTCAGTATACCCCCACTACACTTTATTGTGGGGGGTATAATAGAACAAACTGATCATTTTATTGTTTGTAACTGGAATCAAAACAGAGTTTTCAACTTGAATATTCAACCCTTTATTCCACAGATATGCCTTTTCTGACATATAAATGCAGTTTCTGGCAATTGTAAACAAAATAAACCCAGATCAGAAGACTC
This sequence comes from Azorinus chamasolen, assembly GCA_963576725.1. Taxonomy (NCBI): domain Eukaryota; kingdom Metazoa; phylum Mollusca; class Bivalvia; order Cardiida; family Solecurtidae; genus Azorinus; species Azorinus chamasolen. The sequence continues at coordinate 60,530,302 of OY755237.1, forward strand.
CAACTGGAGCTGTCTAATTTAGGTCTAATATGTTTGTAAATGCATGAAAATGCTTTTATATGAGGGAAAGGGATACACTATTGTTTTATGCAGTCCTCAATACTAGTCTGCTCCTCTTCCCACCTCACTTCTAAAATAAGGAAAGCTTACTTGTAATGCCCTGCCAACATCAATGCGTGACTTTGAGAACAGGAACCTGTCCATCAGTTGTTTTTCCAGCCCCTCGAAGTCATACTCAATCTTTGTGCCTTTACCAATCTCAAATGAGTATTTACAGTTGGCCAGCACTAGTGGGAGAACGTCCTGTTGGGGATCATAGCTGATCAGGTGGGCAGTGGTAACATCTCTAGGGGCCACTGTTGTCATAGTAATATGTCCCCTGCAAGCAAAATCGACACATAACATGGTTTGTAAAATCTTTCAATAAATTGAATTTCATACCATGTCCTTCTACCATAATACAGGTAAATTGGATTTGTAAAGTAAAATATGTTTTAGTTAGAAATACTTACCTGCTGTGAAATCTGCCTTAGGCTATCATTTATACCTTGTTACCGGAATTAAAAAGTCCTGCAAGTACCACATGACACGCCTGCAAGCCATGCCTATACCTTAGCCCATGGCCCGGCATGCCTTGTTTAATCATTGTTTTTTTGTTCCTTAAAGAGAATTAAACATGCGGCTGGAATGAGGGTTATCGCTTTCACAGCAGGTAATTGGTTCTACCTAAAACAGATTATACCTAAGTTTTAGAAGCAAACTACATTACCTGCTTGTCGCATAGGTGGGGAGGAAAATGTATTCATCAACATAATGACAGGGCTCAGCCGTAAGGCAATTTCAGAAGAAAATCCCTTCTCTCTAACGTATCTTCTGAGTGTGTCAATACACTTTTAAAACTGATATCTCATGTAATTTAATGATTGTACTGACAGCCAAAAACAGCCGCAAACTTTCCCGGGAGGAAAACGAAAAAGAATAATTAAGATGCCACAAGCGGACCCAGAGAACAAAGGATACTAAAAGTCACAAAAGAGCGCAAGTTAGCTGGAACTACTAGTATTCTTCCAAGAAGCAGCCCGAAGTATCCCATCCAAAGGTGCATGTTTAAAGAATTCCTAGGAAGTAGAACGGGTTCTGAGCTCATGGGGCCACATCTGTATAAAGCCGAGATCTAAGTCAGACAGATCAGAATACGCCAATTTAACAACAGAAGCAATCCTGCGAGAGATGGAAGCTGCCGAAATTTCATTCCGACCCTTAATGGGGATGAAAAGCCTCTTTCTGTTTCCCATCAACGTTTTAAACCTCTCAGGTAGAACTTAAGAACTCTAACTGGACAAAAGCTTTATGAAGAGACCAGAGAACACAAGATATATCCTATTTCAGTATCAGCAAACGAGAAGTCGGTTTCTGAAGTTTGAAAGCACGGATCAAGTCAGAAAGGACTTTGTGAGAACCATTGTCCTTAATCTGTCTTAAACTAAGGGTATGAGAGAGCATAGCTCTATACCATTTCATAGTACTGACAGCTAGTTTCTTCTTGGATAAGAGGAAAACTAGAAAGTTGGAAATGTCTTGGATAGAGGAACAGATTGGATCAGTTTAAGTTGAACTACACCTATCCGTGGAGATCTTCCACTTGGCATTGTAAACAATGTAAGTGGAGGTACATCTGGCATTGGCGATGAGAAAACGTTCTCTTTCGGAGACCGGCCCTCATAACGGCCAAATGTGTTCAACGAGGGCGGGGTCTCTGGAGAACGCCGCCTCTCTGAGAGAGAAGATCCTGACTGGCCGGGATCGAGCCGAGTGACTCATACATACAGGAGACCTAGAAGATCATTAAATCAGGATCTTTGAGACCATAGAGGAGCGATCTGGAGAATATTGCAGTTCGATATGGCGATCTTCTGCAGCACTGCTGGGATTAGAATGAATGAGGAAAAGCATACCCGAACAGTTGGTCCAGTGGAAAAGACAGAGCATCTACTGTCCAGACTGCTCGATCCATGATTGGAGATACATATACTGTCAGTTGATAATTAAATCTGGTGGCGAACAGATCTACCATAGGAGAACCAAAGACGTGAGAGACCTGAACCACCACTGACTTGTATTTGATTGTCTTTGTTATTTAAAATACAAAAACAACTTTCCACACTATGGGTGAACTCTTGACAACAGTACGGACGCAGACGTAAAGCAAAAGTCAATCAATGTCTCAGAATCCAAACTGTGCATTTTGATTATAACTTTGAAAAGAAATGTCAGATAAACTTTATAACTGCTTTCAGAACTGAAAGTAAATTTGATGTTGGCTGGTTCAATTTGTCTTGTTTACCTTTCGGTTGCGGTGATGTACTTGTCTAAGAAGTTGTTCTGTTTTCTCATTAGAAAGTCCAGTAAGGCGTGTGAGCAGAGTCCCATTTCTCTCATTGTTGGCAGGAGAATTGCAACTGGCAGGTCGTCTGTGATGCTCTTGCTGCAGTACTCTTTGGAGACCACCACTCCACCCAAGTCAGTCGGACACACTAAAAAACAGAGCATAGTCTAAGCATGCTTGACAAGAGTGGCACCTGCAGGCTTATGCATAACCTCCCAGCGACAATCAATTATTAAGAGAGTGGAGCTTCCTGAATGCTTTTACTAATGAATATTTATAGAAGAATTAATGACTTCATGAATATTCATGAACTGTATTTATATAATGGGAAGGACAAAACATCAGATCTACATTATTTTATAAACAGAGCTGGCTCCATTCAGATGGCTCCAACAGGAGTCATCTGATCTGGATCTGCTCTCTTCAATAAGGCGTTAAAAAGCGTGTGTATGAGGTAAATAGGGACACTCGACTAATTAAGTAACAGTTAAGTTTATCAGAAAATTTAGTTTCAAAACAATACTATTTTTGTATAAATTGCTTTAGAAATTAGTGAATATTATGCTCCTTGTCTTTTTGGCAGTGAAAACTTTGTTTTGGGGCACACTTTTGATGACTAGAAAACCCTTATTTTAGCATTATTTTCATTTTTACCTAAATTTCAGCTGAAAAGGTCCAAATATAGCAAAAGTTAGTACGGTGGCCAATGTTTGTTTCCTCATTTTTAAATCCAGCCATTGAAAAAGTCTACTCACACTGAAAATAATATTTTTTTTACTGATATTTTTGTAAATCTAAATACATATGCATATTTTTCATAACTTTTTAAGAAAAAAATCAAATTAAGTGATTATTTTTTACATAAATACTTGAATTGCTCTAATCCAATATTTGGACCACTAAGGGCCTTTTCAAAGATTATAATGTCAAAATACATGTTACATATTTGTTACATGCATTCAGCCATAAAATCAAAGAGAATAATGTAGATCCAGCGTCATGGTGACATTGGGTTGTTATTTAAAATGTCATGACGTCATCAAATGACATCATGGGTGCAATGACGTCATGCATGCATTAGCACATTATCCTCCTTGATGTTACAGCCAAATGGTCTGTAAGTTCTCAGCCTCCATATCCCAGGGGTGTGCCTGGACGTAAATCCGGGATACGCACCAGTTATAGGGGTGGAGAGGCATGCTCCCCCGGGAAAATTTTCTTTTCTAGAATGGCAGAGGTGCATTCTGGAGGGTATTTCAACAAAAATACAGAGTACATTTTACCGGTTGAATACACTGATTTTTGTACAGATTCCATAATATATTTTAAACTGTGTATACAAGTGCGTGCAGTTGTAATGCATATACATTGTAGTATTAATGAAATATTGTTTAACGCATTTTATGAAACAAAGCAATAATAAAGCAAACATTTAGAGTCCAAGGGTCGAACAATTTGGAACCGAATCAGATACTCGGTGTTGTATGTGGCTCCAAACTGTTTGCGAACAACATTAACCACTGGATATGCTCCCAACTGAAAATTGTGTTGTTGCACCTGGTTATCATTCAATCTCTATACACATTAAATAGTAGAGCCAGTGGTCTGTCTATGTATCAATCACAGAGTCAACACCAATCTCTCGATCTCTGTGAATATGCATGAGAGCCAACCCGGACATCCTGCCAGTGTACATGGTTGATCTCAAATACGTTTTAAGCCGTCGCATGCTGCTAAACGATTTTTCAGTGGACGCCGTGGAGACTGGCATAGACAGAAGAATGTGAAGACATGTGGTCACATTTGGATATAGATACCCATTTATGCCTGCTAAAGTGTCTGTAAGTGTTGATGAAAGAGTGTCCTCTAAACAACATCTTATTTTCCAACGACGTATCTCACTTTCAAACTCGTCTGCGTCCAGTGCAGAGGATCTGACTGGAATGTTTGGTAAATGGACTGTATTTTGTCACCAGTAAGCTGTTCAAGGTTGCTTGGAATGAGAAACTGAGCTGTTACGCGATCTTCAACATTCAGAAGCCTGGCAGAGAGTTCAGTTGTCAAGTGGTCGAGAAATGGAAGGAAAATGTTGCGCTTCCAGTAGTCTGCGGTTGTGTCAGCTGGTGCATTTTGGCGATGGTGTTGTAGCAGTGCCCCTCTTGGTTTCGAAGGCTGCACAACTACTGATGCAGCCATTGTCACAGCTTTCTCATACAACTCATCCCATACTACATCATCATTGCTGCGGTACCAGGTCATATAATGTCTTAGCTTCCGTTGCTGCCTCCACCAAGTCACAGGTTTTGTTTTGCAACATATGTGAGAGTGGAAACAACTGGGCCAGAATGAACTCCACAGCTACAATAAACCCGAACTGGGTTATTGCGAGTTTGAATGGTCCTGCCTTCGATTCACCATAATTCAGACTGAGGTATTCAAGCACATTGACAATGGTTGTGAATGAACACCGGAATGTGTGTAGGGCATCAGGCCTTGTCGCCCACCTAGTTTCACATAAGGATTGAAGTTTTGTTCTTCGTTTCATTGCCTCGCGACTTTCTGTGTCATTTATAAGAACCTCTTGTTATCGAAGCAGCCGCTTTGCAGAGTAGTTGAAGCAAAATGCTATTTCTTGTACCGTCCTCTACAGAATTGCGTGTGATAGGTTCTTCTGACGCATGACAAATTGCCAAGTTCAAATAATGTGCTCTACAGTGTGTGTATGATGCTTTGGGGTATATCTCTCTGATTAGGGCCTGCACTCCCCGAAACTTCCCAACATATTAGAAGCACCATCGTAGCCTTGACCACGCATCTTGTCTATGTTAACACCAAACGCCTCAGTTGCAACAGAAACGCCTCAAACAATGATTCGCCCGTGGTCGAATGGCATTCAGCAAAGCCAATAAAATTCTCGGCTACAGATCCCAAACGTGCGTCAAAATATCGCAGATAAATTGCCATCTGCTCCATCGTAGATGCATCTATTGCCTCATCGGCGATGAAGCCAAAGAACGGGGCACTGTTACAACTTTCGACTATTTTAGATTTTATTTCATTGCCACATATGTCAATAAGTTGATTTTGGATTTTATTGGATGTGTACTTCGTTTTTGAGTCACCATTTTCGAGATGGTCCTTTAGCACAGTATTATGTTTTGCCTGGTATTGCAGTAATGAGACAAAATTTCCTCGATCTTCATCGTGACCTCGCAGTGACAGATTTTGTCTTCCGCATAGTATACGTGTAATTGTTTCTACAATGGCTTGCGGGATTTGTCGGTTCTTTCCAACTGTGGAGTTGAATGACGATGACATTGACGATACAATATCTTTTTTTTCACCAGCAATGATACGTCTGAAGTTCTCTTCAGCTTCCATAGAGTTGATATGTAGCTCAGATTTTGCATGATTCAAAAGCATTTTGCCAAGATTGCTGGGGTTGGTGGCCGCAGATGACACCAACAATCTTTTCACACTTCCTACAAACAGGTAGCATGGGGCACAGTAGACGCTGTCCGCAGATTGGGAATAACGGAGCCAGTGGTATTCATTAAACCAGTGTGCTTGAATTCGGAACTTCCCATTGACATACCTAGAAAAAGAACAAGTATGAACTAGACAGTTTTATGGTGTATATGCTTAATAATGGCGAATTGTTTGAAAAAATATATATTTAAAACATACTGACCTGCAACAGTAAACCTATAGATGTGATTACACAATGAAATACAAAAGTAAATTAGCCCCACTATGATCATTTTCACCTACAGAATATTGCTAACAGTGTAGATTCAGATCTGCTGTTGCATTAAAAATCTGTCTAATCTGGGTCTACACTATTTGTCAGGAAAAATGGTAAATTAGAGCTTGTGCTAACGAGAAGCAAGCCAGTTCAGTTGCCACATTTTCAATCTAGCAGTTGAGGTTGGTCTACATTGTTTGCAATTTCTTGGTTGGAAAAAGGTTGGAAATGTTACAGTAAGATTCAGTCCAGTCTGAATATTAATTACCCGAGTTCTTATAAAAGCATAAAACATGGAACTCAACTGTTTTGGCAAACAGCGCAGAATTGGATCGGATCTTGTTTTATAAATTATTCTTTAAGCAACCAGGGCAGACCAAAATCACCACGTTCTAGGTCTTCTCTATTTGCAAAGGCGTATATAGGCGATACTATCAACTAAAGAGTTAACATAATCTTACATAACTCACCTTACACTAAAATTTAAATGCATGCAAACTGTAAATTATAGGTCTGGATCTGATAATTATGCATGTCAAAGAAAGGTAATTCATCCCGCATGAATATAGCAGTTGCCTCCCTTGTTTCGAAAAATTGGCCAGAATCTCCTCATACCCAACAGAAATTATCATTAGAATCAACATATCGTGACAGCCATTATGGAACGGGTTTTTTTCCTGATCAGCATACATTATCACAAACATTAATTTATTAACGATCACATAGACGGCATCTAAAACAGAGTGTTTTATATACAATGTATACACATTTATGACGTCAAACGATCAAAGTTAAGAAAACAATAAAAATCTGACGTCATTGGCAGGCCTCCTAAGTAACATGAAAAACAGTATTTAAAGGCTGTAGGTTCATACCTGTTTGGAAATATGAACTGATTGACAGTGTCCCATTTGGTGGTAAATCTTCCCATTGTTGTCCGCAAGGTTATCGACAAAAACATCTTTATACGGAGGATCGAAAGCACCGGTGGAAGATGCCATATTCAAAATTTGCCAGGCAGTAAACAGTTTCAAAGGGGAACAAATAACAAAACAAGAGGGCCAGAATGGCCATGAAGCGCTCATCAGACAACCAGAGGAGAAGGTTTTCAACGTTTTCATATATGTTTCTATAGAAAACTAGCCGGCCCTGGGGCGGGCCAATTTTGACTGCAGGGGAATAATTTAGAAAAACTTGTAGGGGACCTGAACATGATGCTATGAGCCAAATATGAAAGCTGAGATTAACCTTCCAGTTTCAGAGAAGAAGGTTTTCAAAGTTTTCTCAATATGCTTCTATTGAAAACTGCCCATCCCTGGGGCGGCGCCAATTTTGACCCCAGGGCCATAATTTATATAACTTTTGTAGAGTACTTGAACATGATGCTCTGTGCCAAATATGAAAGCCGAGAGCCTTCCAGTTTCATAGAAGAAGATTTTCAAAGATTTCACTATTTGTTTCTATTGAAAGCTGCCCACCCCTGGGGCGGGGCCAATTTTGACACCGAGACCATAATTTATATAACTTTTGTAGACGACCTGAAACATGATGCTATGTGCCAAATATGAAAGTTGAGAGCCTTCCAGTTTCAGAGAAGAAGATTTTCAAAGATTTCACTATTTTTTTCTATTGAAAACTGCCCACCCCTGGGGCGGAGCCAATTTTGATCCCGGGGCATTAATTTATATAACTTTTGTAGAGGATCTGAACATGATGCTATGTGCCAAATATGAAAGCTGAGAACCTTCCAGTTTCAGAAGAAAATATTTTCAAAGATCTCACTATTTGTTTCTATTGAAAACTGCCCATCCCTGGGGCAGGGCTAATTTTGACCCCGGGGCCATAATTTATATCACTTTTGTAGACGACCTGTAACATGATGCTATGTGCCAAATATGAAAGCTGAGAACCTTCCAGTTTCAGAGGAGAAGATTTTCAAAGATTTCACCATTTGTTTCTATTGAAAACTGCCCACCACTGGGGCAGGGCCAATTTTGACCCCCGGGCCATAATTTATATAACGTTTGTAGAGTACCTGAACATGATGCTATGTGCCAAATATGAAAGCTGAGAACCTTCCAGTTTCAGGGGAAAAGATTTTCAAAGATTTCACTATTTGTTTCTATCAAAAACTGCCTATCCCTTGGGCAGGGCCAATTTTGACCCTAGGGCCATAATTTATACAACTTTTGTAGAGGACCTGAACATGATGCTATGTGCAAAATATGAAAGCTGAGAACCTTCCAGTTTCAGAGGATTTTTTTTTCAAAGATCTCACTATTTGTTTCTATTGAAAACTGCCCATCCCTGGGGCGGGGCTAATTTTGACTCCGGGGCCATAATTTATATAACTTTTGTAGACGACCTGTAACATGATGCTATGTGCCAAATATGAAAGCTGAGAGCCTTCCAGTTTCAGAGGAGAAGATTTTCAAATATTTCACTATTTGTTTCTATTGAAAACTGCCCACCACTGGGGCAGGGCCAATTTTGACCCCCGGGCCATAATTTATATAACTTTTGTAGAGGACCTGAACATGGTGCTATGTGCCAAATATGAAAGCTGAGAGCCTTCCAGTTTCAGAGAAGATTTTCAAAGATTTATTGAAAACTGCCCACCCCTGGGGCGGGCCAATTTTGACCCCGGGGCCATAATTGATATAACTTTTGTAGAGGACCTTAACATGATGCTATGTGCAAAATATGAAAGCTGAGAACCTTCCAGTTTCAGAGGAGAATGTTTTCAAAAATTTCACTATTTGTTTCTATTGAAAACTGTCCACCCCTGGGGCGGGGCCAATTTTGACTCTGGGGCCATAATTTATATAACTTTTGTAGAGGACCTGAACATGATGCTATGCGCCAAATATGAAAGCTGAGAACCTTCCAGTTTCAGAGAAGAAGATTTTCAAAGATTTCACTATTTTTTTCTATTGAAAACTGCCCACCCCTGGGGCGGGGCCAATTTTGACCCAGGGGCCATGATTTATATAACACTTGTAGAGGACCTGAACATGATGCTATGTGCTAAATATGAAAGCTGAAAACTTTCCAGTTTCAGAGTAGAAGATTTTCAAAGTTTGCACTATATGATTCTATTGAAAACTGCCCACCCCTGGGGCGGGAGCAATTTTGACCCCAGGGCCATAATTTATATAACTTTTGTAGTGGACCTCAACATGATGCTATGTGCCAATTATGAAAGCTGAGAACCTTCTGGTTTCAGAGGAGAAGATTTTCAAAGTTTTACTATATGTTTCTATTGAAAACAAGGCACCCCTGGGGCGGGGCCAATTTTGACCCCAGGGGCATAATTTATATAACTTTTGTAGAGGACCTGTATATGATGCTATGTGCCAAAGATGAAATTTGAGATCCCTGTAGATTCAGAGGAGAATATTTTTTAAGGTTTAAATTGTTGACGACGGATGACGAACGACGCACGCCGACGGACGGCGGACAACGGGCGATCACAAAAGATTACCCTGAGCATTTTGTGCTCTGCTGAGCTAAACACAAATACACTGTACATGTAATAGCGGGAAGATATAAAGGGAATTAACATCTTTTGTATATCTACCAGTAAGAAGATCTATATTTAACTCATTACATTTTCAATATTTACAACGTTCTGTTTGGATAGATTAGATTTTTTCTAATTAGAGCTAGATCTATTTGACAAATCTCAGAAATCTTGATTTTCAAAAGTCTGAGACTTTCAAGATCTAGGGCCTTACCCTAGTTAGGCATCAATTTTTAATGCGTTTTTGGAACTTTAAAATTTTCGATTTTTTCAACCATAAGTGTACGCACGTGCGTATGCCCAGGCACGCGCCTGTATCCAATCAGTCTCATCATGGTTCATACAAAATACTCACACCAAAATTCAAGGTCTTTTCAAGGATTTTCAAGGTTGAAGGCATTTTCAAGGCATTTTTTCTGAACATATTATTTACTGTTAAAATTGTACAAGTATGACTCTTGGTGTTGAATAAACATAAAAATTATACACTAGTTTCTTAATAAAGTAGTTTGCTACTGAACTATCTGGAAACATTGCCCTGAACAGTTTATGAATATCAGTATTGGAATTATATGAGTGGTGATTACAAACTGTCTGGAGTGTCCACAAAATTTCAGTCAGTTTTGTGTCCGACTTGGAAATATACTGATTAATAAGTGCTTGACAACTGATCCTATTTGCAGTTCCACCAGTTTTTGAAGTGGGTGGGTGGGATTAGCATATCAGATACATTAGTTTTTGAAGTGGGTCGGGGTGGTACTGGCACAACATTATTGTCATCATGGATACCACTAGCACTGCACGCCTTAACACTGACAGCTCTTTCCTGACGTATGAACGCTTACCAACATGTTGACAACGACAACTTAATTTTCTTGTTTTTCTTGTGCTTAACATTCTTAGCATGTGATGTCAATGCACTTTCTCCCATGTGGGAGATATCAATGTTTTTCATACACAGTTTGAAATACGCTTTTCATGATTGTGTCCTTTGTTCCTTTTACCAATCGATATTTTTCTAGCCACTTGTGCTGAAACAAAACCTTTTTCAAAACTTTCCCATCGTTTCTCCTAACGAATGCTTACGACGGACCCTTCCATTTTATACACAATTTATGGTGACGTCCTACACAAAAATCCTCGATTGCACTCAAACACAATACCTACCCGCAGCATTCGCCCGCGTACGTTTATGTACTTTTAATACGTGAGAAATTGAAGGTTTCTGTTTCATTTTTTTACACAGACAATTTACATATATTTTAATGATATTTAAGGGTGGTTGCAAAAATTCAAGGACTTACAGTTAAAACCAAGTACTATTTTGGCATTTTTTCAAGGTAACACTACAATGCAAGTACTTTTCAAGGTTGAAACCAAATTCAAGGACTTTTCAAGGCCTGTGGGAACCCTGTCTCATGGATCTGTCTTTCAATTCTACATGCATGGAATATCTGTTTCAAAACTACAAATCCATATTGGATTAGAGCAATTCAAGTATTTATGTATTATGTTATTTCCCTTCTTGGAAAATTGTCTCCATTGTGATTATTTTTTATCTAAACAAAAGGATCACAAAGCAATTGATACTTGAATGTTTTCTGGTGAGGAAACTGGAGCGTTTTCATGCATTTATGAATGCTTAATTGATAAATGTCTTTTTCTGAAACGGTTACCATAACAACAAAAAAGAGCATGATGACCCCAAATATTTTCATTATTTTGTGCTAAGAATGCTGTAAAACGTATTTCTGCAAAGTTTCATCAAATTCATATTTGAAATTCAAATGGGCGAGTATCCCCTTAATTCATAATTATTCATGTAAGAAATAATGACATCATGAATATTAATTGGAATAGTTTTCATTATGACATATGATCACAGAAGGTTTGGCATTGGTAGATCTATATTGTTTCATAAGCAAACGGAGTAGATGGAGCCATCTAATCTGTGTCTACAGTTTTTGCAAAGGTGTCAAAAGGCACGTGTATCAGGTAAAAGGTTAAGTCTTATTTCTAAAGGGATGTAAATGAAGGTCATTAAAAGTAAGTGTGTGCTTAACCCTTCCCTGTTCATGTAAGAAATGCTGATATCATGAATATTTATAAGCTGAATTTTAATAATGTAAACGTTTTGCTTCGATAAACACTGTAAAATCAGATCTACATGATACCATAAGCAAACAAATAAGACCCTGATCAGAGGGTTCCTACATGAGCCATCTGATTTGGGTCTACCCTGTTTTCAAACACCTGAAAAGCAATTATATGAAGGAAGAGGTTAAAGAAAAATTATGCAATGCAAACAAATTCTTCTACCTTTTGAAAAAAGCTTATGGTTGTGTTTAACACTTCACTTGATACAATAATAATCAGAACTTGAATTTAATAAAGAACAATTTAGGTCGGAAATTTTAAGCAGGTGACTGCTTAATGCATGGTGAGTGTAATGCTGAAAGCTCCTGTGGGAGATTTCTGCATGACTTTAAACCTGCATTAAGCTGTCACTATCTGAAAGATCGGAACTGATACTAATTTAACGTCCAATTTAGAGGTTTTTACTGTAATCCCATATTGTAATACCTTTCAAATAAAATAAACCCAGCCTAAACCCAGATACAGAAGCTGTCTAATCAGGGTTTGCTTTGTTTGCTTAGCTTAAAATCTGACCAATCAAATGCTTTAGAATGACCTCAGACTCAAGCAAAATGTATTTTTACCCATTACATCATATAAACGCTTTTTATGCCTTTTCAAATAGAGTAGACCTAGGGTCAGTCGGCTCTATTCATGGTCTGCACTGTTTGCCAATGACATGTTTGAATCCACAATCACAAGATGTTATAAAAGCCTTCAGTGAAATGTCTCGATATTTGGATGATATTTTTAACTTAGATAACCCTTTCGTTGATGTTCTGATTCCTACAATTTACCCCCAAATTCCAACTCAAATTGAATAAAGCTAATCCTTCCGACACTTATGCAGTTATTCTTGATCTAGACCTTAAGATTGACAATGGAATGATTTCTTCTAAAATATATGACAAAAGAGATGATGTTGATTTTAATAGGGTAAATTTGCCTCATCTTGACGTTAGATGTTCCCAATGTCCCATCTAACGGGGTTTATATATCTTATTGGTTTTGTATATCTTATTGGTTTTGCTAGAGCTTGTTCATCTGTTGACGATTTTAACAGTCGAAAACTCATTTTAACTGAAAAGCTGCTTAAGCCAGAATATAGATACCATAAACTAAGAAAAAGTTTCTCAAAATTTAATTATCGAAATATCTCACTTATAGGCAAGTACAAATTTTAATGTAATCTCAAGGCGCTCCTGCGACACAGTGTTTCACATCTTGAATTTTATGGTGATGTGATTTACAAACTTGGTAAGATTATTGGACATTTTCTCACTTTGTTCATCAAATATGTTAAAACTTCGTTAAAAAGGGATATGATCCTATAGTACTACAACATACTGCATGTCTGGTTGTCAACCATTTTACAGTTGGCAATCACGCTGGCCTCTTTGCATGTACGCCGACAAGAAAGGTTTAGTACTCTATGAAAGCCACCTCTTAAATCTGGAAACAGAAGGAGGACGTCGGATATCTGTACCATTTCGTTTTTTGTCATACCCTTTATTACTTTTCTACAGTTAATCTGTTTGCAGCTCAATCATTGAGTACACTAATCATTGAGTACACTAGCGATAGGTGGATACAGTTTGTTTCATTTAATTTTTTTTTTTTTTTACATGCACGTTACCACTGTATTTGCCATCGCGGTTGTTGTAGATTAGTCGGAGAGGGGATGCCTTTATTTACATTGTTTGTCTTTTGGGATGGGAATTGAATTAGTGTGAGGTTGGGCGTCCCTAAACCGGTTTAAACCCCCAGTGACTTTTGTCACTGACCGTTCCAAGGCGGTACTTCCATCTTCCCCCTATTGTTTGTTTGTTTTGTCTTTGTGCATCTCTTTATGTTTTTGGTAGTTATGTACATTTGCTGTGTTTTCTTGTGTTGCTGTTCAGGCGGCTGTTTGTTCTATGTGTGGTGTTTCCTGGATGACTCATATTTGTACTCTTATGACTAATTCTACAGTTTTTGTGAAAGATAAAATATATTGATAAATTTATACATTAAAAATTCAATTAATAAATATTCATGATGTCATTATCTCTTACATGATAATGTCTAATTGTAGTGGAATCCTTTACAGAATGTCCCCCAAACTAAACAGATGATAGGTATTGATGAGCAAAATATCTCAAACAATCACAGGCCATCATTGCATTACCATGGCAACCAATACTTTTGAAACACTTGCCATTAAGTTTGGATTAGCAATATACCCCATCCTACCAATTTTCAGAAAAACCTAATAATATCTGAATTTCAACCAATCACACGCCCCCTCTCCGTTTCCATGGTAACCAACTCTTTCAAAACACCTACGATTGAGTCCAGGGTACCTATATACCACAAAATCAAACAATATCTAAATTTTGACCAATCAGGGCCTACCATTTGGTCGGCATGGTAACTGTTTAAAAACCAAAAGTTTCATGCACATTCGAAATTAATCGACAATGTAGCGAAATGTGTTGGACATGTTCATGGTGGAAAAATAAGAATTGGAGGAATGAATAAGATATGGAGCAAATACAATATTTCCCACAACATTGTTTGTGGGACATAAATATTTAAACGGAGAGAGATACCTCTGGGCCAGACTAGCTGTATCATAGTTACAATATTTCAATGCTTACTGTATTGCTTCAAATCATCTCGAACTAATTCCCAGGCTTCAGCAAAGCTGGCAACAAGGTCACTGACATCTGTGTTCATTTCTGAAAAAAAAAACCCAAAGGGCTTAATGCAGATGTATTCAAAATTAACATTGGCAACATGATTGGCTGCTGAACTTATCGAAATATATGTTTGGGTCCAGTCTATTTACAAATTTCTTAAAAAACTGTTTCATAGTGTTATAAGAAGTTGAAAAATATAATCTGCATATGAAAGGGTTGAATCATAATGAGACTTGAACAAATTTGCATCTCATTTAGATTCACTACTTGCAAATGTTATCATGAATTTGCCCCAAAATAGGAATTACAATATTTTTTTACAAACAGTGCCACACAAGGGAGGTACAATAGTTTTGCACTAGCAGTGTCACATACAGGAGTTACAATAATTTTTCACTAACAGGGTCATGCAGATGTTACAATAAGTTTGAACCAACAGTACCACATAAAGGAGTTACAACAGTTTTGCCTAACAGTGACACAGAAGAGATGCAATCGTTTTGCACCAGCAGTGGCACACAAAGAAGTTTCAATAATTTGCTCTAACAGTGCCACACAGAAGTTAACCCTTTGCTTGCTATTCACGTCAATATACCTACCTGTAAATAGGGAAGACCCAGATGAGACAGCTCCTGCAGGAGCTGTCTCATCAGGGTCTGCATAAATAACAACTTGATTGTGCAATCAATGCACTCCACAGTAGTGATTGCACAGCGAAATACTTGTACACAGTGAAGATATATGTAATTATACATCAGGGCATGGGTAAAGAAGGAGAAATGTATTTTAAAATTCAGCAAGAGAAGGGTTAATACAGTTTTGTACTAACATTGTCATTCAGCGTAGTTACAATAGTTTTGCACTAACAGTTTCACACAGAGGAGTTACACTAGCATAGTAGGCATCCACCAGTCTCGGAACAGTTGTACTCTGGGTGTTTATTTTGGAACAGTGTCAGTTGTGGATAGTCAGTGCGATGCGGCAGTAATAGTCTTTGTGGCAGAAAACACAGATGAAGCCTGAAGCTGATCTGTCTGCGTGGGCTGCAGTCTTTCTCTGTATTCTCCTTGCGTTCTGTTGTTGAGCGAATATGTCTCTTCGAAGTTAGATAAACCTTTCTGTACTGTATATCTCAAGATTGACCGTTCGAGGGCTGGTGCTTCCCAGTTGTTCTGGTCGATGTTCAATGCTTTTATGTTTCTCTTGCACACATCTTTGAATCAAAGCCGTGGCATGTCTGTTGATCATTTTCCCTAAACAAGTTATCTGTAGATGAGATTTTTAGGGATCCGTCTGTCACCCATGTGCATGACATGACAGAGCCAGCGCATACGTCTATGTTTCAGCAGTATGTTCAAGCTGGTGCATCCAGCTCTTTTCAGGACTGTGTTGATTGGAACCCTGTCCTGCCAGTCAAACTGCGATGGAGGTAACGCATGTGGAAAGCGTTGAGATTTTGCTCTTGTCGGGTATGCAACGTCCAGGACTCGCTGCCAAACAGGAGAGTACTCACGACACAGGCTTTATAGATCTTGGTCTTTGTGTGTTCATTTGGCTTGTTGTTGTTCCATGCTTTGTTAATCTGATCATGGTGCTAGCTGCCATCCTGATGCCTTTGTACCGCTCTGTGTCAAGCGAGAGGGTGTCTGAGATACTTGAACCCAGGAACATGAAGTCATGTATGACAACCAGTTCATGGTCTTTGATGACTTGGGGAGAGTCGACATCCTGTCCCATGACTTGTACTCTGGGGGAAAATAGGGTCTACCGTACACCCACTAGACTTTTTCTCATAGGTACCAAAGTGTTCAGAAGGGTCTCTTAGGCTATGTGAATTTTAACCGTTTTCATGGCAACACCCCCATATATATATATAGTCCATATCTGCAAAATCGTCCATATCACTGCCGGTGTAATGAGGAAAAGTGATCCCCGTAGTAGATCGACCAGGGGGTTCGATTTATTATATAGTAAAGTAAAGTGACTCCCTTGACATAGTAGAATGACCCCCCTTTATAGTATTGTTACTCACTCATTTTATCGTAGAAGGTCGACCGAGAGGTCTATATATTTTATAGTACAATGACCCACGGTCATTTTACTATAAAATAAAGTTACTCCTTTGTAAAGATACATCAACTACGGTCTTTCTCTGTATTCTCCTTGCGTTCTGTTGTTGAGCGAATATGTCTCTTCGAAGGTAGATAAACCTTTCTGTACTGTATATCTCAAGACTGACCGTTCGGGGGCTGTTGCTTCCCAGTTGTTCTGGTCGATGTTCAATGCTTTTATGTTTCTCTTGCACACATCTTTGAATCAAAGCCGTGGCCTGTCTGTTGATCATTTTCCCTAAACAAGTTATCTGTAGATGAGATTTTTAGGGATCCGTCTGTCACCCATGTGCATGACATGACAGAGCCAGCGCATACGTCTATGTTTCAGCAGTGTGTTCAAGCTGGTGCATCCAGCTCTTTTCAGGACTGTGTTGATTGGAACCCTGTCCTGCCAGTCAAACTGCGATGGAGGTAACGCATGTGGAAAGCGTTGAGATTTTGCTCTTGTCGGGTATGCAACGTCCAGGACTCGCTGCCAAACAGGAGAGTACTCACGACACAGGCTTTATAGATCTTGGTCTTTGTGTGTTCATTTGGCTTGTTGTTGTTCCATGTTTTGTTAATCTGATCATGGTGCTAGCTGCCATCCTGATGCCTTTGTACCGCTCTGTGTCAAGCGAGAGGGTGTCTGAAATACTTGAACCCAGGAACATGAAGTCATGTATGACAACCAGTTCATGGTCTTTGATGACTTGGGGGGAGTCGACATCCTGTCCCATGACTTGTACTCTGGGGGCCAATAGGGTCTACCGTACACCCACTAGACTTTTTCTCATAGGTACCAAAGTGTTCAGAATGGTCTCTTAGGCTATGTGAATTTTAACCGTTTTCATGGCAACACCCCTCATACATATATATAGTCCATATCTGCAAAATCGTCCATATCACTGCCGGTGTAATGAGGAAAAGTGATCCCCGTAGTAGATCGACCAGGGGGTCGATTTATTATATAGTAAAGTAAGGTGACTCCCTTGACATAGTAGAATGACCCCCCTTTATAGTATTGTTACTCACTCATTTTATCGTAGAAGGTCGACCGAGAGGTCTATATATTTTATAGTACAATGACCCATGGTCATTTTACTATAAAATAAAGTGACTCCTTTGTAAAGATGCATCAACTACGGGATCGATAAATCATATAGTAATATATCGAGACTCCCTTGCCAAAATACATCCACGATTGGGGTCGATATATTATATAGTACTATGACCTCCATGCCATTTTAATATAAAATAAAGTGAC
This sequence comes from Azorinus chamasolen, assembly GCA_963576725.1. Lineage (NCBI taxonomy): Eukaryota > Metazoa > Mollusca > Bivalvia > Cardiida > Solecurtidae > Azorinus > Azorinus chamasolen. The sequence goes on from OY755237.1 coordinate 60,548,133, forward strand.
TCCCTTGCAAAAATACACCCACCACTGTGGTCAATATACCATACAGTACTATGACTCCCTGTCATTTTACTATAAAATATAGTGACTCCCTTGCCAAAATACATCCACCAGGGGGGTCGATATATTATATAGTACTATGACCCCCATGTCATTTCACTATAAAATATAGTGTCTCCCTTGCCAAAATATATCCATGATGGGGGATGTATTATACAGTACTATGACCCCCATCCCCCATGCCATTTTACTAGAAAATATACCGACTCACTTGCGTAAATACATCTACTTCGGGGTGGCGGTCGATATATTATATAGTACTATGACCCCCTGCCACTTTACTATAAAACATAGTGACTCCCTTGCCAAAATACATCCACGATGGGGGTCAACATATTATATAGCAATATGACCTCCAGCCCATTTTACTATAAAATATAGTAACTCCCTTGCCAAAATATATCATGATGGGTCGATATATTATATAGTAGTATGACCCCCATGTCATTTCACTATAACATATATAGTGACTCCTTTCCCAAAATACATCCACGTTGGGGGTCAATATATCATATAGAAATATGACTTCCAGGCCATTTAATATAAAATATAGTAACTCCCTTGCCAAAATATATCCACGATAGGGGTCCATATATTATATAGTACTTTGACCCCAATGTCATTTTGCTACAAAATATAGTGACTCCCTTGCCAAAATACATCAACGATGTGTAGTCGATATATAATATAGTACCATGACCCCATGTCATTTTACCAGAAAATATACTGACTCCCTTGCCAAAATACATCCGTGATGGGGCGGGTCTATATACATGGGGGTCATAGTACTATACAACATATCGACCCTCAACGTGGATGTATTTTGGCAAGGGAGTCACTATATGTTATAGTGAAATGGCCTGGGCTCATAGTACTATATGATTTATCGACCCCGTGGTGGATGTATTTTTGCAAGGGAGTCACTAAATCGTATAGTAAAATCAGATGGGGGTCATAGTACAATATAATATATCGACCCCCTCATCGTAGATGTAATTTGGCAAGGGAGTCAGTATATTTTCACATTGAGGTATATAACACATTTTGAGACAGTTTGAAAAACATACTTGTCAGGGGCAATACATTTTACAAAATCAAAGGACACAAGTCACACAACTCAAATGTTACCTTGACATGATGTGAAACAATTATTTAACAAGATGTGTTTGTGAAACACTATGCCCCCTCGATATGATATTTGACCCAGAAGGGTGACCTTGATCTTGACATGTCACCCCTCAACCTGTGTAGCTTCATGGGGTACACATGCATACCAAATATCAAGTCTGTATCTCTACTGGTTCAAAAGTTATGGCCAATGTTAAAGTTGGTGACCTTTGACCATGAAGGATAACCTTGACCTTGACATGTCATCCCTAAAACTGTGCGGCTTCATGACATGCACATGCATACCAGTATCAAGGATGTATATCTACTGGTTCAAACGTTATGACCAATGTTAATGTTGGTGACCTTTGACCTTCAAAGATGACCTTGACCTTGACATGTCACCCCTCAAACTGTGCAGCCAAATGAGAAACACATGTATACCAACTATCAAGTCTGTATCTCTACTGGTTCAAAAGTTATGGCCGATGTTAAAGTTGGTGACCTTTACCCTGAAAGATGACCTTGACATGTCACCCCCAAACTGTGCAGCTTCATGAGATACACATGTATACCAAATATCATGTCTGTATCTCTAATGGTTCAAAAGTTATGGCCAATGATAAAGTCGGTGACCTTTGACCCTGAAAGATGACCTTGACCTTGACATGTCACCCCAAACTGTGTAGCTTCATGAGACACACATGCATACCAAATGTCAAGACTGTATGATACTATCTACAGGTTCAAAAGTTATGGCCAATGTTAAGTCGGTGACCTTTGACCCTAAAAGATTACCTTTAATTTGTCATGTTGCCCCTCAAAATGTGCAACTTCATGAGATACACATGCATACCAAATATCAAGACTCTATCTCTATTGGTTCAAAAGTTATGGCCAATTTGAAATTGGTGACCTTTGACCCTGAAGGATGACCTTGACATGTCACCCCTCAAACTGTGCAGTTTCATGAGATACACAAGCATGCAACATATCAAGTCTCTATCTGTACTGGTTCAAAAGGTATGATCAATGTTAAAGCTGGTGATTTGACCCATGTTTGACCTCTTACCTTTAAGGATGACCTTGACATATCACCCCTCAAAATGTGCGGCTTTATGAGATACATAGGCATGCCAAATATCAAGTCACTACCTGTACTGGCTCAAAAGTTATGACCAATCTTAAAATTACAGACAAACAAACAGACAATTTGATTTTTGACCCTGAAGAATGACGTTTACCTTGACATGTCACCCCTCAAAACGTGCAGCTTTATAAGTAACACAAACATGCCAAATATCAAGTCTCTATCTCTACTGGTCCAAAAGTTATGACTAATGTTAAAGTCAGTGATTTGACCCATATATTTGACCTTTGACCTTGAAGGATGACCTTGACCATGACATGTTACCCCTCAAAATGTGCGGCTTTATGAGATACATATGCATGCCAAATATCAAGTCACTATCTGTACTGGCTCAAAAGTTATGACCAATCTTAAAATTACAGACAAACAGACAATTTGATTTTTGACCCTGAAGAATGACGTTTACCTTGACATGTCACCCCTCAAAACGTGCAGCTTTATAAGTAACACAAACATGCCAAATATCAAGTCTCTATCTCTACTGGTCCAAAAGTTATGACTAATGTTAAAGTCAGTGATTTGACCCATATATTTGACCTCTGACCTTGAAGGATGACCTTGACCTTGACATGTCACCACTCAAAATGTGCGGCTTTATGAGATACATATGCATGCCAAATATCAAGTCACTAGCTGTACTGGCTCAAAAGTTATGACCAATGTTAAAGTTACAGACAAACAAACAGACAATTTGACCTTTGACCCTGAAGGATGACCTTGACCTTGCCATGTCACCCCTCAAAATGTGCAGCTGCATGAGATACAGTAAAACTTATTTATAACGAACTCTGATAAAGCGAATTCCCGCTTATAGCGAACTAAATTTCGATCCCCGGTCGATATCTTCATTAATTCTATACAGACTACATGTATAATGTTTAGTGCGAAGTTGGTTAGAGCGAATTTTCGCTTATGGCGAACTGATTTTCCAGTACCATTATTCACAAAACACTTTACAGCGAACTGTGAAGCGATCCGTAAAGCATGTATTCTTCACGGTGGTAGGGTATAATTAAACACCGCTAGCCGCGGGGCATATTTATGCTCTAAAAGTACGGGTTATAGCCAAACATTGTTTAGATATAATGTTGGTTTTTTATTTTCAAATAAATACTTGAAGTCTTTTGGGTTTGTTATTCCCTCCCCGTTCGCATATTATTTCAGCATTTTCCGCTAAAAATAGAATATACCGCTGTCTCCGATGACGACACAGATCTATAAGGAATATTTGCCCCTGCTCACATACGCGGAGTCTTTGTCCGCTTTACCCAATTTGCATCGGACATTGGAGCAACGACCAAATGCTCCTGATTTTTTTTAAACACTGACATTTATGAAACAGTTATTTGGCAAGTTTCAAGCATCCACATGTCTTCAAAAGCAAATGACCGATTTCTTCCACAAAGAGTAAGCTGTACGATGAATGATGTGCATTTTGGGAGTTTGATCGCTACGCATACATGTCTCTTTTATGGTTTAAAAAATATTGAACAGTCGTGTGTCAAAGTCATAATTTATAGCGAACTTCGTACTATCAATATAGCGAATAATGTTTATAGCGAAATCCTTCAGTCCCTTGGAATTCGTTATAACCGAGTTTTACTGTACATAAGCATGCCAAATATCAAGTCTCTACCTCTACTGGTCCAAAAGTTATGACTTATGTTAAAGTTGGTGATTTGACCCATGTATGACCTCTGACCTTGAAGGGTGACATTGACCTTAACATGTCACCCCTCAAAATGTGCGGCTTTATGAGATACATATGCATGCCAAATATCAAGTCTCTATCTGTACTGGCTCAAGTTATGACCAATATTAAAGTTCCGTTAAAGTTACAGAAAACCCCCAGACAATTTGACCTTTGACCCTGAAGGATGAGCTTGACCTTGACATTTCACCCCTCAAAATGTGCAGCTTCCTGAGATACACAAGCATGCCAAATATTACGTCTGTATCTCTACTGGGCCAAAAGTTATAGCCAATGTTAAAGTCGGTGATTTGACCCATATATTTGACCTCGGACCTTGAAGTATGACCTTGACCTTGACATGTCATCCCTCAAATGTGCAGCTTCCTGAGATACACAAGCATGCCAAATATTAAGTCTCTATCTCTACTGGGCCAAAAGTTATGGCCAATGTTAAAGTCGGTGATTTGACCCATATATTTGACCTTGGACCTTGAAGTATGACCTTATCCTTGACATGTCACCCCTCAAAATGTGCGGCCTTATGAGATACATATGCATGCCAAATATCAAGTCTCTATCTGTACTGGCTCAAAAGTTATGACCAATGTTAAAGTTGCTGACAAACAAACAGACAAACAAACAGACAGGGCAAAAACAATATGCCCCCCAGATCTGATCTGGGGGGCATAAAAATAGATGACTCCCGCTTGAGCTGTGAAAAAAATACATAATGGTATATATTTGCTACGACTTTAAGTCCTAAGAGAATCAAGGTAAGCAACTTTAATAATTTTTAATGTCATAAATTATCTATCAACCTCTAAATATATTCCTTGACATTTTCAAAGGAAGTTTTCATTCATGTAACTACCGACACAAACAAAATATTGAATTGACACAATTAAACAAGGTACAAATCATCAGATTTTTAACAGTTTTAATGCATATTTTAGCTAATCAAGGGCAATACCTTCAAAATAACAAAGTTGCATACCAAGTATGGAAGCCCTAGGCTTATTGGTTCTAATAATATAGGCATTGGAATATTTTAGCAAAAGTAGGTCAAAGGTCAACGTCAGAAGGGCAAAATCGTTTGCATGGTCGGAAAGGTCTCGACAATATGAATCTTCTCACCAAATTTCAGCATCATAGCACAAATATTAAGCTTTATACCAATCTGTCCCAAAAACTTTAACCTGGTGAATTTTGACCAAAAAAAGTCCAAAACATGTCAAAAATTGAATACAATTTAAAAATATTTTTAATGTTTCATTTCATAACAGTAATATTTGACTCCCAAATGAATCTCCATACAAAATTTCAGCATCCTAACATGAATATTAAGTTTTAAAATAAACCATCCAAAAAAAAATAACCTGGTTAAACATGTTAAAAATTGAAAGATATTTTTAATGTTAACTTTATAACAGCAATATATGACCCCAAATGAACTTCCATACAACATATCAGCATCCTAGTACAAATATTAAGCTTTAAATCAACCCGTCCAAAAAACTTTAATCTTGGCCACGATCACGCGCACGCTCACACTCACGCTCATGCCAGGGGTATAAGATAAGCTCTGCTGTTCTACGACCAGGCGAGCAAAAAACAGTACAAGGCAGTCCAAAGGACAGCTATATCCCCCACCGCCGCCACCTAAATTAAGACATTGACCTTAAGGTGATACAATGGGTTTGAACGTGGTTGACATTCAACCTTCCAGTTGTTAAGAAAATAGGACGCGGAAACAAATATAATGGAAACTGAAGGTAAGAACACGACTTTCAAATGTGACCTTGACCTTGAGCCGACATGACTGCCACATGTGTTCTGCACATCATCTCAATTCGGTTAATATTTGACTCAAGTTTTATGAAAATCCTTCAAATGGTTTAGAAGATATGGAGCGGACACGAAATGTAATGGAAATTGAAGATTAAATCACTTGGCCTTCAAATGTGACCTTGACCTTGAGCCGACATGACTGCCACATATGTTCTGCACATTGTCTCAACGTGGTTAACATTTGAGGCACGTTTCTTGAAAATCCTTCAAGGGGTATAGGAGATAACGAAACTATAATGGAAATTGAAGGTAAGAACACCTGATCTTCAAATGTGACCTTGACCTTGAGCCGACATGACTGGCACATGTGTTCTGCACATCGTCTCAATTTAGCTAACATTTAACTAAATTTTTATGAAAATCCTTCAAAGGCTTTAGAAGATATGGAGCGGACATGAAAATGTAACGGAAATTAAAGGTTAGAACAATTGACCTTCGAACGTGACCTTGACCTTGAGCCAACATGACTGCCGCATGGGTTCTGCACATCGTCTCAATTCATTTAATATTTGACTCAAGTTTTATGAAAATCCTTCAAAGGGTTTAGAAGATATGGAGCGGACACGAGACTGTAATGGCAACTGAAGGTTTAAACACTTGACCTTCAAATGTGACCTTGAACTTGAGCCGACATGACTGCCACATGTGTTCTGCACATCGTCTTAATTTGGTTAATATTTGACTCAAGTTTTATGAAAATCCTTCAAATGGTTTAGAAGATATGGAGCGGACACGAAATGTAATTGAAATTGAAAATAAAATCGCTTGGCCTTCAAATGTGACCTTGACCTGACATGACTGCCACATATGTTCTGCACATTGTCTCAATGTGGTTAACATTTGAGGCAAGTTTCTTGAAAATCCTTCAAGTGGTATAGGAGATAATGAAACTATAATGGAAATTGAAGGTAAGAACACTTGATCTTCAAATGTGACCTTGACCTTGAGCTGACATGACTGGCACATGTGTTCTGCACATTGTCTCAATTTAGCTAACATTTAACTAAACTTTTCTGAAAATCCTTCAAAGGCTTTAGAAGATATGGAGCGGACATGAAAATGTAACGGAAATTAAAGGTTAGAACACTTGATCTTCAAACGTGACCTTGACCTTGAGCCAACATGACTGCCGCATGGGTTTTGCACATCGTCTCAATTCATTTAATATTTGACTCAAGTTTTATGAAAATCATTCAAAGGGTTTAGAAGATATGGAGCGGACACGAAACTGTAATGGCAACTGAAGGTTTAAACACTTGACCTTCAAATGTGACCTTGAACTTGAGCCGACATGACTGCCACATGTGTTCTGCACATCGTCTTAATTTGGTTAACAATTGACTCAAGTTTCATGAAAATCCTTCAAATGGTTTAGAAGATATGGAGCGGACACAAAAATGCAATGGAAATTGAAGGTTAAAACCCTTGACCTTCAAATGTGACCTTGACCTTGAGCCGACATGACTGCCACATATGTTCTGCACATCGTCTTAACTTGGTTAACATTTGAGGCAAGTTTATTGAAAATCCTTCAAGGGGTATAGGAGATATGGAGCGGACACGAAATTGTTACGGACAGACGGACAGACGGACGGACGGACAGACGGACAGACAGACAGACGAAGGCCATTCCTATAACCCCTTCCGCTATGCGATGGGGGATAAAAAACTAGAAATCACATAAATAATGTAAACTCTTACCAAAACAAACATTCTGAACAAGCTTGTGTAAAATTGGGCCAGGGCAATCATTCTGACCAAGTTTCATGAAGATTGGGCTAAATATGTGACCTCTAGAGGTTTCACAAGGTTTTCCTACTATTTAACATATTGACCTAGTTTATAACGCCGCATGACCAATTTTCAAACTTAATCAGGACAATCATTCTGACTAATGAAGATTGGGCTAAAACTGTGACCTCTAGAGTGTTCACAATGTTTTCCTACTATTTAACCTAGTGATCTAGTTTTTACCCTACATGACCCACTTTCAAACTCGTCCAAAATTTTATCAAGACTATCATTCTGCCTAAGTTTCATGAAGATTGGGCAAAAAATGTGACCACTAGAGTGTTCACAAAGTTGTTCTAATATCTGATCTATTTTTGACCCAACATAACCTTACTCGTTCGAAATTTTATTAAAATAATCATTCGAAGTATCATGAAGATTGGGCTAAAATGTGACCTCTAGAGTGTTGTCAAGGTTTTCCTTCTATTTGACATAGTGACCTAATTTGTAACCTCACATGACCAACTTTCGAACTCGACCCGAGATTTTAATTGAGACAATCAATAACTAAGTGTCATGAAGATTGGATTTAAAATTTGACAGTTCTAGAGTGTTCACAAGCAAATTATTGACGTCGCACAACGGACAAAGGACGGCACAGGACAGACGTTCAAGTCTTCCAAATGCTCAGTCTGAGCTTTGCTCAGGTGAGCTAAAAAAACTGACATCAAATGCAGTTTAAAATGACAAAATTCTCAGGAAACAAACTAATTTGAGGACCAATCCATTCACTTTTAGTAATGTTTTAACTGTTTCCATAGTAACCATTCATTTCACTCTGCTCACACATATCTTATTAGTCGACATCTACCTGCAAAAATCTTCAATATCACAGCAAGGTTTTGTTTTAACTGTATAAAACTGGTACTGAAAGAATTTAGAAATTACCTTATTGCATACACATGAAAATAAATGGCAACAATAAACAAGTGCCACATGCGGCACCAACACCCGTCTAATTTGGTGATTGTCCAGCTAAACGTTTTAAAAAAAATAAAGGGCCATAACTTCAAAATTGTGAAATCAAGAGTTATGGTTCTGATGTAGAAGCCTTCTCCTCAATGTGATCTACCCAGCTATGAAGTTTCATGTTTATACCTCTTATACTTTTAGAGTAATGAGCTACATTAATGTTTTTGCATGCCAACGATGCCTACAACTACGCCAATGCCAACGCCTATGACTCAGTGATACAGTAATCTTCGAAACAGACGAGCTTAAACGTTTAATGTTGTCCTCGGTATACTGCGAAACATGTTATTTTTAATATTGTTTCTCTTTGTTTTCTTATCACTCATTTATATTCATGAGGATGCAAATGAGGTAATTTGCCTAAAGTGAACAAAACATGAAGATTCATACTTTAATTATATGTTTATATCATTTATAATTATCGCCAAAGTAGGCCGTGATATTTTTGTATGTTGCAGTATTTAAACATTTTGTAAAATGAACAATGTGGTTAGAATTGTTGCCTTGGAAACAAGACATATTACCATCAGTGCTTTATAATGTGTCCCAAAATTCAATTATCTAACACTCTTGGTGATACTTAGTGATCATTTTAAACTCTTGCTAAATACTATATTTTGCAATTTTGTTTGCTTTTAATTAGAGAAAGACTGGTGTATTTAAATCAAAGGCCTGAAGGGCGATAATTGCTTTCGAGTTTGATATGGCTGTAATGTGTTAGGGAAGAAGTTGCTGCACATGTTAATCACCATTTTTTGACATCTTGCAATTGATTAATGTATTACTAAAAATATGACAGACTGTAACAACAGTCAAACCACAAGCAAAGTTGTTATTAGTGACACTTAGACAGTCCTTGACCTCAACAAGTCAGACATGCAATGCTGAGTGACAGTATCCATCTTTTAATTCATATCAAAGCAATATTTAATGCTGTCGATAAATTGTGTATTTCAAAGCACTGTAATCCTCATTATTTGGTGTGGGGGGTATACATGCAAAACACACACACACATTAATTCCCAAATCCTGGTTGATTTATAATGAACAACCACATTAATGACTACATACAATATATCAAATGAACAATAAATTACTAATAACCCACATGTTATTTTATTCTATCAAATTCCACCCTGAATTCCACTCATCATAAAATTATAAACTTTTATATTCCAATTCATTGTTGAAAGTTTGACTGACAGCAGTTTGTTATTAGCAATCTTACAGATAAATCATTTTCAAATGAATTCTATCATTATTCTATCCTTACTGGGTCTATTCATTCAAAATAGCTAAACGAAGATTAACCCCTGTACATTATTTAATATATATGATCGGAGTAGACAGTGTTTTACATCTTTTTAAAAAAATAACCTCCATTTCAATCAGGATGTTGATGGCCAAGAATGCCCTCATCTCTGGCTATTTTACATCAGGGTTTTTTCTCTGATTTTGGAGAAGAGGCCTGGCCTTTCCAGAAGGGAACATAAGCGTGAAATAAATACTTTAGTGTGTGTGTGGGGGTGTTTGGTTTCAGAAAATATCAACATATAAAAAAATAATTATAAAAATATAAATATAAAAAATAATTATAAATGAGAAATCACAGTAAATCTCACCTTCTTATCTTGTACTGTTATTTCAAATCCGAATAAATGACGTCATAGATATATCTTTTTCGCATGACTACAGGTTAATGTTTATGGAATACCGTTTGTAAGACAAAATTATTCAGACTATTCCATTAACAGAGACAAATATGATCTGCATTTTAGTATATAAAGATATTATCATCTGCATTTTTCGTAAATGAGGAGGCCTACATGTACGTCTTGCATGTTTGCGATGACAATGTCAAGTTCCATCTCGTTTTGTGGAAAAACTAATTAAATCCATTGTAGAGAGTGATACACATACTAGCCTGTTAACACTGCATTTCTATCGTGTTTCATCAGTAAAATTGCGCTAATAGAAAAGAAATTGTTGCGGCACTGTGGGTATAAAAGCGAAACTAGACATTGCGAAATGCTATACAGATTACTCGAATCGGCGTCGATATAAAAAATGGCCCTTTCCCTTCCTATCGACGGAAAGGAATTGGTCGATTAAAAAAACACAACAGGTTTTCTAGAAGGGAATTCCTTGCTATCGGCGGAGAAGCAATTGATCATTAGGGGGAAATAGAAAAGCTATTGCTGCTTTAGAAACGCCAATGTGCTGCGAAAACAATGTTTGACTAAACACCGGGCATGACGTTCATATCCATAGATATGAGTGTATGGATATGAGTGAAATGCTTTTGTGGCTGGTTTTAGACTGCGCCACTCATATCCGCGGATATGAACTTCTTATCCGGTCATATCCGTTATTTAGTCATACCGATATTCATTCACGTTTTCTTTTGAGTTTATTCAGTTCAAGCTTTTACAGCTTTTACATTTTACAACTATACTAGTGCAGAATTGAAGAGAACTATTTTGTCTTGCGCATGTTCACTACAAGAAATAGTGAACTCTTTGGCGTTAAAAGAAATCGTCCGACTGCTATATTGCATTCTTCGAAAGTAATAAAAAATTCAACATCTTTTATTCTCATAAATATTCATACATATGCAAACTAGTTAATATTAGAAAAGTAATATTTACCATTAAAGCAATGCCTCAGCCATATGTTTGTAACAATTGATTTCATGATTCATAAATAATAAGTATTACAGGTAGATGTCAATTTACTTTGTAAAAGGATCGGTTACCATGGAAACAGTTACAGTTCATTGTTTGGTTCTCGATTTAGATTTTGTCATCATTTTATAATATTTTTCTATTCTTTTGATTGTTTTCATTAATAATGTAATATTCATGTGTATGCAAATAAGGTAATTTCTAAGTTTAACCTTTAAACATAAGCACCATTCGGTACCAATTTTGTACAGTTAGCACAAACAGGAAACAGTTTAAACGTTAAAGTTACTTTTTTATGTTAATTGGATATTTTGTTTTCTGAGGATTTTGTCATCATTTAAACTGCATTTGAAGTTTTTTAGATATGTAGGATAAAAAAAGGTGAAAAGTTTACATTCTTTATGTTATTTCTATATCTTTTCTTTAGATTATTAATGTTCTCATTAATATTCATGAGTATGCAAATAAGGTAATTTCATGGAATAGCTGGAATTAAAGCACAATGTTTTATCTTCAATTTGGTACCAGATTTATATGTTCAGAAGAACTGGCCGTGATATGAATGATTTTGCAGGTATGGGCCATCATTACAAAGACTGGGGGTTGCCATGAAAATGGTTAACGTTACTAAAAGTTAAAAGTGTTGGACCTCAAAGTAGATATTTTGTTTTGTAGCTCACAAGAGCACAAAATGCTCAGGGTGAGCTTTTGTGATCACCTGATGTCCGTTGTCCGTCAGCTTTTGTTGTGGGTTGTCAACAATTTGAACCTTTAAAAATCTTCTCCCTTTGAATCTACAGGATTCTCTGCTTTCATCTTTGGTACATAGCATCACCTATGGGTCCTCTACAAACGTTATATAAACTATGCCCCTGGAGTCAATATTTGCCTACGCCCCGAATTTTCAATAGAAACATATAGAAACATCATGTTCAGGTCCTCTACAAAAGTTATATAAATTATGCCTCTAGGGTCAAAATTGGCCGCATCCCAGGGGTAGCCAGTTTTTTGTAGCAGACCGTTGTTTAGATAGTCCTTGGGGTCACTAGTTATGCATAGGAAAAACTTTAAAAATCTTCTCGTCAAAAACTACGTTCCAGAGCTTAGATAATTGGTTTATACATTTACTTAGTATACCTTTATGAATTTTGTTAATATCAAAGTTCTGAGGTTAAAATTGGCCCTGCCCTGTGTGTTATACTTTAAAACATACTTCTTCGCGTCAGAAACTACAGTTTAAAAGTTTCCCCTTATTCAGAAGAAGTCAGTGTACTCTAGCTAGCCAGAGCAAGTGTTATGTAATAATTCACCCTCAGTCTGAGTAGAGTAGAAATTGTGTTTAGACAAATAAATAACACATGCTCATTTTCAATTGAGAAAACTAGGTGGATAATGCAAATTATAATGCTCTTAAAGCTTTTTTTATATATCTATGCCCTGCATTAAGCTTGCCAGATATCAATATAGAGCCTATCAGTGTGTCTGTTGTGAAGTCAGCTCAGTACAAGTTCAACTGTACTATACAACTGTAGCATTCTTTCAGAACGGTAATGTTGTCTAGAATCCAAACTGTGTGCTAATGATAGGGTTAACATTGAGTTTCTGTCACCTGTTAGAAATGTTGTCTGCTAAAAATTAACACTGTCAATGGCTCACTTGTTTTAAATACATGTAGAAACATATTATGAAATCTTTAGAAATCGTCTCCTCTGAAACTAGAAGTCCTCTTCAAAAAATATATGAATTATGCCCCTGGTTTCAAATGAAGCCCCGCCACAGGGGTGGTCAGTTTTCTATAGAAACATACATGTAGTGAAAACTTTGAAAATCTTCTCCTATGATTGTCTGGTGAGCGATATCAAGATCATCATAGTCCTCTTTTTTAGGATTTTGTTATCATGCTAAACTGCATTTGAAGTTGTTTTCTGATATTGTTGGTATAAAAGATTGAAAAGGTTACCGTTAATTCTACACTTATTTTGCTATTTTTAATGTTCTCATTACTATTCATGAGTATGCAAATAAAGTATTTCAAAGCATAGCTGGAAATACAAGAAGAGTGTTCAAAAGAACATATGTCTCACCTGCTGGGAGATATGTTAGTAAAAAAGGGCTGTCACGTGATGGACAGACGGACGGACGGACAGACATACAGACAGATGATGGAAAAGTGATCCCTAAATAATACACTGCCTCCCAGCAGAGGACACAAATAGCACAATGTCTTATCTTCAAATTGCTACCAGTTTTATAAGTTTAGGACAAAAAGTGGCTGTGATATGGACGATTTTGCAGGTATTGGCCATCATTACGAAAACTGGGGATTGCCATGGAAACGTTTGAAATGCACATAGCCTAAAAGAGTTTATTCTTGGGTACATTCACAATTCTGATTCAATAGACCCTTTTAAATATTTTGGTACCCATGAGAAAAAGTCGGGTGCACGGTAGACCCTACTGGTGATATGCAGCCTAAAGTCGTGAGTTGCATTGATGAGGGGGTATAAGCTTTTCCTCAGCTGAGTGGACAGTGCATCATCTACAAAGAGAAATTCACGCAGGCACTTCAGTTGGTCTTAGCTCTTAATCTGGAGAGGTTGAAGAGCTTACTATCTGAACGTGTTCGGAGGTAGAGAAATTCAGTTGCAAAACCGAATGCGTGCTTTAGCATCACAGCAAAGACGATTCAAAGAAAGGTGGGACCAGGAGCAATCCCGTTTCACCCCTCTCCATTGTTCATTGAATGCATCTGATGTTGAGACACTAAAGATGACAGTGCCGTTCATGTCTTCTTTGTGGAAGGATCTGATGATGTCGAGAAGTTCTGTTGGACATGCGATCTTGGGAAGGATCTTGAAGAAGCCATCTCTACTGACCATATCAAAAGCCTTTGTGAGGTCTATGAAGGCATTTCCCAAGAAGTTGCTTGAGGGCGAAGATCACATCTATAGTGGATCTGTTTGCATGGAAGCGGCACTGTGATTCAGGGAACACTTGCTCTGTAAGTATTTGGAGCCTCTTCAGCGCTACTAATGCAAAGATTTTCCCAACGATTCTAAGGAGGAATATACCACGATAATAATTGCAATCTCTTCAATCTCCTTTGTTTTTGTACTGTACAGTGTGATGAAATCAGCATCTCTCATGTCTTGTGGTAATCTGAGGGCAGAGCTGAAGCCAATAATCATTGGTACATTGTCTGGCACACTGCTTGACTTTGCTATGAGCAGTGCTGGAGTCTAGTACAATAGTTGTGCACTAACAATGCAGAGGAGATGCAATAGCTTTGCTCTAAAAGTCACACAAAGAAGGTTCAATAGTTTTGCATTAGCAGTGTCACACAGGACTTACAACAGTCTTTCACTTACAGTGTCACACAAAGACGTTTCAATAGTTTTGCACTAACATTGCCAAACAGAGCAGTTTGACAGTTTTGTACTATTATTGCAACAAAGAGCAGTTCGATAGTTTTGCATTAGCAGTGCCACAAAGAGGAGTTTAACAATTTTGCATTGTGTCACTCAGGGGAGTCATAATAGTTTTGCATTAACAGTGTCACACAGAGAAGTTTCAATAGTTTTGCACTTACAATGTTACTCAAATTGGATTTCTGCATTATTTGTCTAAGCGCACCCTATATTAATTAGTATCTAATCTTGCAACTTCAGTAACTGAAAGCACCCAGGCCAGTTTAAACTAGAAGTGTGTCAATAGGCCAAGGACGTCCCGGTAAACTGGCCTAACACCTGACAGCCATCTTAGAATGTCTGGGACTTACAAACAGGGGATGAATTATAAACATAATCCGTTATGCCTAACTAACATTTGCAAACAGCTTGGATTCAGATGAGAAGCCAAGTAAGTCTGCATCTCACCAGGATACGAGTTGTTTGAAACTAGGTTAATATTGCCCAAAGCTTACTTGAACTGGCAAAAGATCCAAAAAAGAGCAAACAATATGTTTCACAGCAAGATAAGAGTAAATGCTTTACAGTTCAGGCCTTCTAGCAGCCACTCACAAACAGTAGGAAAAAGGTTAAAGCTTTTCTGACAGAAAAGAAGGAAATAGTAGGAATGTTGTTAGTTAAATATGTATTTGTTAATGGCCAATAACTTACCTAGCGGAGTCGTTCTTAATGCAAAATCCTCCCATTCCGGTACCACATGGAATATTTTAGTAAACCAATGCCTGGCCAGTTTCTGTTGCTAAACTGTGTGGTCATCTTCCCTAAGCCTTTATTATGAAAGATGATGCACGTCAATGAGGAACATGTTTGCCACACCTTTCAACAACATAAGCTTCAAGACACCTCAAATGATGAACTCCGTTCTCTTCCCTTCAATTCTGAGCCCCTCTTTGGTGGTCTCATCAGGGAAAAGGAGAAGGCGGATGAGGCAATGCTACAGGCTTCCGCCCCACGTGCCCCCCTACCTGGAGGATCCCAAAGGTTCTTTAGAGGAAATATTAGCCTCAAGTTAAACAGGCAGGGAAGAAACAGACTGCTCAGTCAATTTCTGTTTCCCGTCAGAGGGCTCCGGTTAGGAGCCACCTAGGGCCTGCTCCTGTCCCTCCTCAATATAGATGCTCAGTTCAGGGGCACAACCGACCCTTCTGTTCCCATAGAAGGTCTGGTTCCTTTGGGCACCAGCCCTAGGGACTTGCCCTTTCTACCCATCTTTCGTCGGTTCACCCCCACATGCAGATTGCAGTGTTGTCTTTTCTGCAAAAAGGGGCGGTAGAAAGGGTTCGGAACGAGAACAATATACAGCCGCCTGTTTCTCGTTCCATTTTAAGAAAAACGGCACGTTTCGGCCCATTATCGATCTTTCAACTCTAAACAGGCTTATAAAGATCGACTCTTTCAAAATGGAGACGGTCTCTTCCATTTGGTTAGCAATCAAACCAAACCAATGGGCCGTCTCCCTGGACGGATGTGTACTTTCACGTACCCATTCATCCTTCAGAGAGACATCTCCTTCGCGTAAGCTCCTCTGAGAGGGCGACTGACAAAATGTCCACATTGGAGGCTACCCCCATCTATTGTCTCTGATGAAGTTCCCAGCGCTCAAGCATATTCTTTGAGAAAGAGAGCTGGGAAGCAGAACTGGGATTATCAGAATCCAAAAGTGGAATTCGATCAAAGAGACCCGGGCGACTATCTACTGAAGCCGGAGGCCTCAGAGAAGAAGGAGGTACCTGGGTGCGCATAACCCTATTAGAAAGGGTTAGACCCAATATCGGGAAGGCACTTGCACGCCTTGTCAAAGGAATTAGAGTGGTTATCAGAATCTTCGAGAGCTGATGAAACCGAGTCCTCTAATTCGGAGTTACCTGGAGTCCCCGATTCTTGACAGAGAGGGTCCTCCGGGTTAACTAGGATGGACAACACATCATTCTGATCAAAGGGATCCGGGCCTGGCCTGGTGGCCGTAGCCGAAGGCGAGACTCGGAAAAGAAGAACCCGAAACAGTAGTTGGTAAAACAACTGTAGTATGAGGGTCCAGAAGAAAATTCCCTGCTGAGAAGACCCGAGGGTCATTAGAAGGGGGGATGCAGCTAAGAGGGGGATCAGAAGTCCTGTGAAGAGACATCCCCTGTTCATAAGGAAGCTGAGTCTGGAGAGGTGTAGCCTGTCCGACTCTAGATCCAAAAAGTGAATGGCGGAAGCGAGCCGGGGGAGAATCATAGGAAGAAGACCTATGTCTCTTATAGCGACGGTGGCTAGGCTTAGAACTAGACCTGCGTCTATGCCGAGAACGGTGGCTGTCGTCTGAAGAGAAAGACGAACTAAGTAGACGTCTATGATGAGACACGGTGTCAGTTGACGACGAGGAAGAAGAATACCAACGCCGTTTACGAGATCTAGAAGATCTAACAGGTGTCGGAAATTCTGCTCGGCAACTCGGCAGAGCTATGAGTATAATCTGGTACAAACTTCGAAGAAGTTTGACCAATGGAAAGGATAGGGTGTGTAGACGATACGGTAGAGACCGACACACACAAGCCAATTCAAAGAGGATGAGTCTCCGGTAAAACGTCTGAGGAAGAACTCATGGTAACACCGGTTTGCGGAGGTTGCGCCGAATAAAACATCGGGGAAGAACCTACTGCCGCACCGGTTGTAGTATGCCTGGCTGAACTGGTAGAACCGGGTGTAGAAATACTACTTGGTACTGACTTCGCATTATGACCGGCTGACCCGGAGCACAGCATGCCAATTCCAGAAACAGGCGTGTGCCTGATCTGCCCAGATGTAAGCACTGGGTAACCAGATGTAAACACTGGTAGACTGGAGGCAAGAGCCAGGAACCAGGATCCAGTCAACACGGTGGATAAGACCGGGTGACCTGGAAGGGGTAGCCCGGGTAAAACCCCGACGGGTGAAGCCATGTGAGAGGAACCCGAAGGTTTAGTCACTGGCAGAGGGACATTTCCTGGCCGGAGAAGAGACCCTCGTCCCGGAATCGACGTCGGTAATTTACCAGCAGCGAGCTGCTGGATCGGCTGTGTTGAAGACAAAGACGAGCCGCAGGAAGAAGAAACATTTGTTAGAAACAACAGAATTCTGTGCCAGCTTGCGTGCATTACTATTGTCAGACCTAGCCGGGGTAGCCGAACGCCGAGCAGCATGAGTGTGACGGCGAGCGGCTAACCCCCAGGTCTAAGGAGACCAGGCAGAAGAGAACTGACAAGGGTCCTCAGCGGAGGCATGCAGTAGTATGCGTGTCCCAGTCTGCAGCAAAATGCCCACAGGTAGCTTTGTGCTGAGAAGACATGTGCTAAGTGCACAAAGGCGAAGACCAAATTACACGCAGGAAAAAAATTGAATGAACACACAAAATGGTATATGCAGTGTATTATATAAATTTGTAGTAGGATACAAAATCCGGAGTAGCAGCAGTAGACAAGGACCGAAGACAGTCAAAGGGTCTGGAACCACTAGGAAGGTAGAAAAACTCGGGCGGCTGAATAAACCTGAACGTTAATGGCCGACCGGAAATAACCAATAATTGTAACATGCTGGGAGCATTATGATAATGAGGTATGGTTAACGGGCGGGCCATATGGTATATGCGGTACTTTTTTATTCTAGTCACAAGGTATAAATAAATAACCTAAGCATATTTCATAGCAGGTAATGTTTTTGCTACTAAAATGCCTCTACAAACAGAGTAGACCCAGATCAGACGGCTCCTATAGGAGCCGTCTGATTTATGGTCTGCTCTGTTTGATTCTGGAACAATATAGACCTGATTCAATACATTTTGATATTTTAAAAGTTTCATGGGTTAAAAGCCGTTTTAAAGATTAATCTCATTAATATTCATGATTTTTAATCATTTCCTACATGTATATTCATGGAGTAAAGGGTTAAGACAAAGGTGTAGGGCATGTCAAGTTTTATTTCTAAATTAAGAAAGAGTAGTTGAACCTTTACCTTATTGAATACTCATGACAGACATAATGACATCGTGAACATTTACAAGTTATTGGTAGAAATTGTGCAGTCATATCTGTTACAATTTCATAAAGCAACCATGATCAGAGAGCTCCTACAGCAGTCGTCTTGTCTGGGGTATTATATGGCATGAAAAGGCACAGTATGAAGGGAACGGTTAAATTATCTAATGCAACTAATTGGGATCTGTGTGTTAACACAGATACCAAATCTACCGAAACGGCGAGAGCAAATCAGCCGGTCCTCACGAAACGATTTACTCAGATGTGTAATGTAGTTAGGTAATCAGCTGAACTTATTACAAAAAGTACTATCGTGGACCGTTTTTTAAGACAAGCAGTTACTGTATTTGATCATTTTTTCAACAAATATGACGAATATTTTTAAAATGAGGCGATATTAATAATATTGGGGTATTTATGCTCACTTATACACGAATCAATTTTTGATTAATTGATCGCCGCCATTTTGAATATCACGTGACTTTACGCCATAGGGAAACGCAACCTCCAACGCAGTTATCTCCCCTAATAGACCGCAGGCGTGGTGACAAGGGAGATCACTGTGAGGAGTTTGCAAATCGAGTAGGAGAATGAAAACTTTACGCAGAATTTGTTTACCAGACACGCATTTTGGATGAGCTTGAAAATCGTAAGTACATATACATACAAACATTAACGCTTAGGTTATCATTGTCTTCTATTTATAGTTCTGCTATGACTTTCGTGAACACGATTTATTATCTTGAATCTTCCGAGTTATTACAATGCTGTGAAAGAATATCTGCAGCACCTGCGCTATTAAGTTTTTAACTTATTCATCCCTGATACTTTAAGTTAAACCCCTTCCTCCATAAATATGCCTTTTTACGCCTTTGCAAACAAAGTAGACGCACAACAGGTTTCTGAACGACTCGGCACCAAACTAACCGGGTCCCTAGACAATTCGGCCCCAAAACGATTCGACACCATGGTCAACTCGGCCCCTCCCAAAAATTTACCCTAGACGATTCGGTACCTATTTATTTTCATGAGTTTTTGTTATCAAATTTACATTTTCCCTGTCAATCAAGCAATAAAATGAACTTATAAGGTGGATACAGATCATCATTATAAATTGTTATTACGGAACACAGAATTGGATTAAATCTATACCCGTAAATTTTTCGCACCAGTTTTGAAAACTTACAGGGATGACAGTTTTATTTGTTATAATAACAAATAAAACTCGTCTCAGTACTTTTTCAACTTATAAGGGCCGGCATTCTTCTTTGGGGTTTTAGACCTTAGAAATAATATGTATTATCATCACAAGGCAAACAAAAATATGAACAGTATCTTCTGCAGGGGCAATCTGATCTGGGTCTACTCTGTTTGCAAAGGCATAAAGAATTAAACTTATCATACCTGCAAGTAATTACCACCTGACTTTTAGGCATAATTAGACATGCTTTGCCAAATTGGTGGTCAATTTAAAGAGGTTTTATACTGTACAATGGTAATTTTCGTGGATCTACTCGTAGACATTGTTATAATGGTTTTGCACTAATTTCTCATGGTAGTTGTCTGATCAGGGTCTGCTCAGTTTGCTTATAATAATATTGTGTTATATAGATCAAATTCTATGGTTCTGTCTGTACCAAAATATCCTTTGTTAATAATATGCAATTTAAAAAAATTATCCAATAATATGATACCAATGATGTCATTAACCCTTAAATGAATATTTAAACAGAGAAAGGGTTAATTTATGGACATATAGTGAAATCTGAAGAAAATTTGTACAAGGCCTTCCTATATTGTTGTTATCCTGGTAATACACACTGAGAAAGTTAGACATTCTGACCAGCCAGGTGCTTTAGTATCATTTATATGCGTTTAGGCTTGTGAAAAAAAAGGTGAATGATGTGTACAATTTTAAATATAAAATGTTTTATAGTCATTTACTCAATCAACAGGCCTCTTAACCCTTTCCCTGTTCTATGTTTATTTCAAATTTAAATACCTATACTGAATATTCATGAACAAAATAGTTATATGAAATATGGAAGGTTGAACATTGTAGCCATTTTGGAAAGTAAAGGAAAAGGTCTACAAAATTCCATTAGCAAACACAGCAGACCCTGATCAGACGGCTCCTATAGGAGCCATCTGATCTGGGTCTACTCTGTTTGCATATGCGTGAAGACACATTATATAAGGAAACGGGTTAATGCCTTTGCAAAGAGCATATATATCCATATCAGATATAGTATCTATATCAATATAAGAGCTCTCAGATCAGGGTCTGCTATGTTTGCTTAAGTTATGAAATAATTAAGATGATAATACAGTTTCTAGCATGTTTAAAACAGAATTGTCTGTAGTGTCATTATAAATATTCAGTTAATATCAACTATAAATGTAATTATTACATTTGTTATTATAAATAGTAACATTTTTACGTTATAAATGATCCAATATCATTTAAAAAAATAGAGTTGTGTGGTCTGAGCAGACCAATACAGACCTAGCAACGGACCAATAACAGATATTGTGCCCGCTGCCAAGGTAATCATTCTAAATCTATATCAACAGAACCCTGATATGCGATGAAGGTCTAATTTTGCTCCGATGATGCAAATGTTATCAAAGTTCTCGTACACAGTATACCGAATAGTCCCCAAACCATGGCTTTTACAAAGACAATCCTCACCCGATTCGATTCAAATTTACATGCCCAATACATGTGCACGTACCGGTGAATAAAAAGAGCACTCTGTCCGCTCTTTCCAACGCCAAGTTTTGAATAATATGAACCCGTCATAATGACGTCATCTAATGACTGTGTGACTTGATAGTGCTGATTCTTTCAATCCTTTGAGAATCTATTGCACCTAGTACATGGAGATCCAATTTGACCCATAAATGTAATAAACAGGTTATTACACAGGTGACTATAGGGCCGCAGAGTGATATAGTCCCTTACCTTGATATAGTAACTCGGGCTAAGCCCTTGGGCCAATTGCAAGGTGGCGGGCCAATATATCACGCTGCAGCTTTAGTCACCTGCGTAATAACCGCTATTTGTTTGTTGCGGCCCTAGTCACCTGCGTAATAACCCCTATTTATTTGTTATATGAATATTTATGGTGTAGGGGATTAAGAAATATTTCCAGAAATACATTTTAATCATAAACATTAATTTTATTTGCAGGGGACAGTAATTTCGACAAGATTCCAAACAACAAGGGACCTGACACGCCAGTTTTCTAACAAAGCCCACTATGCTTTAAATGCCACAGAAATGGAGAATAATATTGCTTTATTGACAAAGAGCTTTCAATGTCGAAACACAGTAATTGTCGCCACAAAGCAAGACCAAATCAATGAAACATTTTTATCAACATCCAAACAAGATTTCCCAATACTGATCTAAGTATGAAAAGCTTGATCAGCTGGTGCTGACTTTGTGATATACGAATTGTTAAAATCTACTGAACTACTTTAGATACTAGCAGCCAGTGTTTGCTGAT
This sequence comes from Azorinus chamasolen, assembly GCA_963576725.1. Classification (NCBI taxonomy): domain Eukaryota; kingdom Metazoa; phylum Mollusca; class Bivalvia; order Cardiida; family Solecurtidae; genus Azorinus; species Azorinus chamasolen. Next base: position 60,570,409 of record OY755237.1, read on the forward strand.
CTCCAGATGGAACAGTAGTTGGTTAAAGATTGTCGGAACATTGAAAAGCTTTAGACTGTGTGACTTGATAGCGCAGTCAGTAGAGTGTTAGCATGGTAAGCCACAGGCCCTGGATTCAAGTCCCAGTCGAGTCACAACTTTTTCACATGTACCAGTTTATTGCAAAACAATTTAGTCAAAGACAGTATGATGGTAATTCTAAACGGATAATTAAATAGAATATGCTGGCATGCTGAGAGAGATGGGCAGGACTCTGAAGCATGATGTTTGTCAACAACTTGGACATATTAAAAAGCAGAAAGGACTATCAGAAGCTATCCCAACGTTTTGTAAAATGAGCAACCAACATGTCTCAGAATGAACCTAATGAACTACTTGGGATACAAGCAATCAGTATTTGTTTGTCGACCCTGTAGATGATGCTCAGTTTGTAAAACCATGCAGAGTTGTCATGCCATGGTCACAGTGATCAAAACTTGATCATAGCAGTTTAGCCTTTACTCCATGAATATTCATGGTAAGAAATTATCATATGACATGAATATAAATGGGTTGAGTTTTAAAATTTTGCAACAGCATTTTTAAAACAGGGGTTTTTGGCCACAGCAGAAACTGTAGAGCTAAATGTATGTTATGTCAGAAGCAAATAGAACATGCCCTGATCAGATGACTCATATAGGCAGAGGTACAGATAAGGGTGTGTTCCCAAATACTAAAATCGTCATTTCACCACCAAACCCTACACTGTGACCACTCTTTACAATCGTCTCGTCTAGAAAATTACTGAAGAGTGGTCACAGTATATAAGGTTTAATTGGTGGATAAATAAAGGAGCTATTCTTGAAAATGTAAAGGCATCTTATTTGGAGCTCTGTATAAGAACTGTCTGATGTGGGTCTACCCTATTTGCAAAGGTGTAGAAAGGCGCATTTATGGAGTAAGGGGTTAACACAGTATGAGTGGTATATAAGGAACTAGACTGACAACACCCAGATGGTGATATATATATATATATATAAGAGCTGAATATCTTTGCAAAAAGAGTATACCCATAGCAGACAGATGTGGGAGACTAGGAGCCGTTTGATTGGGTCTGCTCTTTTTGCTAATAGAATAATGTATAGATTAAAGTTTCTGCCATTACCAAAATTCCTGTTAAACGTTATATCAAGAATAATATTACAATCAATGTTCATATTGTCATTATTTCATGTAGCAATGGGTTTAGAGACATAATTTATCTGACAATGTTCAATACTTTATGTCAATAAAGACTTTATTCCATGAATATTAATATTAATTTATATGTAAGAAAGTATGACATCATCATGATTATGAATATTAATTAGGTTAATTTTTGTAAAAACACATGGACACTGGAATATTTTGCCATGGCAGAAACTATAACCGTATAGATCTACATGTATATTATATCTAAACCCTTTCCCTGTTCATTATTCATTTAAGAAATATTGATGTATCATGAATATTTATATAAGCTGAATGTTAATATAAACCTTCTAAGGAATTTTTTACTCTGAAAAGAACTATAGAATCATATCTATATCATGTCTGACAGTCAGGTCAAGTAAAGAAGAGCAGACCCTGATCAGACAACAACTATAGGAGCCGTCTGATCAGGATCTACTCTGTTCGCAAAAGTGAAAAGGCATTTGGTAAACCCTTTCCTCCATAAGGCTAAGGCTTTGCAAACTGTTAACAGAGTAGGTCCAGATCAGGATCTACTCTGTTCGCTCATGAAATAATATATTTAATTGCGATTCAGGACAATTGCCGATTCTCCTAGGACAGATTGCCATCGCATACAAGTATGTTAAAGTCACTTTTTTAAACCATTGTGATAAATAGAGCATTTGCTCCTTTTAGAGCATTTGCTCCAAAGGAGCAAATGCTCTATTTATCTTAATGGTTTAAAATCTACAAAATAATGAACATTGTATTTTATATCCCCACAAACAAAGTTTTGGGGGGTTTACTGGAGTAACCATGTCCATCCGTCTGTTCATCTATCCGCCCGTCTGTCAGTCCGTCCATTCGTCCAGATCATAACTTCCAAAGTATAAAAGCTATTGACTTCAAACTTCATATACAGATAGATCACATGGACTGCAAATGCATTGCACAATGTTCGTAACTCTGTCTTCAGTACTTCTGGAGTTATTGCCCTTGTTTATTTTTCTCAAAATTTAGCTTGTCCGGATCATAACTTTCAAAGTGTAAAAGCTATTGACTTCAAACGTCATGTACAGATAGAACACATTGACCACAAATGCTTTGCACAAGGTCCATAACTCTGTCTTCATTATTTCAGGAGTTATTGCCCTTTGTTATTCTAGTGAAAATCTGGTTTGTCCGACTCATAGCTTCAAACATATAAAAGCTATTGACTTCAAACTTCATATTGAGATAGATCACATTCACCAAAAGTACAGTGCACACGGTTAGTAGCTCTGTCTTCAGTATTTTTGGAGTTATTGCCCTTTGTTATTTTTTTTTTTAAAATCTGGCTTGTCCGGATCATAACTTTCAAAGTATAAAAGCTATTGACTTCAAACTTCACATACAGATAGACCACACATTGACCACAAGTGCAGTGCACAATGTCCATAACTCTGTCTTCAGTGTCTTTGGAGTTATTGCCTTTTGTTATTTTTGTCAAAAATTGGCTTGTTTTAATAAACAAAGCTTTTTTATACGCCCACCTAATAAAGGTGGTCGTATATTGTCGTGGCCCTGTCCGTCCGTCCGTCCGTCCGTCCGTCCGTTCGTTCGTTCGTTCGTCCGTCAACATTTTGTTTGTCCGCTGTTTTCTGGGAAAACTATTTGACAGATATTAATGAAACTTCACACAAATGTTAAATGCATCAAGATCTGTAGCTGAGTTGATTCTGAGGTTCATTTTATTTTTCATTTCAGAGTTATGGCCCCTGCCTTTAAAAAATATGCAAATAGTTTGTCCGCTGTTTTCTGGGAAAACTATTTGAGAGATATTAATGAAACTTCACACAAATATTTAATGCATCAAGGATCTGAAGCTGAGTAGATTCTTAGGTTCATTTGATTTGTCGTTTTGGAGTTATGGCCCTTTTACTTAAAAAATAATGCAAATACATTAAAAAATAGTTTGTCTGCTGTGTTCTGGGAAAACTATTTGACAGATATTAATGAAACTTCACACAAATGTTTAATGCATCAAGATCTGAAGCTGAGTTGATTCTGAGGTTCATTTGATTTTTCATTTCATAGTTATGGCCCTTGTCCTTAAAAAAATATGCAAATAGTTTGTCCGTTGTTTTCTGGGAAAACTATTTGAGAGATATTAATGAAACTTCACACAAATGTTTAATGCATCAAGATCTGAAGCTGAGTTGATTCTGAGGTTCATTTGATTTGTTGTTTCGGAGTTATGGCCCTTTTACTTAAAAAATAATGCAAATAGTTTGTCCGCTGTTTTCTGGGAAAACTATTTGACATATATTAATGAAACTTCACACAAATGTTAAATGCATCAAGATCTGAAGCTGAGTTGATTCTGAGGTTCATTTTATTTGTCGTTTCGGAGTGATGGCCCTTGTCCTTAAAAAATATGCAAATAGTTTGTCCGCCGTTTTCTGGGAAAACTATTTGAGAGATATTAATGACACTTCACACAAATATTTAATGCATCAGGATCTGAAACTGAATTGATTCTGAGGATCATTTGAATTTTCGTTTCAGAGTTATGGCCCTTGTCCTTAAAAGATAATGCAAATAGTTTGTCGGCTGTTTTCTGGGAAACTGTTTGAGAGATATTGATGAAACTTCACAAAAATGTTAATATATCGTGATCTGATGCTGAGTCGATTTTGAGGTTTATTTGATATGTTGTTTCGGAGTTATTGCCCTTTTACTTAAAAAAAATGCAAATATATGCAAATAGTTTGTCCACTGTTTTCTGGCAAAACTGTTTGACAGATATTAATGAAACTTCATAAACATGTTTAATGCATCAAGACCTGAAGCTAAGTTGATTCTGAAGATCATTTGATTTGATGTTTCGGAGTTATGGCCCTTGCACTTAAAAAAATAATGCAAATCTATGCAAATATGAGGATGGCCATAACTTTTTCATTTGAAATGATATTTACTTCAATTTTTTTACATGGTTAAACCTTAATATGAATTTTCACATATATTACGGGGATTTTGATATGTCATTTTATTCAAAAGTTATGGTCCTTGAACTTCGTGTGTTCATTGCTTTGTTAGTCGGTCAACTTTTAGTTTGTCTGTGGTTTTCTGGGAAAAATATTAAAATGATATAAATGAAACTTAATACAAATGTATTTAAGCAACAAAATTTGAAGCTGAGTTTATTTTGAAGTTCATTCAGTTTGTCTTTACAGGGTTATGGAACAGATAAGCGTTGGCACCCGCTTGTGCTCTGGTTTAATTACTTTCAAACAGATGCTTTACTTGCAACATATGTTTATTTGCTGTTTTATACTTTTTCTTGACATTGTCTACAATAAAATTTTCATCATAAATACATTTACTCTTTTTTTCTCCCATTTCAAAATCTGTTAACAATTTCAGGTGATTGCCATTATAGATTGTAAAACTATACAACCATTCTTGATTATCTACATGAATTGTTTGCGAGGTTCCAATATTTAATTAATTTTAAACTTATTTTTGTATACATTTATATAAATATATTTATATATAATGTTTTCAGAAGATCAAGATTTCTTGACACTGTTCAACTTATACCTTTACTAAATTATACTTCAAATTTGGAAATTGGGTTTGAAATATTTACATAAAACATGCAAAATGCCAGCTACCACCAGATAAGATTTCAGCATCTGGGAACATAAAAAATAACTCGCAAACAAACACCCAAATACAGTAGAATCTCTCTAGACCGAACAGAAAATAAACATTATTTTCGAGGATTCAAAACAGGTGGCTGCTTGATGCAGGCTGACAGCGATACGGAAACTTCTGCCGGAGCTTTTTGTATAGTTGGTCAGCATACAGCAGTCTTTAATGCCCAGTCATAATGTTTATATTCGTCCGGTTTAGAGAGGTTCTACTGAATAACACACGTTTTCTTTCCAAAAACACAGATCCCTTCAGTACTATCAGTACTTTGATTTTGAAGAAATGTTGGTGGGTTGCTAGTTTGTCAGCAAACTTTTGAGTGTATACCTTTTTTCATTCGTTCTATGGTGATGGCAGTGGCTTCTGCCTTGTCAAGTCGCCGTTGGTATTTGTTGAACAACATGTGCTGGAGCTTCAGTATGGCAGGTATGTGCCTAATAGCCCGCAAGTGGTGGTCCTGTATGAACAAGCATCGAACCTTTCACATTCAAACAAGTAGAGGTTTATACTGAATATGACCGCAGTATGCATTTCTGAGCAAAAGGTTAACCTTACCTTGTTGAATACTTATGTAAGAAATAATGACATCATGAATATAAGTTAGCTAAACCTTTAAACTGACGTAAGTTCACATGATGTTTTGGTATTGATAGAAAATGTAGAGTCAGATCTATTATAATTTCATAAGCAAACAGAGCAGACCCTGATCAGACGGTTCTGTATGCAAAGGCATGTGTACGACGGAAAGGGTTAGATGTGATTTGATGGGTAACATCATAGCATAGGTAGATGTATTGATATGCCATTTATATACTTTTTTGTTTACTGTTGAAGAAAGGCATCTCTATGAAAGGTGTTTAGAACTATGCAGTAAATGGTTAATTCCCGTTACAGGAAAATGTGTATTGGATTGAATACTTCCTTTGTGTAACAGGTACACTTAAAATGGTTTACTCACAGTAACAGTTTACATAAAATGATAACTTAGTGTAACAGTACACTAACAATGGTAACTTTTCAACATTCTATTATATAGTTATAAAAGCGGTCTAGAGCAGCATGACCCTAAACAAGCTGTAATACCTCTGCCAAAGAACTACATGGTATATACCTCCTTCAGGAAGAGCTGCAAAACTTCAAACTGTTGCTTCTTTTGCGGCATGCTTACAATCTGTGCATCAAATTTCTGTCGCAGATGATCAATAGAAATAGGAGTCCTGTATCTCCAAACAGCTGGCATGTCTTGTAGCATGTCTGTGTTCACAGCCTCCTGTTGGGTGTCAGTCTCATACAGCAAGCACAGCAAGGGATCGGCACCTGGGATATAAATTAGTTACCATGTCCTGGATTCGCTCTGTATTCAGTGAGAGTAAAACTGACTTTTTTACAGTAAGTATTATATTTTCTTACTTAAAAGTATCAAATTGATTTTAACATATAATCATTGTACAGTACACCTCTCTAATGCAACCACCAAAGATGTCTATTTCTGGACTGTAGAGGCATGTGATAGCTTTATGCAGGACGACTGGTATGCAGAAAGTTCCTATAGGATCTTTCTGCATCATTTTCATCCTACATTAAACAGTCACTTGCTTTTAACTCTTTGCAAGCTAGTTGTATGATTCTTTTGCAATTTATAACTATATAAACATTTTTATGGGGCCTGATCTAAGATCCAAACTGTTTTTCACTTCACTCAGACTTCTGTAAAACCTCAGTTGCAATCCTGAAGAAGCTGTATGATCAGGGTCTGTACTGTTTGCATATGAAATATATAGATCTGATTCAACAGTTTCTGCCATGGTAAAACATATTTGTTTTGCAACTCATATTTGAGTACGTAGTCCTGTGTACTTAAAGATATATTGACTAAAACTATTTTGCAATACACGTTTTAGTTACCTAATCTGCGGTCCTGTGTAACCAACTTATTACTTATTGCCAGAACGTCGTCAGTTTTCTAGAAAATGAAAAAAAAAATGTCTGTAAACTGAAAGTTGTATTTAAAATTACAATTATCATAAAACAAACACAGTGAAAGCATGCATTTGTGAAATAAGTGGAACCTCGATTTCTTGGACAAATTACTTCGAGACAACGGGAGTTAGAGTTAGCCTTTTTTCTTACTTGAAAACTTTCTCAATGTGACAGCTTGATCCAGGTCGAAAGAAATGCAGAGTGCTCCTGTAGAAGCTTTCAGCATTACTTGCAACAGGCATCAAGCCATTGCATGTTTTATAAATGTGCAGTGATGAATTCTAGAATAATTCTGTATTACAAACTTTGGAAGGGACTAAATTTGACTCGGGTCAATATCAAGTTTGAGTAATCCAGTTCGAGATAACGAGGTTCAACGGACAAAATGCTGTGTTTCTGAGGCAGTAGCTGGTCGGTATCTACCTCTGAGGCACTTTTTTTCGCACAGCCCTATTCATATGAAACTTGAAATGTATAATACAGTAGAACATGTCTTAAGACTTTCCTTGTTCTATGTTTGTTTCAAATTTCAATACCTGAATATTCATAGCCAGAATAGTTATAATGAAATATGGAAGGAATTAAGAAACTAAATAAGCATATCTATCAAATTTGATTAGCAAACAGAGTAGACCTTGTTCAGTCTGCTCCAATAGGAGCTTTCTTATCTGGGTCTACTTTTTTAGCAAATGCATTAATACATGTTTATATGAAGGAAAGGGTTAAGCGACCTTCAAAAAGTAGTCTAATTATGGGTCAGTAAGGCAGATGGTAACTTAACGCGGGTCAAAAATAATCAGAGGGCAAGTGTTTCGTCATCTACCAAATCATAAATCTCAAAGGACCATGTGTTTGTTTTCTAGGACAATATAGTATGTGGCACCAGATCAAGTGTTCGTTCAGCAAAAAGCAGTATTAAACAGTTTTTGCCAGTTAAAAGTTCAGTTCCTGAATTAACAACTGACATTCTTATTTGCTTCAATTATCAGTCAGTTTCCTATTAGTTTCAATTATAAATGGCATTACTATTTAATTGAATTATAAACCATTTACACCAGAAATATGCCTTTCAATGCCTGAAAACAAAAGGTAGACCGAGATCAGACAGATCCTGGAGAAATCATCAGGGTCTGCTTTTTTATTATGAAATTTTATAGATCTGATTCAACAGTTTCTTCCATGGCAAATGTTGTTTCCATGTGGTATTACAAACAAGCTACAGGGGCACTGAGAGCAATGCCATAATCCCCTATCGACTTAACCCGCTGTGTCACAATTTAATAAAAATACCTTACAAGTACATGTACAAATACAAGTTGCACATTCAAATACAATTCTATGTACCATAACTTACTGAATCAAATACATGTATATCACTTCTGACACATAATATTCAATCAAAGATTACAAATATGAGTAATAAGTTTCATAACACCATGTTTTTGTTGTTTTTTAAAAATAAAAACAAATAACCTTTACCAAATATAAATTCTGAAGGGAGGTGATATCTCCAAGGGGGGGGGGGGGTAACTCTGTTAAAATTCATAGAAGAGTTATACATGTAGCTGCTGCCACACAATGTCATAAAATAAAGTTACTCAGTTGTTTTTTTGTGAATTGTCCACTCCCAAGTTCAAAACCAAGGTACCTATTCGTAAAAAAATCAAGTTCAAGGACCGTAATTCTGACAAAAATTATTCAACCCATAACTCATCTAGATGTATATCCTTGTAAGTGTTCATTGCGTTGGTAATTTTATTGTATATGAGTTTCTTTAAACCGCAAAACTCAAAGTTACCTTACTAATACATGTAGTTTCGTCCACCACTGTGAACATCCTCCATTTGGCGTACGCTCGGAGATTGACGGAAAATCCTATGCTCAGCCGAGTATACGCCAAATGGACAGTAGCTCTGAGAATGTCCACAGTAGTGGACGAAATTGTTAGTAAGGTAAAAAAAACTTTCAGTATTGCGGTTTAAGGAAACTCATATACAATCATCTAGATTTAGCTTTCTGCCAAACAAAGAATTAATATCTTGTACCACTTCCAAAAAGTCTTGACTATTGCTAGCTGATCAAGATTTAGCTTTGTATCAAATATAGTGTTGATATCTCAAAGCACTTCAAAAAAACGTCCGTGCAATTGAAAATTGGACGTAAAATTTCAAGTGTAAGGGCCGTAACTCTAACAAAAATTATTCCACTGAACTGAGATTCAAATTAAGCTGAAACTCAATCATCTAGATTTAGTTTTATACAAAAAATAAAATTGATATCTCAAACCCCTTCCAAAAAAAATCTGGACAATTGAAAAATAAAAATGTCAAGTCTAAGGGCCATAACTCTAGCAAAAACATTCCACCAGACTGAGATTCGACCTTAAACTGTTACTCAACTAGATTTAGCTTCATACCAAATATAAAATTGATATCTTAAACCATTTCCAAACAAGATGTGTTTGTGAAACAATATGCCCCCTCGATACGATATTTGACCCTGAAGGATGACCTTGATATTGACATGTCACCCCTCAACCTGTGTAGCTTCATGGGGTACACATGCATATCAAATATCAAGTCTCAATCTCTACTGGTTCAAAAGTTATGGCCAATGTTAAAGTTGGTGACCTTTGACCATGAAGGATAACCTTGACCTTGACATGTCATCCCTAAAACTGTGCGGCTTCATGAGATACATATATGCATACCAGTATCAAGGATGTATCGTCATCCCTAAAACTGTGCGGCTTCATGAGATACACATGCATACCAGTATCAAGGATGTATATCTACTGGTTCAAACGTTATGACCAATGTTAATGTTGGTGACCTTTGACCTTCAAAGATGACCTTGACCTTGACACGTCACCCCTCAAACTGTGCAGCCAAATGAGAAACACATGTATACCAACTATCAAGTCTGTATCTCTACTGGTTCAAAAGTTATGGCCGATGTTAAAGTTGGTGACCTTTACCCTGAAAAATGACCTCGACATGTCACCCCCAAACTGTGCAGCTTCATGAGATACACATGTATACCAAATATCATGTCTGTATCTCTAATGGTTCAAAAGTTATGGCCAATGATAAAGTCGGTGACCTTTGACCCTGAAAGATGACCTTGACCTTGACATGTCACCCCAAACTGTGTAGCTTCATGAGATACACATGCATACCAAATGTCAAGACTGTATGATACTATCTACAGGTTCAAAAGTTATGGCCAATGTTAAAGTCGGTGACCTTTGACCCTAAAAGATTACCTTTAATTTGTCATGTTGCCCCTCAAAATGTGCAACTTCATGAGATACACATGCATACCAAATATCAAGACTCTATCTCTATTGGTTCAAAATTTATGGCCAATTTGAAGTTGGTGACATTTGACCCTGAAAGATGACCTTGACCTTGACATGTCATCCCAAAACTGTGCAGCTTCATGAGATACACATGTATACCAAATGTCAAGTCTGTATCTTTACTGGTTCAAAAGTTATGGCCAATGTTAAAGTCGGTGACCTTTGACCCTGAAAGATGACCTTGACGTTGACATGTCACCCCCAAACTGTGCAGCTTCATGAGATACACAAGCATGCCACATATCAAGTCTCTATATGTACTGGCTCAAAAGTTATGACCAATCTTAAAGTTACAGACAAACAAACAGACAATTTGACCTTTGACCCTGAAGAATGACCTTGACCTTGACATGCCACCCCCTCAAAATGTGCAGCTTCATGAGATACACAAGCATGCTAAATATCAAGTCTCTATCTCTACTGGTCCAAAAGTTATGGCCAATGTTAAAGTCAGTGATTTGACCCATATATTTGACCTCTGACCTTGAAGAATGACATTGACCTTAACATGTCACCCCTCAAAATGTGCGGCTTTATGAGATACATATGCATGTCAAATATCAAGTCTCTATCTGTACTGGCTCAAAAGTTATGACCAATGTTAAAGTTGCTGACAAACAGACACACGGACAAACAGACAAACAGACAAACAGACAGACAAACAGACAGGGCAAAAACAATATGCCCCCCAGATCTGATCATGAGATACACAAGCATGCCACATATCAAGTCTCTATCTGTACTGGTTCAAAAGTTATGGACAATGTTAAAGTCGGTGATTTGACCCATATGTTTGACCTCTGACCTTTAAGGATGACCTTGACCTTGACATGTTACCCCTCAAACTGTGCGGCTTTATGAGATACATATACATGTCAAATATCAAGTCTCTATCTGTACTGGCTCAAAAGTTATGACCAATCTTAAAGTTACAGACAAACAAACAGACAATTTGACCTTTGACCCTGAAGAATGACCTTGACCTTGAGATGCCACCCCCTCAAAATGTGCAGCTTCATGAGATACACAAGCATGCCAAATATCAAGTCTCTATCTCTACTGGTCCAAAAGTTATGGCCAATGTTAAAGTCAGTGATTTGACCCATATATTTGACCTCTGACCTTGAAGAATGACATTGACCTTAACATGTCACCCCTCAAAATGTGCGGCTTTATAAGAAACATATGCATGCCAAATATCAAGTCACTAGCTGTACTGGCTCAAAAGTTATGACCAATGTTAAAGTTACAGACAAAGAAACAGACAATTTGACCTTTGACCCTGAAGGATGACCTTGGCCTTGACATGTCACCCCTCAAAATGTGCAGCTTTATGAGATACACAAGCATGCCAAATATCAAGTCTCTATCTCTACTGGTCCAAACGTTATGGCCAATGTTAAAGTCGGTGATTTGACCCATATATTTGACCTCTGACCTTGAAGTATGACCTTGACCTTAACATGTCGCCCCTCAAAATGTGCGGCTTTATGAGATACATATGCATGTCAAATATCAAGTCTCTATCTGTACTCGCTCAAAAGTTATGACCAATGTTAAAGTTGCTGACAAACAGACACGGACAAACAGACAAACAGACAGACAAACAGACAGGGCAAAAACAATATGCCCCCCAGATCTGATCTGGGGGCATAAAAAGTCTAGACAATTGACCATTTGTGGAATGACAGGAGGACAGACAGACGTTCAAAACCAAAAACTTTAATTCTATTCGGCAACGCCTGTAGGGGACTAAAGAATAATATATATAACATCATTTTATTTACATTCATGGGTAAATGGTTAACTGTAAGTCCTGTTTTGATAATCAGCTGGTATCCTTTAACCCTGTGGAAGTGGGACACAAATGTGGTCTGTATAGTTAATCTACACTGAAGATTCAGCGTTGAAAGGTTAACTATCAGTGTAAGTGTTCCTCATTTTATTGAAAAACAATGTGTCAATATTGTGTTCCTGATGCATCTCAAAGTTTTGATTTTTATTTTAACCATGTCAAAATTGTGTTCCTGATGCATCTCAAAGTTTTTATTTTTATTTTAACCCTTTCACTCATGTATACGCTTTTTCATGCATTTGCAAACAGAGAAGATCCATATCAGATGACTCTTCAATGAACCATCTGATCAGGGTCTTCTCTATTTTCTTATGAAATTATAATAGAGCTGACTGTGCAGTTTCTACCAATACCAACTCTTCCTGTGTGCCCATGTCATTATAACGATTCAGCTAATAAATATTCATGATGCCATTATTTCTAACAAGAACAAGAATAGGCAAAGGTTTAAACTCTTTTAATGAAGGACAAAAGTTTACTGACATTTGCAAGCAGTGTAGACCTACATCAGCAGGCTCCTAGAGGAGCGCTCTGATCAAAGTCTACACTGCCTGCCATTCAAATCATTTAGCAAATGTAAGCCTTTCAAGGTGCATTGACTCTACAATCAACCCATTACTCAATAAATTTGTCTTTGTGGACAGAGTAGACCCAGATTCCTGTAGGAGCCGTCTGATCACGGTTGCTCTGTTTGTTTGATAGCATATATAGGCATGATTCTACAGTTTCTGCCATGGTCAAAACTTCCTCTGTCTATGTGCTCTTATTACAATTAATCTAATTAAGTTTCATGGTGTCATTATTTCTTATATACTCAACAAAATAATTTAAGGGTCACTGGTCAGTTTGGGTCACTATGCATAGGGCTCAATGTATTCACTACACAACTTTGGTACTTCGTATCTTTTACCAATGTCACTTAATCCCAACGAAATCTGCAGGAAATTTTGTTAGAGTTTCAATTAACAGGTGCAGATGAAATTTATACCTGTGGGAGTCTTATGCACCTCCGTTAACTATGTTTTTTACAAAAAAAAATACATAATTTTCAACAGGAGGTTTCCTTGCTTTGGAAATCGAAAATCATATCAATATTGGAAATAATGGAACATCGAAAGGTTTACCAAAATGTCTGAGAATTACCAAAGAAATGTTTATTTGTATTCCAGATAAGAGTAAAATCAAATTAACTGTTTGGAGAATTTCAGAAATTCCCAATTTTCGTTTCTTCATTCCATGGATGCCAAGAGGACATTGGCATAACTCAATCTCACTGGAATATGTAGTTCGCCACTTTGACAATACTTCCTGTAAATTTTGTCAAAAATCTTTTATTTATATGAAAAATACAGGATGCCAAAGTTGTAGGGTCATTGCATGAACCCTTATGGGAAAAGTACCACTGACCATTAAATATGTTTGTTGAGTATAAAAAATTTTCATGCAGTAAATGGTTAAACAATGATCAACAGTTTGTCCAAAGACTAATAATGAGTAAGAGACAAACGGGGGATTCGGTACCAATTGAGCAATATTGGATTAGGCACCAGTGTACTAAGAATCAGATCAGGTTCAAGAGCACAGTTAGACAGGGTACCAGTGTTTTATGTGAAATGGGTACCTGAAGTGTGGGCTGCATGTATCTTGCACTGAATCTCTGTTCCCACTCATCTCGACCTTGTTTTGTCTTCAGTTTTATATGGTCATCTCCGAGACCAACATCAGCTGAATAAAAAAAATCTTATTCAATTAACCCTTTTCCTCATATATATTCATGTAAGAAATGAAGACATGAATAGCAATGAGCTGCATTTTAAAAATAGCATATGAACACAGAAATGTTTAGTCATGGTAGAAACTGTAGAATTAAGATCTCTATAATTTATTTTATACATAAGTAATAGTGTTTATTAAGATAGAATTTAATGATTAACAAGAGGGCCATGAGGCCCTGAAGCGCTCGCCTGAGATAACCCCAGGGGCGGGGCCATTTTTGACCACAAGAAATCATGTGTACAACCTTGGTAGAGAACCACAAGGCAAAGCAGTATGCCATTAATTAAAGGTCTAAGCCTTATGGTTTCAGAGAAAAATAATATTTTATATTTTACCCATGAAAAACTGATAAGCCCTGAGGAAGGGCCAAGTTTTGCCCAGTGGTCAGGGTCGTAAGTTAAACATTTTTGGCAGAGGACCACAAGCCACAGCTACATATTTGTAGAGGACCGTTAGATCATGTTACATACCAAATATCAATGATCTAGGCCTTACAGTTTCAGTAGAGTTTTAAAGATATCCCAATGAAAAACTGATAAGCCCATGGGCGGGGCCATTTTTGGTCCGGGGTGATAATTTGAACAATATTTGTAGAGGACCATAAGATCATGCTACATAACAAATATCAAAGGTCTAGGCCTTACAGTTTCAGAAGAAGATTTTTAAAGATTTTCCTATTAAAAAACTGATAAGCCCTTGGGCTGGGGCCATTTTTTGCCCTGTGTCATAATTTGAACAATCTTTGTAGAGGACCATAAGATCATGCTACATACCAAATATCAAAGGTCTAGGCCTTACAGGTTGAGAGAAGAAGATTTTTAAAGATTTTCCTATGAAAAACTGATAAGCCCTTGGGCGGGGCCATTTTTTGCCCGGGGTCATTATTCGAACAATATTTGTAGAAGACCAATAGATCATGCTACATACCAAATATCAAAGGTCTAGGCCTTACAGTTTGAGAGAAGAAGATTTTTAAAGATTTTTCGATGAAAAACTGATAAGCCCTTGGGCGGGCCATTTTTGGCCCGGGGGTCATAATTTGTAGAGGACCATAAGATCATGCTACATACCAAATATCAAAGGTCTAGGCCTTACAGTATGAGTGAAGGAGATTTTTAAAGATTTTCCTATGAAAAACTGATAAACCCTTGGGCGGGGCCATTTTTGGCCCGGAGGTGATAATTTGACCAATCTTTGTAGAGGACCATAAGATCATGCTACATACCAAATATCAAAGGTCTAGGCCTTACAGTTTGAGAGAAGAAGATTTTTAAAGATTTTCCTATGAAAAACTGATAAGCCCTTCGGCGGGGCCATTTTTGGCCCGGGGGGGGTGTCATAATTTGAACAACCTTTGTAGAGGACCATTAGATCATGCTACATACCAAATGTCAAAGTTCTAGGCCTTACAGTTTCAGTGAAGCAGATTTTTAAAGATTTTCCTATGAAAAACTGATAAGTCCTTGTGCGGGGCCATTTTTGGCCCGGGTTTTTTAATTTGAACAATTTTTGTAGAGGATCATAAGATCATGCTACATACCAAATATCAAAGGTCTAGGCTTTACAGTTTCAGAGTAGAAGATTTTTAAAGATTTTCCAATATTACCATATATGGAAATAATGATCATGCCCTCTGGCGGCCGTGTTTTTTGCCGGATCAAAATTCTTTTAACAACTTTTAAAGTCTATCAACTGAGAAACATTTTGGTGAAAACTATATTCAAATCGGACAAGTCATTCTGGAGAAGAAGATTTTTCTAAATAGTGTGTGCAGTTGCCATGGCAACAAGACCGATGGCCACACCCACTATCTTTTAAAAACTTTTGAAGCACCCACCCACAGTAGGTATCTGTCCAAGTTTGGTTAAAATTGGGCAGTCGGTTTCAGAGAAGAAGTCGTTTGAAATTGTTGACGGACAGACAGACGGACGGACAGACAGACGGACAGACGGACGCCGGACACCGGGGTATCACATAGCTCAACTTGAGCACTTTGTGCTCTGGTGAGCTAAAAAGCCAGAACGAGCGTAGCGAGTGACGGCTTCTTTATCGTTAAATTCTCTCTAAACCCTTTCCCTGTTCTACGTTTATTCCAATTTCAATACCTACTGAATATTCATGGACAAAATTGTTATAACAAAATGTGGAAGGTGGAGCATTTGTAGCCATTTTGGAAAGTAAAGAAACAGTTGTATCAAATAATTCCATTAGCAAACAGAGCAGAGCCTGATCGGAGCCGTCTGATCTGGGTCTACTCTGTTTGCAAATGTGTAAAAACACGTTTATATGAGGGAAAGGGTTAATAAACACTAACTAACTTAAGAGTTTTGCACGCACTATTATTACGTCACACTGCCATATTTGAAAGCCCGCACAAACACTGATAGTATGACTTCCAAATATAGGCCATGTTTCCCCCCTTTCATTGTGTAGCTGTGTAGTGAAACAGAAAGTCACATTGATTTTGAATTGAATAGTTTTGAGTAAGACTTTTCGTGTGAATTTATTTTGGAGATAGATTTTTTAGAAGGAGACTCTGTCGTCAGTTGTGTAATATCAGCACTCAGTGGCTGATAGACACTGAGGAAACGTTGTGTTATCCTAAAGGTCAATACTGAACGCTTCTAAAAACTGGTGTAAGGTAATGTCAACAAAGAAGGAAAGAATCATTATGTAACTAACACATTTCAGCAAGCTGCATCTCATTTTGTGTATATTGTACACATGTTATGGTGAAATGTGTTCAAGAATGTTGTCTATAATACAAACGAAAACGGGTCTCATCGCTCTCCACATATAAAGGTGACACGAGAGTGGGCGGGTCTTGAAACAAACTCCCCGCATGCGCAGTGCCTTGTAAACACTAGTCTCGGCAAATCTCGAACTCTTAGTAAATTAAGAATGAAAGTCTCGCCAAATCTCGAACTCTTAACAATTAAATCGAGCATATTTTTTAAATATCCGGCTTGATAATTGGTCGAAAATCTTAGCCAAACTCTAAAATCTATTTGTAAGTCTATTATTGGACTTATGATCATACTTGATGATTGCCGGATATTTAAAAAAATATGCTCGATTTAATTGTTAAGAGTTCAACATTTGGCGAGACTTTGATTCTTAATTCACTAAGAGTTCGAGATTTGGCAAGACTAGTGTTTACGAAGCAATGCGCATGTGAGGTGGTGTTTGTTTCAAGACCTGTACAGTCTCTTTTAGGTTTATATGGCAATGTTTACTACACTTTCACGTGGAGTGCGACAATACCCATTTTCTTGAATACAATGAAGCATAGAATGTGTACATAATACACAAAATGAGACAGAGCTATGTTAGTTACATAATGGTAACCCATCATCTTCTCTTCATTGTTTCTAGCTGACGTGACCTTACAGCATTTAGTATCGACCTAATTACTCAGCTTTTCCTCAAAGTCTATCAGCCGCTGAGAAAATATATTAAATAACTGACAACAGAGTCTTCCTCTAAGAAATCTACCAGTGGTGTTTTTGCTGCTGACCGTGCCAAGGCGGTACTCTCTTTGTCACCCTTCCTTTTGTTTGCCTTGCGTCTTTGTGCTTGTGGTTTGTTCATGTTGTGGAACGTTTGTCCCTGGTTCTTGTGTCTCTTTTGGTGTTTTCTGTGTTCATTTCGTGTGTGTGTGTGTGCGTTTGGGTGTGTGGTTGTGTGTGTGTGTGTCATGCTGTCTATCGGTGTTTTGGTGGTGGTTGCGTCTTGCATGTGGCCTTGCCTGCTTGACTTTACTACTTTTCCAATTAAAAATAAATTTACACAAAAACTCGAAACTACTCAAATCAAAATCACTGTGACTTACTGTTTGACTACACAATAACTAATTGAACAAGAGGGCCAAGATGGCCCTTAATCGCTCACCTGATTACCATAGATTTAAGATTTTTGCTGGGTAGCCCATGTGGGCCAATATTGACCTTAGGGACAATATTTGAACAATGTTGATAGTGGATCATGAGCAGTGGTTCTGCAGAACAAGATTTTAAAAGATTTAGTTTATTGATTTTATCAAGACAATGATTCTGACCAATGAAGATTGGGCTAAAAATGTGCCTTCTAGAGTATTTTTTCTAATATTTGACCTAGTGACCTACTTTTTATTTCCACCCAACCCATGGTCACACTTAACCTTTCTATCACCAAGACAAACACTCTGAGCAATTTTGAGAAAGACTGGGCTAAAAATGTGGCCACTGGACTGTAAACTAGATTTTTCTAAGATATGACCCAGTGACCTACTTTTTGACCTCACATGACCCACTTTCAAACATGTCCAAGATTTTATTAGGACAATCATTCTGGCCAATTTTCATGAAGATTTGGATATAAATTTGACCTCTAGAGTGTTCACAAGGTTTTCCTACTATTTGACCTAGTGACCTAGTTTTTAACCCCACATAACACATTTTCAAACTCGTTTGAGATTTTAACAAGACAATTATTATTATTATTATTATTATACCACATTTATATAGCGCTCTTTTCACACGGGATATGTGCGTTCAAAAGCGCTGTACATGGATGAAATCAATAATCGGAACGAACCGCATGATTATCTATCCAGACAATGAAAGATTTACAATAGATGTGCAATAAATATAAAAATCACTAGCCGGACGGTTAGTGAAGGATATACAAAAAATATACAATAGATATGAAATCATAAACCGGAAGGAACGGCATGGTCGTCCATCCAGTCAATGAAATGTATGCAATATATATACAATAAATATAAAATCACTAACCCGTAGGAACCACATGATTATCCACCCGGTCAATGAAAGATATGGAATAGATATACAATAAATGTATAACCACTAACCGGTAGGAACCGCATGATTATCCACCCAGTCAATGAAAGATATGCAATAAATATAAATAAGTATAAAGTCACCAACTGGTAGGAACCACATGATTATTTATACCAAGTCGGTGAATTATAAGCAATATATATACAATAAATATGATATACAATAAATACGAAATCACTAACCGGTAGGAACCACATGATTATCTATTCGGTCAGTGAGAGATTGATTCCTACAGCATATCCCAAGGGCTGCAATGGCAAAGGAATCGTAAGGTATGAGAATTGATGATTATAAGCTACTTTCCCTAAACTGTCCTAGTAGTATATGTTGAAGAAATGTGTTTTCAGAGATCTTTTGAAACATGCCAGTGAGCTTGCATCTCTAATGCCTGATGGCAGAGCATTCCAGAGTTTTGGAGCTGCATTCATGAAACTTCTCTCACCGTATTTTACCTTACGACTTTTTGGTACAACCAACGACAAGGAGCTACTTGCTGACCTTAATTCTCTGCGGGGCCGATACACGTCAAGCATGTCGACAATGTACTTGGCGGATTCATAGTGCATGGCTTTATACGTAAGTGTCAGAATTTTGAATTCAATGCGATGTTGAACCGGAAGCCAATGAAGTTCTTTCAAAACAGGCGTGATATGATCATATCGAGGAGTCCTGGTTATGATGCGGGCTGCTGTGTTTTGAACTCTTTGGAGTTTCTGCAGTGTGCTTTTTGAAATTCCATGCAGCAATGAGTTGCAGTAGTCTATTTTTTATGTAACCAGAGAGTTCACCAAAGTCTTGGTAGCATCAGGTGAGAGGTACTTTCTTATATGACCTATTCGTCGGAGCTGTGCATAACTAGACCTACACACCGAATTGATGTGTGATGCCATATTCATTTGTGAATCGAGCCATATACCGAGATTCTTTATACACAAAGACGGTTTGATCTTAGAGGGGCCTACTTGCACATGAATGTCTTCAGGTACTACTGTGTTTTTTGCATGAAACAGGATGACCTCAGTTTTGTCAGTATTGAGCTTCAGCATGTTCTGGTGCATCCAAGAGACTATTTCGTTGAGACAGATCTTAATTCGTGATAAAGCTTCTTGTTGACAGGAAATGTCTTTGGGCTTAAAGGACAGGTATAATTGCGAGTCATCGGCACAAAAATGGTGCTTTAGCCCATGGTTTCTGCAGATTGAGCCGACAGGTTTTGTGTACATGATGTAGTTTTTTGGTCCAAGGACCGATCCCTGTGGCACGCTATATTTCATATTTACTGGGGTGGACAACTCCCCATCTACTGACACTATTTGATAGCGGTCATTTAGATAGGAGGTCATCCACTCAAGGGGTTTCCCAATGATTCCGAAGTCTTTTTCAAGGCGCATTAGCAATGTTTCGTGATCGATAGTGTCAAATGCAGCCGATAAGTCAAGCATCACCAGAACTGTTGTTTCATCTTTATCTAGGGATTGAAGGATGTCATTCTGAACTTTCAGAAGAGCAGTCTCTGTTGAGTGATGCTTTCGGTATGCTGATTGATAGTGCTCATGTAGATTGTTTGAGTTCAGGTGGGACTCAATGCGTTTGTCAACCACTTTTTCTAACACTTTGGAGACAAATGGCAGATTTGATATAGGCCTATAATTCTTAAGTTCATTTGAATCGAGATCCGGTTTCTTTAAAATAGGTCTGACATGTGACCTTTTGAAACTTTTTGGAACATAGGCATTGTCTAAAGAGGAGTTTACAATGTTTGTCAAAATCGGTAGGAGTTCATCAAGGCATGACTTTAATAGCCATGTAGGTATTGGATCCAGTTCGCAAGACTTACAGGGGGATGCCTTAATAATCTGTCCTACTTCTTCTACTGTAGCTGTAGCAAACTTTTCTAATACGTTTGTTGAATGCTGCATCTCAGTGTCAATCGTCGCACTGGATACAGTGCCTGATGCAATATCAGCACGTATTTTGTCCACTTTGTCAACGAAAAAGTCACTGAATTCTTGTGCAAGATGCTTCGAGGACGAAGTCTTAGGCAATGAGATGTCACTAGTTGAACCTAGCAGATGATTAGTGACTCTGAAAAGACTTTTTGAATCTGCCTGGCATGCTTCAACTTTCTCTGAGTAAAAATCAATCTTTGACTTAATTAGTAGTCTGTTGACTTTGGCACACTGTTCTCTATATAGCTGATGGTCTATTGTGAGTTTGGACTTTTTCCAGTTCCGTTCCAACTTGCGCCTTACATGTTTAGCATCATGCAGTTCCTGGGTATACCAAGGGCATGATGGTCTGAGCGTTATGGTTTTTGTACACAGTGGTGCATGTTTATTTACAAGTGCCGCCAGTGTTTGTGTATATGACTTAACCAGCTCATCAACATCTGTCGTCTGCATACTCGATTCGATGGGTTCCGAGTTTACGAGGTCTCTTTTGAATGATTCTATATTAATTGCCCTAAGTTTCCGAAATGAAACAGTTTTCCTCACAGTTGGGGGTTTCGCGGCCTTTGCCTCGAAAGTTACGGAAAAATGATCTCGCGAAACTTTACCACTAATGTCGGACAGTCCAGGATCTGTGACTTCAATGTTCGACACACAGTCATCACCGTCCCGTGTAATAACAACATCAAGGGTATGTCCCCCTATATGAGTGGCTTCACTCACATGTTGTTGCAGTCCAAATGATTCAAGTGTACTAACAAAGTTAGCAGTGTTTCTGTCATTTGGAATGTCAAGGTGGATGTTTAAATCCCCTACAATGACGACCGGTCTGTCGGTGGTGGCAAATTTAGATAAGAAAGATGGCCACTCATTCTCAAGAAAATCCCCAGTTTTTAGACCATTTGCACGTGATGGTGGCGGTCTGTAAACAACTACTAGACGCAGAGTGAAATCTCGGATACTTAAAGTGCAGTCCATGTACTCAAAGTTTGAAAAATCATTATCTCTTGTTGATGTATGGATGCGGAGTCCTATTGAAGCCTTATATATGACTGCTACCCCACCGCCACGGTTGCCATTGCAGCGAGGGACATGTCCGATTTTGTAACGAGTAGGAACCAGTTCGTTTAAACACGATTTGTCTACAGAACTACCGAGCCAGGTTTCCGTAATGGCTACCACATCAAAGTCATTTGAAACGATATAGTCGCAAATAGAAAGGGCCTTGTTTTTGACTGACCTGGGGTTTAAACTGCATACCTTTACAAAAGTCTGAATTCTGACTGGCGCTGGAGCTTCGCGATTTACATGCACAAGAGTTTCCGTTTTCTTAGAAAAGGGCGCTGTTGAGAATTTACTCGTGTACCGGTGGGGTTTTGAAACAATGGGGATTATCTGGGGAAACTGTTTCAAGTGACTGAGATTTACGCCATCAGATGAAACCCTAATTTCAGTTTGACGATTTCCAGAAACAGTTGGAATTGACTGAGGTATTTCCCTTAATTTGTTTAAATGAACACCTTTATTTACATCCCAACTACGCCTTGATTTTGAGTTGCCCCCTTTAGAGCCTCTGAATTTAGCTAAGCCAGTTTGCCCAAAATCTAACAGCCCTAGCTGTCTCAACCTGGACAATACTAGCGTGTCGGGTTTTAAAATAGGCGATGATTGCCCTATAAAAGAAAGATCACACCTTGTATACTGTATCTGTGTTGAACGAATCCGCTTCTTTCCTTCACCTGTATATCCTAATGCCTGAGGCACACACATTTGAATTTAAATATCCAGTATTGCACAAAATTGATTTATTTATTTCACTTTTTTAAGTCAAATCACAAAACAGAATCACTTAAAAAGTACACCATTCTATTAACACGTCCTTCATGCACTATTGTGTCACTTTTTTTGAAAGTTTTATATAGTATTTCCCTCTTAAAACTATGCAAAGCATCAGAGCGAAATCAATGCAGCCTTCACACTTTGGCCCATAATACTGTTTTTATGACTAAGTTTCATGAAGATTGGACAAAAAATGTGACCACTAGAGTTTTCACAAGGTTTTTCTACCATTTGACCTAGTTTTTAACTTCACTTGACCAACTTTCGAACTCGTCCGAGATTTTATCAAGAGATTCATTCCGATCAAGTTTCATGAAGATTGGACTAAAATTGTGACCACTACAGTGTTCACAAGGTTTTTCTACTGTTTGACCTAGTGACCTAGTTTTTTACCCCACATGACCCACTTTCAAACTCGACTGATATTTTATTAGGACAATCATTAAGTTTCATGAAGATTTGGCTAAAAATGTGATATCGTAAATGTTCACAATTCTTTTCCACTGTATGACCTAGTGACCTAGTTTTTATCCCCATGTAACACACTTTCAAACTCGTCCAAGATTTTATCAAAACTATCATTCTGATCAAGTTTCATGAATATTTGGCCACATATGTGACCTATACAGTGTTCACAAGGTTTTCCTACTATTTGACAGAGTGACCTGGTTTCAAACCCCACATGACCCACTTTCGAACTCATCTGATATTTTATTAAGACAATCATTCTAACAAAGTTTCATGAAGATTGGGCTAAAAATGTGACCTCTAGAGTGTTCACAAGGTTATCCTACCATTTGACCTAGTGACCTACTTTTAAACCCCACGTTACCCACTTTCAAACTCGTCCGAAATTTTATGAAGACAAAGTTCCATGAAGATTAGGCTGAAATTGTGACCTCTAGAGTGTTCACAAGGTTTTTCTACCATTTGACCTTGTGACCTAGTTTATGAACGCACATGACCCACTTTCAAACTTGTCCAAGATTTAAACAATCATTCTGACCAAGTTTCATGAAGATTGGTCTTAAAATGTGACCTCTAGAGTGTTCACAAGCAAATTGCTGACGACGCACGACACACGATGCACGACGGAGGACGGACGACAGACATTCAAGTATACCAAAAGCTCACCCTGAGCTTTGCTCAGGTGAGCTAAAAAGGAAACACGGCCTATATTTGGGAGTCGTTCTACGGATGTTTGTACTGACTTTCAAATATGACAGTGTGACGTAATAATAGGGCCTGCCAAACTCTAAGTTAGTGTTTCTTAAGAGAGAATTTAACAATAAAAAAGCCGCCGCTCGCTGCGCTTGCTTGGCTTCTTCATCGTTAAATTCTCTCTTAATAAACACTAACTATTACATAATTGTATTCTAAAAAGTATTGTCAGTTAAAATGTAGTTTGCACTGCAACAATGCACAACATTTATATCTCATCCATTTTTCTAAAACATACAATCAGACTGACAGTTTGGATCCTGATGAATCAACATTGCTTGCAGCTAGCATACATAACTAACCAGTTTATCCGTAAACTGCTATCTCAAAATTGGAACATACATTGTCCTAGGTAGACCCCAGGTCAGAGGGCTCCTAAATGAGCTGTCTGATTCTGGTCTGCACTGTTTGCTGAACCTGTCATCAGTAGGTTATACCAGTAACTATTTTGTTCGCTGCGCATCCGTAAACATAAATAAAGATCCATGGGTTCAAATGTCACTTTTGACTTCTCTGTAAAAGTTACTTTTTGAAACCATTGTGATAAAAAAAGCATTTGCTCCATAGGAGCAAATGCTTTATATATTTATCACAATTGGTTCACAGCCACACAATTCTAAACTATATCAATTTCTATAGGAAATGCTCCTTTTCAGTAGATTTATTCAAAGAGGTAGGGTCTAAAAAGGCTGAAAGGTCTCAAAATAGCCCATGAAATAAAGTGTCTAAATAGCCCATGCGATAATTGGTTAATCAGAACTGAAAGTTTGCAAAAATACAATATTAACTGACAGAATGGGCTTTTAAGACAGCTAGTGATAGTTTCTTCATTTATTGCAGGACAATTGTTGTGAAGAAAGTTCCTCAACATTTGTTCTGTATTAAGAAACCACCGGCTCTTGTAGACCATCATAAATATATATTTATACATTTTGTGGTCTATATAGACAGGTTTTACTGTACTATATAATATATTTTCATTTTGTGGTCTATACAGACAGGTTCTACTGTAATGCAGAATGCTAAGTATGAGGGTTTCTGCATAAAATTGTCCTACACTAATCAGCAATTGCATTACCATTTACTCTGTAAATACAGTATTTCAGGCCTGTGCAAACAGAGCAGACCCAGATCAGATGGCTCCTATAGGAGCTGTCAGAACAGGGTCTACTCTGTTTCCTTATGGTATCATATATGTTTATATATATCATCTATATATATGATTGTACAGTTTCTGCCATGACCATAATTTCCTTAGTCCATTATAACAATTAATCTTATATTCAAAATGTCGTTATTTCTTACATGAATATTCATAGAGTAAAGGGTTAAAATACTTAAATTGTTTAAAAATATGGTGTAGTTTTACTTACCCTGACTGTGGTTTTTCATCACATTGTCCATAACACCGTGCAGCAGTAGGAGAACATCGTCCACACTTCGACCAACACCTCTCTGCATGTCCTCGATGTCCATAACAATGTGTTGCCATAGAAACTCTTCCACTCCATCAACCTCTATGTCTGGCTTTATAAGAGCGTGAATACCCTTCAAAACAAATATCATGATACAACCATTCTAAGAAAAATATAATAAACTCTTTCTATATTTCTCTGCTCAACATTATATTGCTGGACTCATTATAAATATCTATCTAAGGGAATTCCAGCAAGTACTAACACGACTGGATTGGCAAGAGCAAGAGACTCATGCCTACAGCTCTGATAATTTGTTCAAACCCTTTCCCTGTGAAATATTCATATCAGAAACAATGATGTCGTAAATATTTATTGGTTGAATATAATTTCTGCTTTGACAAAATTGTACAATCAGATCTATATCATGTCAAATGCAAACAGGGCAGACCCTGATCAGACGGTCCCTTCACAAGATGTCTGATCTGGATCTACTAAGTGTTTATATGAGGGAAAGGCTTAAGCCTGTCCATGCTGAATTTTTAGATAAAAGTCCGAATAACCCATCAGTGTTTAACTACAGAGTCCACACATTATTAAAGGCGTAAACTTACTAGATTATTTTGAAGGACAAACAGTGCAGATTTTAATCAGAGGGCTCCCATAGAAGCCCACTGATCATGGACTACATTATTTGAAAATGCCAGTGCATGTACAAATGTCCTGCAAGACAACAGAAAAAATGTAAGCCCTTTACTCCATGAATATTCATGTAAGAAAGAATCTTATCATGAATATAAATGTATTGTTCCATGAATAATCATGCAAGAAATAATGACATCATGGATATTAATTAGACTAATTGTTATAATAACACATGGACATAGGACGTTTTGGCTATTGCAGAAACTGACTAGAACAAGGGCATGTTGTATTGCTATGCAAGACATGAGTCCCCCACCGGACTGAAAAAACCTCCACTCTCCCCACCCCACCCGCCCATGGTGTGGTTGACCATGGTATATACATGACCACCTGAATGGTATTAGTACCTACTTTCATACATTGAATCAGTAAATAAAAAGTTATTGTCCCGACACGAAAATATGAGAAAGGGGAGTAACTCCAAAATATTGATGCTGGAGTTATTGCCCATGTGCATGATACTACACCTCATCATGCTTGTTCCATATGAGAAGTTTCAAATCAATTGAACCAGTACATAAAGAGTTATTAACTGGACAAGAAAATATGAAAAGGGGAATAACTCAAAAAATATAGATGCTAGAGTTATGGCCCTTGTGCATTACACTATCCCTCATCATGCTTGTTCCATATGTGAAGTTTCAAATCAATTGAACCAGTAGATAAAGAGTTATTGTCCGGACAAAAAAATGAAAAAGGGGAATAACTCCAAAACATTTATGCTAGGGTTATGGCCCTTGTGCATGACACTACTCCTGGTCATGCTTCTTCAATGTGTGAAGTTATTACTGAATTTGGCCTAACTTTGTAGGAGATATTGCCCGGACACGAAGCGTGACAGACGGACTGACAAGAAAATATGAAAAAGGGGAAGAACTCCAAACATATCGATGCTAGAGTTATGGCCCTTGTGTATGACACTGATAAAGATTTATTGTCTGGACAAAAACATGTAAAAGGGGAATAACTCCAAAAATATTGATGCTAGAGTTATGGCCCTTGTGCATGACACTTGCCCTCATCATGCTTCTTCAATGTGTGAAGTTATAATGAATTTGGTATAACTTTGTAGGACATATGGCTCAGACACGAAACGTGACAGACGGACGGACGGACGGACATGCTAACGGATGGGTAGTTGTGTGACTTTTTCCTTTGATCTTTTCTTGTGTGACTAGTCCCACAAGAAAAACTATTTTTGGCTCTAACTTTGGAAAAGACTAATCTGGAAGCTAACCCTAACCCTAACCCTATGTCCCACAACTGGCCAGGTTAATGTCACAAGAAATGGCCAGGTTAATGTCACAAGAGATGGCCAGGTTAATGATTTTACTTGTGGGACTAGTTAGAAAAAGTCACACAACTACCCTTTGGTGAGTGCGGACGGACGGACAGACGGACGGAATCGAGCAAAGTTATAGTCCCCCAACCGGTAACCGGTGGGGGACTCATAAAATCTATATTATATCATACGCAAACAAAGCAGACCCTAATCAAATGGCTCTGACAGGAACCAACTGATCTGGGTTTTCTCTGTTTGCAAAAGGCATAGACAGACATATTTATGAAGTAAAAGGTTAATTAGATGAATTTTATCATTGTACAGGTACTTTCGCAATATGGCAGAAATTGTAGAATCAGATCTATATAATTTCATATGCAAACAGAACAGACCCTGATCACACATATTCTACAGGATCCTCTCGTCATCTGATCTGGATCCACTCAGTTTATAAGTGCATTAAGAATGTTATCTTTGGTGTAAAGGGTCAACTTCGGGTCCTTAACCCTTTCCCTGTCCTATGTTTAATCCAAATTTCAATACCTACTGAATATTTATGAACAAAATGGTTATAAAGAAATATGGAAGGTGGAGCACTGTAGACATTTCAAAAAGCAAAGAAACAGATCAATAAAATTCTATTAGCAAACAGAGCAGACCCAGATCTTGGTCTACTCTGTTTGCAGATGCGTGAAAACACGTTTACATGAGGGAAAGGGTTAATGTTTCCTATATTGATGATACAACAATAATGCTTCATATCAAAACATAATCTTCAATGTTAACAAATATTATTTTATTTCAATAGTAAAGTCCAGTTTACAACATTAATTAATATAAATGCCAACGTTGGGTGCACATGTTTTAGTAACAGATGAAGTCATCTGGTGCTGAGAGTTTCCAATGAGACCTGTCCATTTAAACTCTATATGGAGTCTAAGCCTTGTTCAAGCCGTTAACCCTTTCCTTCATATAAATGCCTTTTAACACTTTTGCAATCTGAGTAGACCCAGATCAGACAGTTCCTGTAGGAACCGTCTGATCAGGGTCTGCTCTCTTTGCTAATGGGACCTGATATATCTGTTTATTTAGTTTCTAAAATGGCTACAATGTTCCATATTTCATCATTGTTATTTTGTCTATGAATATTCAGTAGGTATTGAACTTTGGAATAAATAAAGGACAGGGAAAGATTTAATGGAAATCTTTTTCCTACTGTACATGTCATTTGCAGACAATTTGGATCATGGTCAGGCACCATGCCAATCAACTAATATTCAGTATACAAGCTGTTGGTCACTCAGCTGGCAATTTACCCAAAAAAGAAATACATGTACAATAGTTACTACTCATATACTGAACATATTCATGCAAGAAACAATGGCATCATGAATATCAATTAACTAAAATCTTATAATAGTGTACAGTAAAACCCCTTTGAACCAGAATTATAATAGAGAAGAATTTAGATACTTATAGGTAGGTGACTGCTGAATGCAGGGAGAACGTCATGCAGAAAGCTCCTACAACAGCTTTTCTGCCTGAATTTCACACTGCATTAAGCTGCCACCTGTCTCCAAGACCAATATCTATACTAAATTTAACATCTCGTATTTACTGTATAATCAAATGGACTTTTGGCCATGGCAGAAGCTGTAGAATCAGATATATTCAATAAGCAAACAGAGAAGACTCTGATCAGGTGTACCCTACTGAAAATGTCTGATCTGGGTCCACTCTGTGTGCAAAGGAGTTAAAAAAGTGTATGTATGGAGTAGAGGGTTAACCTTTAAGAAATAATGAATATGAATTAGCTGATATTTTTTAACTTATTACAAACATGGGGGTTTATTACCATTGCAGGAACTGTAGAATCATATCTGTATCATTTCATAGGCATACAGAGCAGACTGGGTTCCTACAAAAGCCATCTGATCTAGGTCAAACCTATTTGCAAATGGATTAAAAGTCCCCCTACCAGGTAAAGGGTTAAAGAGGAGTGGTGTGATCATCAGTCTTCACTATTTGCTAGTAAATTATTCAGCTATACAAACTGGTCTACTTCGGGGGGGGGGGGGGGGGGGAGGGGGATATTGGGTGTACTTAAGATTGCAGACATTTTCTGGATCATCGTTGATGAACATAGATTATACCTGGTTGTTGCTCACAGCTCCTATGTACATTGCGAGGTGGGTTAGCAATCTCAGGCAAGCACAGTAGGCTGGGGTAAGGCCTCTCTCAGGCTTCGGGCCCTGTCCTCTCACTGCAGCTCGACCCAGGATATGACCTGTGGCTGTTTGATCAACTCTATAAAAGAAATCAATCTACAATAGCATCCCTCATAGCAACACTTTATAACGTCTCTGTTAAAGTCACTTTTTTGAAACCATTATGATATATAGAACAATAGTTTCAAAACCTTGCAACACAATTCTAAAATTCACCTTGTTGCTAATAAATGCTCCTTTTCGGTAGATTTATTCAAACAGTTAACATAGCCTATGAGGTAGTGGAATAACCCTTAACTTCATAAATGCGCATTTGCAAACACGGTAGACCAATATCAGACCACTCCTGTAGGAGCCTTATTATCAGGGTCTGGTCTGTTTGTATATGAAATTATATAGATATGATTCAACAGTTTCTGCCACGGTCAAATATGTGTTCATGTGCCTTTACAAAAATATATTAATTACTATTAATGATGCATGCCTATTCATTGAGTAAAGGGTTAAACCACTGGCACTTGATCGAAAAAGACTATAGTTTATTTATAGCAACTAGTACATTAATACACTACATGGTGCGGCAATTTGACAATAAAAACAAAACCCAATTTTTTTTTTAAATTTTAATTGCACATCTGAAGATTAATACATACATTCCTAATGTAGTAAAGTGTTTTCATATATTTTATATCAGAAACAATATAGCTATTTTACATAGAATATAATAAAAAGAATTATTTCGATTAATCAATTATTTGATTTTATATCCGATTATCTATCGAATGAGCACTTTCGATCAATCATCGGAAATAACCGATAATCGTTTAAGGTGGCGAGATAGTTTAGTCCCAGATATCGCAAAATCATATTTAAAACTACCTAGAGCCATTTTTTCTGAGCCTAGTTGGTAAGTTATATTAATTTATTTGATTATTTATCAGAAAAATCAATAATCCTATCAAAACCGACATTTGAAATCTATTTAAATGTGTGCCAGTTTGATGTCAGTAATTACAAGGTTATCTTTTGGACTAAACTTATTTTAATTGGCCAATATGTGAATCATTAGCAATTCCAGGGATCTGTGTCACAGATTTTTGACAAAACTCTCCGTTTGGGAGTTATGCAATATTTTAGTTTTAGACCCCTAAAATTCTGCCTCCCGCTACGTTTCTTTTGATTTTAGACCATCGAAGCAAGATATCAAAAGACTGTTACACTTATCCCTGGCTTAGGCAATGTTCTTTGATATGCCGAAACCGTGTATAATTCAGACACAAATTACATAAGTTATGAGTGTTTGAAAAAGCCGACTGCTTTAAATTTGCATCTGTCAAAAACATGAAAAGGAATAGAAAGGCCCCATTGTGTTGCGTAATCTTATAGTTATCTATAGCTTTCAATCAAATTTATATCGAATAGAGAGCTTATAATATGTGTGATATTTTCCACTAAGCTCCTCTCCCTTTTTCCATCCGATCAATTAAACAAGAGGGACAAGATGGCCCTTAATCGCTCACCTGATTACCATATATTTAAGATTTTTTCTGGGTAGCCCATGGGTAGGGTCAATATTGCCCTTAGGGACAATATTTGAACAATGTTGATAGTGGATCATGAGCAGTGGTTCTGCAGAACAAGATCTTCAAAGATTTAGTATATTGTTTATATCAAGACAATGATTCTGACCAATGAAGATTGGGCTAAAAATGTGCCATCTAGAGTAATTTTTCTAAGATTTGATCTAGTGACCTACTGTTTATTCCCACACCACCCATGATCACACTCAACCTTGATATCACCAAGACAAACACTTTGAGCAAGATTTGGCTAAAAACGTGGCCGTTTGCGTGTAAACTAGATTTTTCTAGGATATGACACAGTGACCTACTTTTTGACCACACGTAACCCACTTTCAAACTTGTCCAAGATTTTATTCGGACAATTATTCTGACCAATTTTCATGAGGATTTGGCTATAAATGTGATCTCTAGATTGTTCACTACTATTTGACCTAATGACCTAGTTTTTAACCCCACATAACCCACTTTCAAACTCGTTCGAGATGTTATCAAGACAATTATTATGACTAAGTTTCATGAAGATTGGACAAAACATGTGCCCACTAGAGTGTTCACAAGGTTTTTCTACTGTTTGACCTAGTGACCTAGTTTTTAACCCTTCTGGACCCATTTTCGAACCCGTCCGATATTTTATCAAGACATTCATTCTGACCAAGTTTCATGAAGATTGGACTAAAATTATGACCACTAGAGTGTTCACAAGGTTTTTCTACTGTTTGACCTAGTGACCTAGTTTTTAACCCCACATGACCTACTTTCGAACTCGTCCGAGATTTTATCAAGACATTCATTCTGACCAAGTTTCATGAAGATTGGACTAAAATTGTGACCACTAGAGTGTTCAAAATGTTTTTCTACTGTTTGACCTAGTAACCTAGTTTTTAACCTACATAACCCACTTTTCAAACTCCTTTGAGGTTTTGTCAAAACAATCATTCTGACCAAGTTTCATGAAAATTGGGCTAAAATTGTGACCTCTAGATGGTTCACAAGGTTTTCCTTCTATTTGACCTAGTGACCTAGTTTCTCATCCAACTTGACCCACTTTCGAACTTGTCCGAGATTTTATCAAGACATTCATTCTTACCAAGTTTCATGAAGATTAGACTACAATCACTAGAGTGTTCACAAGCAAATTGTTGACGACGGACGCCGGACGCCGGACATTCAAGTCTCCCAAAAGCTCACCGTGAGCTTTGCTCAGGTGAGCTAAAAGGCTGATTTAATTGCCGGTTTCCCATAAATCACCCATCAGAAAGCTTATCTATTCACGTGGCCTACATAGTTTGAGGCTACCGAGAGGGAAATGAGGATAAATAGCCGCCTATTGCTTCATCATGTATTTGCCCTAAGTATCAGTTCCCCTTAGGTGCCCCTGATAAGCCTTCCTCGTAAATGGCTGACTGGCTTAGTCAGAGAAAAACTCGATGGTAATAAAAGGGGTTTATACGGCTTTTGTGGTATATTTTATTGGTATTTCGTTAATGCAATGGATAAAATCATTAATGCAAAAATATAAAAAATGATTATTTTGTGTTTCCAACATACTGTGGCACCTTAAACACCATTAATTGAGTTATAGTATACCTTATCCAGATACACTCTTTCTTTACTTATGTAAAATGTACCTGTCCATAAATTGCAATAGTGCCCACTGGGACATTATATAGTACCGGTTTTTTCAGGGATATGTTTTAGTTATCTCTGCCTTGACATAGGATTGACTGGCACTAAAGCAAGGAATTGTTAGACAAGAGTATCATTACTAACCCTTCATCTTTAGTATTGCCCTCTACAGGTTGGTTATAGTCCTCTCCTCCAATGGTGGAACCACAATCGTTACATGTGCCGCGGCCAACAGGTCTCCCACACTATGAATACAGTAATTTATGGAGCAAGTTATACGCTTAGAAAATGTACCTAAACCCACTAATTAATGAATAGTCATGCATGAAATAATTACATAAGGATGAATATATAGATAAATGCATATGAGTATATATATGGACATGTTTGGCCTTGGCCTAAATTGTAGAATCAATTCTGTATCGTAAGAAAACAGAGCAGACCCTGATCAGATGGCCCTTAAAGGAGCCATCGAATCTGGGTCTGCAATATTTGCAAAGGTGTTAACAGGCATTGCTATGGAGAAACAGTGTAGACCCAGATGAGAGGGCTCCTAAAGGAGGAGGGTCTGACCTGTCCATGTTACACTTTTCTTTTGAAAAACCTCAAACAATGTTCACGCAGACGAGAGGGTTCCTAGAGGAGCCCTCTCATCAGGGTCTGCACTGTTTGCCATGTTATTCTTTTCTTTAGAAAAATTCCTAAATATTTATTTTAAGGTCGACCTGTTTGAATTTTGTAATAGTCCGTGTGAAAACTCAGCGTTGTATGTGCCAAACTCTGTTGCAACATCTGTACAGGGTCTACACTTTGATTTATGCTGTCTTCCGGGCACTTTTAGGATTGTATTAAATACATTTAAAAGGAATTGCATTTGATACATCTACTTCTAATAAGTGTTCTTTCCCATTTCCTAAAAATTATTCGCATTGTTCTCGTACCATCTGTCAAAACTCTGTTGTACTCGCGTTCATTGTTTACATTATAGTTGTTTGATATGTGGTCAAATTTGAACATGTTCAAAAATGTCACAGATATACAAGTACTACTACATATGACTACGGCTAAAATACAGAAAGCTACGGACCAATACAGATTGTCACGAATGATGCCGGATCTTATCCGTAGCTAAGCCGGTGTAACGAAGTAACCCCCATAGAATACTGACCCCCGGTCACTATTCTTCAGAAAAAGCGACCCCTTTTCTGAAAAATACCGACTCCCTCTGAAAAATAGTGACCCCCTCCGCGATATCTATAGAATATTGACCCCCGCCCCAACTATTACTAACAAAGTATCAACCATTGCAAATGCTTGAATACCTAATATTGTTGTGGCTGCAGCTATTTTTATTGTTGTCGCTGCAGCATCGGGTGGGTGGGTATGTGTGTGTGTGTGTTGGGGGGGGGGGGGGCTTTTAAACGAAATTGAAAGCCTTTTTATTTAGAAACTGTCAGTATTTTGGAAAATGTTGACACTAACAGAAGTGTGATAGTGGGTGTGTAATACGACTAAAAGAAGGGGAAGAAGGAGAAGTAGTAGTTGTATTAGTAGAAGTAGTGGTAGTGGTAATATAAGTGTGTTGGGCGCCCATAAACCGGTTTAATCCCCAGTGACTTTTGTCACTGACCGTTCCAAGGCGGTACTTCCATCTTCCTCCTATTGTATGTTTGTTTTGTCTTTGTGCGTCTCTTGTTGTTTTTTCTACTTATGTACATTTGCTGTTTCCTTGTGTTGCTGTTCGGGCGAGTGTTTGTTCTGTATGTGGTGTTTCCTGCATGACTCATTTTTGTACTTTTATTTTAAAGGGACATTTACAATGCATTTTTGAGTATAATAACCTTTTCTGTGTGTCACAGTGTGTAGGTTTATCATCACTTGTACGGCCTTGTTGTATAAGCGCGCTTTTATGGCGACGTGGTAGAGTGCATGACTGCGAACCTAGGGACCCGAGTTCAATCCCCGGTCTGAGTGGGTATGTTTCTTTATAAGACCACCCGGTTACATTTGGCGCCCAATGGGGGACTGTGACTGTATAAGCTCGGAGTTCGATTCCCAGTCGTTCTCATACCCATAGAAATTCGGGACGAATTTAAACGTGCTGGGGGAGAATGTCACATTGTGTAGGTTTATCATCACTTGTACGGCCTCGCTTTATGGCGACGTGGTAGAGTGCATGACTGCAAACCTGGCGACCCGGGTTTGATCGCCGGTCTGAGCGGGTATGTTTCTTTATAAGAACACCCGATTACATGTGCGATATAATAAATGGTCCTATACTTCTAACAGCGACTGCCTTTGCTTGTCAACATCATGTGTTTTAAATCTTTATAAAGGCAAACACTATTACTTGTGTATTTTGTTTTGTACCCTTTAGTAAAAATTCACGATATAAACGAACACAAACGCAAATTAACTTCAATTGAATATAAAATGATAAAAGTGGAAGATTTATTTCAGTCTGATTGGCAAACTGTCTTGAAACTTAACAGGTGCATGCGGAAGGGTGCTTATTTGTGAGTGATTGTGTACGTGCGTGCGTGCGCGCGAACATGTGTGTGTTATTCTGTAGAACAGTGATTGCAAGTCGTATTACTTGGCGTCCATGGTTCCAAAATTTATGTCATGAAATAAAGTCAGCATTTTTTAAATACTAACTTGGGGTCGATATTCTTCAGAAAAAGTGATTCCATTTCTATAAAATACTGGGGCTAAATTAACATTGCGCGCATTGGTCATGATGTATTAAACGGGGCTCAAAATGATATGACTGGTGGTCACTACATCTGTAACAAATATTTTTCGATTTTCGTAAAACCATTTCTTTAAAGTATACTTGAGGTAGATTAAAGTTGCTGGCGTTGTTCAAAATATCACGAACGTGGGCCAAAGCATGATGACCGGGGTCACTATTGTTTAAAAATACTGACCGGGGGTCGATATTCTTCAGAAAATGTGAGCCCCTTCCTTTCAACAAAATACTTGAGTTCAGTTAACATTAAGCGCCGTATTGGTCATTATATAATAAAGAGGGCTCAAAAATTCTATGAACGGGGGTCACTATAATTATGACAAAGGTTAAATAATTTTTGATTAAGGATAAACCTTTCTTTAGAATATACAGGGGGTAGATCAAGTTTACGAGCGTTGTTCCAAATATTATGAACATGGGTCAAAACACTAATACTAGGTGTTACTAATTTTGAAAAACACTGACCGGGGGTCGATATCCTTCAGAAAAAATTACCCTCTGCCTTTCAACAAAATACTTTGGTTCGAATAACATTGCGCGTATTGGTCATGATATAATAAACACGACTAAAATGGCTATGACCGGGGACCATTACATCTGTCGGGTTAAATATGTTTTGATTCACATGAAATCCTTTCTTTAAAAGTACTGGAGGTAGATTACATTTTTGGGAGTTGTTCGAAATATCAGGAACGTCAGTCAAGTTACTATGAGCGGGCTGTGTGTGTGTGTGCGTGTGTGTGTGTGTGTGTGTGTGTGTGTGTGTGTGTATGTGTGTGTGTGTGAGAGAGAGAGGGGTCACTATTGTTAAAATACTGCGAGCATTGGCCATGCTATAATAAACAGGGCTCTAAATGCTATGAAATGACACAAAATGATAGACCGGTGTTACTACATCTGTAACAATTATGACCGAAGTTAAATATCTTTCAATTCACGCGAAACCCGTCTGTCTGTCCGTCATATTTTCATTTCTTGGCTCTCAACTAATTATTATAGAGCTTTCAAATTTCACATGTGTCTTCCTCTCATTAAGGACCATCGATATAATTAAGGTCCATCACTATGCATGCAATACTCCCCTTTGTTCTGATTTCACTCCAGCATATTAAGTTTTTGAGTCAGCTGCAAGCAGGTGACACATGTGTTCCTCCGAACACTCTTGATAAAATATACTTGAGGTAGATTAAATTTTCTGGCATTGTTCTAAATATCACAAACGTGGGTCAAAGCAATATGACCGGGGTCACTATTTTTAAAAAAATACTGACCGGGGGTCGATAGTCTTCAGAAAAAGTAACCCCTTTCTACACAATGCTTGGGTTCAAATAACATTGCGCGCATTAGTCATTACACCATAAACGGGGCTCAAAATGCTTTGTACGGGGGTCACTACATCAGTAAGAATTATGACCAAGGAAAAATATTTTTCGATTAAGGTTAAAGCTTTTCTTTAAAATATACTGGAGGTAGATTAAGTTTGTGGGTGTTGTTCAAAATATCAATAACGTTGGCCAAAGCACTATAACTGGGGTCACTATTTTTTAAAAGATACTGACCGGGGGTCGATATTCTTCAGAAAAAATTACCCCCTTCTTTTCTACAAAATAATTGGGTTAAAATGACATTGCTTGCATCGGTCATGATACACTTAGCAGGGCTCAAACTGCTATGACCGGGGTCACTATATCTGCAAAAATTATGACCAATGTTAAATATTTTTCAATTAAGGTAAAACCTTTTCTTTGAAATATCTTGGAGGTAGATTAAGTTTGAGGACGTTGTTCAAAATATTCTGAACGTGGGTCAAAGCACTATGACCGGGGATCGCTATTTTTTAAAAAATACTGACCGGGGGTCCATATTCTTCAGAAAAGGTGACCCCCTTTCAGCAAAATACTTGGGTTCAATTAACATTGCGCGCATTAGTCTTGATATAATGAACATGGCTCAAAATGCTATGACCGGGGGTCACTACATCTTCAAGAATTATGACCAAGGTTAAATATTTTTTCATTCAAGTAAAACCCTTTCTTTAAAAATACCGGAGGTAGATAAAGTTTGCGCGAGAGTTGTTCAACATATTGTTCAACATTTTCTCTTTTTGTGTTGTAATTTTTGCTCTCGGGGATCACCCCCCTTTCAGAATTTATAATCTTCACAACAGCAGGTGTTAAGTGCTTGTGTGGCGGCCGTAAAACGTCGCCCCGTACTTCATTCTCAGTGTTGTTATACCTTCTGATCCTTCGAGATCATGAATTTCAGTACTTCTTGTTCTGAAAATGGAATACCGCTTAAGCCGGTGCTAGGGGGCGTGAGCAGTGTTGCACTTTCAATTACTGTTCATGAACAGACTCAATAAAACCGAGTCTGCAATTTTCTCTTTTTGTGTTGTAATTTTTGCTCTCGGGGATCACCCCCTTTCAGAATTTATATTATGAACGTGGGTCAAAGCACACTGGGGTCACTATTTGTAAAACAAATACTGACCGTGGGGTCGGTATTCTTCAGAAAATGTGACCCTTATGTACAAAATACTTGGGTCCAATTAACATTGCGCGCATTAGTCTTGACTCTTGATATAATAAACACGGCTCTGAATGCTATGACAGGGGGTCACTATATCTGTAAAAATTATGACCAAGGTTAAATAGTTTTCGATTAAAGTTCAACCCTTTCTTTAAATTTTACTGAAGGTAGATTAAGTTTTGGGAGTTGTTCAACATATCATGAACGCGTGTCAAAGCACTATGACCGGGGGTGGGGTCGCTATTTTTATTTTTAAAAAAAACTGACTGGTGGTCGATATTCTTCAGAAAATGTGACCCCTTTCAGCAAAATATTTGCGTTCAATTAACATTGCGCGCATTAGTCTTGATATAATAAACACAGCACAAAATGCTATTACAGGGGGCCACTACATCTGTAAGAATTATGACCAAGGTTAAATAGTTTTCGATTAAAGTTAAACCATTTCTTTAAATTATACTGAATGTAGATTAAGTTTGCGGGAGTTGTTCAATATCTCATAAAAGTGTGTCAAAGCACTATGACCGGGGGTTGCTATGTTGTTGTTTTTTTTAAAAAAAATACTGACCGGGGTCGATATTCTTCAGAAAATGTGATCCCCTTACTACAAAACAATTGGGTTCGATTAACATTGCGCTCATTAGTCTTGATATAATAAACACGGCTCAAAATGCTATGACAGGGTGTCACTACAGCTGTAAGACTTATCAGGGTCTAATTTCAAGTCATCAGGGGAAATAACACCAACGTTATCAGGGGGAGACAATTTAAAAAACCCAGGTACACAACTACACATGCTGGTCAACATTCCTATGAAGTGTGGTGACTCTAGTACTAGTGGTTTCAGAGATACACGTGACACAAAGTAAAGTTTCTCTTATTTTAAGTCATATGGGGCAGTAACTCCAAAGTTATCAGGGGGAGACAATTAAAAAATCTAGATGCAAAACAACTCATGCTGGTGAACATTCCTGTGAAGTTTGGTGACTCCAGCCCTACTGATTTCAGAGATACTTGCAGCACAAACTTAATTTTAAGTTATCATATCAGGGGCAATCTCAACAATTATCAGGGGGAGACAATTAAAAATAACAGGTGCACAATAACTCATGCTGGTCAACATTCCTGTGAAGTTTGGTGACTCTAGCCCTTGTGGTTTTAAAGATATGCATGACACAAAATTTCTCTAATTTTAAGTAATCATTTCAGGGGCAATAACTCCAAAGTTATCAGGGGAGACAATTCAAAAATCCCAGGTGTACAACAACTTATGCTGGTAAACATTCCTGTGGTGACTCTAGCCCTAGTGGTTTTAAAGATATGCATGGCACAAAATTTCTCTAATTTTAAGTAATCATATCAAGGTCAATAACTCCAAAGTTATCAGGGGAGACAATTCAAAAATCCCAGGTGTACAACAACTTATGCTGGTAAACATTCCTGTGAAGTTTGGTGACTCTAGCCCTAGTGGTTTCAGAGATATGCACGACACTACGTAAAGTTTGTCTAATTTTAAGTCATCAGGGGCAGTAACTCCAAATTTCACAGGGGGAGACAATTAAAAAACCCCAAGTGCAAAACAAATCATGCTAGTAAACATTCCTGTGAAGTTTGGTGACTCTAGCCCTACTTGTTTCGGAGATCCGCACGACACAAAATTTGTATAAATTCAAGTGTTCATATCAGGGGCAATAACTTAACAATTATCAGGGGGAGACAATTCAAAAACACCCGGTGCACAACAACTCATGCTGGTGAAAATTCCTGTGAAGTTTCTTGACTCTAGTACTAGTGGTTTCAGAGATATGCCCGACACAAAGTTTTTCTAATTTGAAGTCATCAGGGGCAATAACTCCAACGTTATCAGGGGCAGATAACTAAAAAATGCCAGGTGCACAACAACTCATGCTGGTGAACATTCCTGTGAAGTTTGGTGACTCCAGCCCAACTGGTGCCAGAGATACGCGCGACACAAGTAAGTTTGTTTGTGATGTACAGACAGACAGACAGATGGACGGACGGACAGTCTACTAGATTGAGCTTTAGGGCCATTTTGTCTGGGACAATAAATACAGGGCTCTTTTGTCAAAAAAGGGAGCCATAGGGCTCATTGACCCTAAACAGGCCACCAGAGTGGCCCTTTGAGGGTAAATTAGTCCTTACCTTGGACATGAGGTTAAAGGGCCATATTCTAAAATGTGGTTATTTACCTCCCCTGAGGCCCTCTGAGGCATTTGCTGTAATTTCTATAATGTCTGTAACTCCAAACTTATCAGGGTCTATTTCAGGTCAGCAGGGGCAATAACGCCAACGTTATCAGGGGGAGACAATTTAAACAAGAGGGCCAAGATGGCCCTTAATCGCTCACCTGATTACCATAGATTTACGATTTTTGCTGGGTAGCCCATGGGTAGGGCCAATATTGACTGTAGGTCCAATATTTGAACAATGTTGATAGTGGATCATGAGCAGTGGTTCTGCAGAACAAGAATTTCAAAGATTCTTTTGATTCCCACCCAACCCATGATCACACTCAACCTTGATATCACCAACACAAACACTCTGAGCAAGTTTGAGGAAGACTGGGCTAAAAATGTGGCCACTGGAGTGTAAACTAGATTTTTCTACGATATGATCCAGTGACCTACTTTTTGATCTCACATAACCCACTTTCAAACGTGTACAAGATTTTATTAGGACAATCATTATGACCAATGTTCATGAAGATTTGGCTATAAATGTGACCTCCAGAGTGTTCACAAGGTTTTCCTACTACTTGACATAGTGACCTACTTTTTAACCCCACATAACCAACTTTAAAACTCGTTTGAGATTTTATCAAGACAATCATTATCACTAAGTTTCATGAAGATTGAACAAAAAATGTGACCACTAGAGTGTTCACAAGGTTTTTCTGTTTGACCTAGTTTTTAACTGCACTTGACCCACTTTCAAACTCGTCCGAGATTTTATCAAGACATTTATTCTGACAAAGTTTCATGAAGATTGGACTAAAATTATGACCACTAGAGTGTTCACAAGGTTTTTCTACTGTTAAACCTAGTGACCTAGTTTTTTACCCCACGTAACCCACTTTTAAAACTCCTCGGAGATTTTATCAAGACAATCATTCTGACCAAGTTTCATGAAAATTGAGCTAAAAATCTGACCTCTAGAGGGTTCACAAGGTTTTCCTATTATTTGACCTAGTGACCTAGTTTTTAACCCAACTTGACCCACTTTTCAAACACCTCCTAGATTTTATCAAGGCATTAATTCTGACCAATATTCATGAAAATTGGACTACAATTGTGACCACTAGAGTGTTCACAAGCAAATTGTTGATGACGCACTCCGGACGCAGGACATTCAAGTCTCCCAAAAGCTCAAGTTTCTCTTATTTTAAGTCATATGTGGCAGTAACTACAAAGTTATCAGGGGGAGACAATTAAAAAATCCAGATGCACAACAACTCATGCAGGTGAACATTCCTGTGAAGTTTGGTGACTCCAGCCCTACTTGTTTCAGAGATATGTGCAGCACAAAGTTTATCTAATTTTAAGTTATTATACCAGGGGCAATAACTCAACAATTATCAGGGGAGACAATTAAAAAAACTCATGCTGGTCAAAATTCCTGTGAAGTTTGGTGACTCTAGCCCTAGTGGTTTTAAAGATATGCATGACACAAAGTTTCTACTAGATTAAGCTTTAGGGCCATTTTGTCTTGGACAATAAATACAGGGCCTTTTTTGTCAAAATATAGGGGGCCAAAGGGTTCATTGGCCCTAAACAGTCCACCAAAGTGGCCCTTTGAGGGTAAATTAGTCCTTAACCTTAACTTGGACATGAGGTTAAAGGGTCATATTTTAAAATGTGGTTATTTACCTCCCCTGAGGCCCTCTGGGGCATTTGCTGCAATTTTTAGCAACCCGTCAAGAGGCCATGGCCCCTTAACTGGCACAGTATTGGTTTACAGATCACTAAAATCTTCAATCTGGCGGCACGGACAGACGGACAGATGGACAGATGGACGGAGATGGACAGACAGACAACTCTGGCAAAAACAATATGTCTCCCCATAAATGGGGGAGATATAATTATGACCATGGTTAAATATTTTTTCATTCATGTGAAACCCTGTCTTTAAACATACTGGAGGTATATTAAGTTTGCAGGAGTTGTTCAACATATCATTTATGTGTGTCAAAGCACTATGATCGGGGGTCGTTGTTTCTTAAAACATACTGACCGAGGGTCTATATTCTTCAGAAGATGTGACCCCCCTTTCAGCAAAATAAACATTAACATTGCGCGCATTAGTCTTGATATAACATGTTCATGTTGCATTGCTATGCAATACATGAGTCCCCCACCGGATTAAAAAAATCCTTTCCCAGACCCTCCTATCCATGGTGGACTTGACCATGATTTATACATGACCAGCCTGAATGGTATTTGTATAAATCATAAGAAAGACATATGAAAAAGGGTGAATAACTCCAAATAAATTGATGCTGGAGTTATGGCCCTTGTGTATGGCCCTTTCTCTCATCATACATGTTCCATATGTGAAGTTTCAAAACAATTGAACCAGTAGATAAAAAGTGAAGATATGAAAAAGGGGAATATGAAAAAGGAGAATAACTCCAAACAATTGATGCTATAGTTATGGCCCT
Source organism: Azorinus chamasolen (assembly GCA_963576725.1). Taxonomy (NCBI): domain Eukaryota; kingdom Metazoa; phylum Mollusca; class Bivalvia; order Cardiida; family Solecurtidae; genus Azorinus; species Azorinus chamasolen. Next base: position 60,612,916 of record OY755237.1, read on the forward strand.
TGTACACGACACTTTCCCTCATCATGCTTGTTACATGTGTGAAGTTATAATAAATTTGGTCTACCCTTGTGGGAGATATGGTCCGGACCCAAAGCGTGACAGAGCGACAGAACATGAAAATATGAAAAGGGGAATAACTCCAAAAATATTGAAGCTAGAGTTATGGACCGTGTGAATGACACTTTCCCTCATCATGCGTGTTCAATATGTGAAGTTTCAAATTAATTGAACAAATAGATAAAGAGTTATTGTCCGGACAAGAAAATATGAAAAAAGGGAAATAACTCCAAAAAAACTGAGTTATAGCTCTTGTACATGACACTTTCTCTCATCATGCTTGTTCCAAGTGTGAAGTTATAATTAATTTGCCCTACCCTTGTAGGAGATGTGGCCCGGACACAGTGTGACAGAGCGACAGAGCATGAAAATATAAAAAGAGGGCCATGATGGCCCTAAATCGCTCACCTAGTTACTATAGACTTATGCATACATTGTATTTCTATGTAAAAATAAGTCAGTTTCAGATTGGGGCCAATATGAAACCAAAGGCCATAATTTTAGGCCTGGAGGTTAAAAAACAATCTTAATAATAGAACTTTAGATGATGCCAGGGGGTGGGGCAATTTTGGTCCTGGTGTCATAATTTGAACAATTTTGGTAGACAATCATTAGATGATACTACATACCAAATTTCAAAGGTCTAGGCTTTACAGTTTCGGAAAGGAAGATTTATAAAGGTTTACCTATAAAAACTGATAAACCATGGGGCGGGACCACTTTTGGCCTTGAGGGTAACAATTTGAACAATCTTTGTAGAAAATCATTAGATGATGCTACATACCAAATAGCAAAGGTTTTAGGCTTTACAGTTTCGGAGAAGAAGATTTTATAGATTTTCCTATGAACAACTGATAAGCCCCGGGGCGGGCTATTTTTGGTCCGGGGTAATAATTTGAACAATCTTTGTAGAGGACCATTATATCATGCTACATATTAAATATCAATGGTCTAGGACATATGGTTTAAGAGAAGAAGAATTCTAAATATTTTCCTATGAAAAACTGATAAGCCCCGGGGCGGGGCCATTTTAGGTCCGGGAGTCATGATTTGAAAAATCTTTGTAGAGGGCTATTAGATGATGCTACATATCAAATATCAAAAGTCTAGGCCTTACGGTTTCAGAGAAGAAGATTTTTAAAGATTTTCCTACGAAAAACTGATAAGCGCTGGGGCGGGGCCATTTTTGGTCCGGGGGTCATAATTTGAACAATCTTTGTAGAGGACCATTATATGATGCTACATACCAAAAATATCAAAGATCTAGGCCTTATGGTTTCAGAGAAGAAGATGTTTAAGTAAATTGTTGGCGACGCACGACGCACATACGCACGATGCCGGACACTGCCCCCTCACAATACTAAAAAGTATGAGCTAAAAAGGGGAATAACTCAAAATATATTGATGCTAGAGTTATGGTCTTTGTAAATGACACTTCCTCTCAACATGCTTGTTCCATATGTGAAGTTTCAAATTAATTGAACCAGTAGATAAACCAAAAGCCCAAACCTATAGTCTCTCAACCTACTCAGTCTCAGTAACCTGAGGAGGACTAATAAACTACATCTGTAAAAAGTATGGCCAAGGTTAAATAGTTTTCGATTAAAGGGGATGTCCCTACATTTGACGCGTTTCATAAACACTTAAAATATACAAAACTCTTTTGTTTATATGCTGAAAAGTAGTATATCACAAAAAGCCCCATCCAATTACCGTTTATAATGACTGCACATCCATGTGTTTGATATCACCGATCCCGGTTTTACTCCCCGATGTTTCAGTTTTATTCGGGTTGAGTTTTAGTTTCGTAACTGTTCGCCCTATTCGCGATTCTCCGACCACTTCTGAGAAAGCTATTACGTAAACAATGGAGGGATCGGGTGATCATCGGCAAAACGCGGAAGAATTTATGAAAAAGGCCGATAATATTGTGTTGTAGAACAAAAATTATCAGTTATTGATGAAATCGGTTTATTTGTATCACAGGGGCATTTTTCGATATAAGTTTAAATTGGGAACCTTCATAATAATGATAGAGCATAACAAATACCAAGTTTTGTGATATTATTGAAAATATGCGATGATTGTAGGGACCTCCTCTTTAAAGTTAAACCCTTTCTTTAAATTATGCTGGAGTTTAATTAAGTTTGCAGGAGTTGTTCAACATATCATGAACGTGTGTCAAAGCACTATGACCGGGATCGCTACTTTTTAAAAAATACTGCCCGGGGTCGATATTCTTCAGAAAATGTGAGCCCCTATGTACAAAAATAATGGGTTCAATTAACATTGCGCTCATTAGTCATAGTATAAAAAAAACCCCGGGGGTCACTACATCTGTTAGAATTATGACCAAGTTAAAAATGTTTTTCGTTTCACGTGAAACTCTTTCTTTAAAAAGTACTGAAGGTAGATTAAGTTTGCGAGTGTTGTTATATCATGAACGTGGATCAAAGCACTATGACCGGGGGTCACTATGTTTTAAAAAAATACTGAACAGGGGTCGATATTCTTCAGAAACTGTAACCCCCCTATATACAAAATACTTGGGTCCAATTAACATTGCGCGCATTAGTCATGATATAATAAACACGGCTCAAATTGCTATACCCGGGTGTCACTACATCTGTAAGTATTCTGACCAAGGTTTAATATACTACTCAACTTTTGCTAAGCACCAAATGTTTTAGTGTGAAAATTTTCGGCGATTATTTGATTAACCGTTGTACAAATGATTTTTAACCTCAATTTCATGTTATATATGACAATTCTGGTATTAATGTTTTTTGGTCCATAAAGAATTCAAATGATATTTTAACTAAACTTGAAAATGAACAGTACAACATTTCTTAATTGAGCTCTTACGTTTCTCTACACTCTATACTACTCTACCTCACCATCTTTTAAATTTAAAGGATAATCTGATTAAATTGATAGAAAAAAACCTTTGCCAGAGAAAATAAAATGTTCCTTGCTTGTAATGTTCAACGTTATTCTTTTCAAATTCTGAAGTTGAAAATTACACAATGTGGACTTGCCTTGAAGTTTGTAGATCTTTAACATTTCTTTTAGATAACATATTTGTGCGCTATGGGGATACCATATATCGTCAAGTTGTTGGTATACCTATGGAAACAAACTGTGCCCCTCTTGTTGCAGATTTGTTTTTATATTGCTATGAGAAGGATTTCATGCTTAGCTTAAAACCTGATACACAATCTGACATTGTTAGTGCTTTTAATAAAACGTCTAGGTATTTAGACGATATTTTGAATTTGGATAATCCTTATTTTGAAAATATGGTTTCTTCTATTTACCCCAAAGAACTTACTTTAAACAAAGCGAACCGATCTGACATTGAGGCTTCCTTTTTCGGTTTGAATCTTTCAATCACTAATGATAAAGTTTCATCTAAAATATACGATAAAAGGGAAGATTTCGATTTTAAAATTGCTGATTATCCTTCTCCTGATGGAGATGTTCCCCGATCTACATCCTATGGGGTATACATTTCTCAACTTATTCGCTTTGCCCGAGCCTGTTCTTTGCTAGAAGAATCTAATAGTCGTAATTTAGTTATAACTCGAAAACTTCTTAAGCAAGGCTACAGATATCATAAAATTCGGAAAGCTTTTTCAAAATTCTGTTATCGAAATTTACCCCTCATTAGTAAATATAACTGCAATTTACGGACGTTACTGCAACTAGGTATTTCTCATCCAGAATTCTATGGTGATGTTATCTACATATTTGACCGACTTTCACAGTTGTTATGCTATGTTTTACATTTTGTACTGTGATTACTGTCTTCTATGTTGTGGGGAAGTCCGGCGGGGATACCTTTATTTACAATGTTTGTTTAGTGAGGGTGACTTTGAGATAAGTGTAAGGTTAGGACGTCCGTAAACCGGTTTAAACCCCCAGTGGTGAATTTGCTACTGGCCGTGCCAAAGCGGTTCTCTCTTTGTCACCCTTACTTTTGTTTGACTTGTGTTTTTGTGCTTGTGTTATGTTCCTGTTTGTCTCTGGTGCTTGTTTATTTGTTTGTTTTTTCTGTGTTCTTCTCGTGTGTTTGCGTGTGTTTGGTTGTGTGCGTGTGTGACATGCTATCGATGTGTTGGTGGTGATTGCGTCTTGTATGTGACTTTCTCCTCTATGTGTGTGTGTGTATGTGTATGAATTGCTATATAAATTGCTTTCTGCCTGTGTTTTGGTGATGGTGGCGTTTTGTGTGTGTCTTTTCCTGCTTGACTTTACTACTTTTTCATTTAATCAATTTATTTGAAGTACAAAACATTTAACATTTGTTTAACGAATTTGCATTAGTTATGTGCAAGAGAGGACGACCCCCCCAATCCAAGAGTTTTGGACTCGCAACTTGTTTTCAAATTTTCCCATTCCCATTTATGTTTACAAGAGTACAAAAATGAGTCATGCAGGAAACACCACATACAGAACAAACAGTCGCCCGAACAGCAACACAAGGAAACAGCAAATGGACATAACTTTAAAAACAACAAGAGACGCACAAAGACAAAACAAACATGCAATAGGGGGATGATGGAAGTACCGCCTCGGAACGGTCAGTGACAAAAGTCACTGGGGGGTTAAACCAGTTTATGGGCGCCCAACCTCACACTTATTCCATCCCCACCCTAAAATACAAACAGTGTAAACAAACGTATCCCCTCTCCGACTAATCTACAACAACCGCGACGGCAAATACAGTGGTAAAGTGCATGTATAACGAAAACATATAAGTGAACAAGCTGTATCCATCTATCGCTAGTGTACTCAATGATTGGGCTGCAAACAGAGTAACTGTAGAAAAGTAATAAAGGGTACGACAAAAACGAAATAGTACAGATATCCGACGTTCTCCTTCCGTTTCTGGATTTAAGAGGTCGCCTTCATAGAGTACTAAACCTTTCCTGTTGGCGTACATGCAAAGAGGCCATCGTGATTGCCAACTGTGAAAGGGTTCACAACCAAACATGCAGTATGTTGTAGTACTACAGGATCATATCCCTTTTTAATGAATTTTTTAACATATTTGATGAACAAAGTGATAAAATGGGTATGTCCAATAATTTTACGAAGTTTGTAAATCACATCACCATAACATTCAGGATGTGAAATACCGTGTCGCAGAAGCGCCTTGAGATTACATTGGTACTTGCCAATAAGCGAGAGATTTCGATAGTAAAATTTAGAGAAAGTTTTTCTTAGTTTATGGTATCTATATCCTTGCTTAATCAGTTTCTCAGTTAAAATGAGATTTCGACTGTTAAAATCGTCAATAGGTGAACAAGCTCTAGCAAAACGAATAAGTTGAGATATATAAACCCCGTAAGATGGAGCCCGGGGAACATCCCCGTCAAGATGAGGAAAATTAACAATATTAAAATCAAAATCATCTCTTTTGTCATATATTTTAGAAGAAATCAGTCCATTATCAATTTTAAGGTCTAGATCAAGAAACGCTGCACAATTGTCGGACGGGTTAGCTTTATTCAATTTGAGTTCTTTAGGATAAATTGTAGGAATCAGAGCATCAAAGAAAGGGTTATCTAAGTTAAAAATATCATCCAAATATCGACAAGTTTCATTGAAGGCTTTTATAACATCTTCTTGTGATTGAGGATTCAAACGCAACATGAAATCTCTCTCATAGCAGTACAAAAACTACAAGTTTAAACTCAGTAGCATGTATGTGACCCATTGCTAACGACAACTGCTTGACAACGCCTTCTCATGCTCCCTATGATATTTCTGATACAACATGGCCTCAAGATCCTTGATGCTTCTAGGTTGCACCTGGCGAACTGATATCCGTATCTGCAGTTCATTCCACATGTGCTCAATTGGATTTAGTAGTGCATGTAGTAGTAGAAGTAATAGTAGAAGTAGTGGTAACAGTAGGTAGGTAGGTAGGTAGGTAGGTAGATAGATAGGTAGGTAGGTAATAGTAGCAGTACTAGTAGTAGCAGCATCAGCAGCATCAGTAGTTGTAGAAGTAGTAGTAATAATAGTAGTAGTAGTAGAAGTAAGAGTAGTAGTAGTAGTAGTAGTAGTAGGTAGATAATAATAGTAGTAGTATTAGTAATGGCAGTAGTAGTAGTAGTAATGGTAGTAGTAGTAGTTGTAATGGTAGTAGTAGTAGTTGTAATGGTAGTAGGAGAAGGAGAAGTAGGAGTAGTAGGAGTAATGGTAATAGTAATAGGAGTAGTAGCAGGAGTAGTAGTAGTAGTAGTAGTATTAGTATTAGTTGTAGTAGTATAAGTAGTAGTAGTAGTAGTAGCAATTGTAGTAGGAGAAGGAGGGGTAGTAGTAGTAGGAGAGTAGTAGTTGTAATAATAGTAGTAGTAGTATAAGTAGTAGTATAAGTAGCAGTAGTAGTAGTAGTAGTAGTGGCAATGATGGTGGTGGTAGACAAAGCAAGCACAGTAACAACAAATACTATTTCCCACTCCTTTAAAATCAGTCAAATGTCATGATGTCGAACCCCTATGATGCCTCACTTCGATGAGATTTACATGTATTTCAATTAATTCCAACACGTGATACATTACAAATGTCCTCAAAATATGGATATGATATATGGCATATGCACACAACATAGACCATAGTACGAAAATCCACTTCCAAATAAAGTTCGCTTTTGCAGTGATTGATACAATTTTCCATCCACAAACTTTTAAGCTAGAACTTAGATTATTGGAATTTTAACAGCTATTTGCTTTTTGTAAAGCGTCAGATAGAAGTCAATACAACAGTTTACAATTGATTAAGCGATCTCTTTATAGATGCATGCTGGTACATGTGCTCCCACGTGAGTGCGCGCGTGAGTGTGTTTGTGCTTGCATGTATGAGAGCGTTTCTAAGTGTATGTGTAAGTACCGGTATATGTGCGTGCGTGCATGTGTGTACCGGTATCTGTGCGTGCATATGTGTAATTGTGTATGTACATGCGTGTTGTGCGTGTGTGCGCTTGTGTGTGCATGCATGTGCACGCGTGTATGTTTTGTTGAAACATAGACAGGGAGTCATTATTCTATGGGGGTCACAATTCTTTGTAAGGAGTCAGATTTCTTTGTGTGCAGTGGTTGTAATATTATGACCGGGGGGGGGGGGGGGGTCAAGGTCAAAGTACTATGACCGGGGAGTCACTATTTTTTAAAAAATCTGCCTGGGGGTTAGTATTCAATGGGGGTCACTTTACTTCGTTACACCGGCGTCAAATCCGTGAATGTGTGGCCTAGACATTACTTACGGAATAATATAGATCGCCAAAATATCTGTGTTCATATGCCATTTTAAAACTAAGTCTAACTAAAATCTATTTAGTAATTATTTATGAGTATTAAGACGCTGACAGTGCAGACCTTTACTAGCTATCACGCGATCAGGTCTTATTCATTTAGTCAAAGTTTTACAAATAATGATGATACATAAACTGTCATTCAAGCTCCTCAGTGAAATCAATCATAGCAAGAAGTCAATTGTTTAACCCTTTACTCCATTAATATTAATGAAAGAAAAAATGCCATCATGAATATTAATTTGATTATTTTTTATAACGGCACATGAATATAATATGACCATAGCAGAAACTGTATATTCATATCTATAATATTCCATAAGGAAATAGAACAGACCATGATCAGATTACTCATACTAGAGCTGTCTAATGTAGGTCTGCTCTGTTTACAAAATTGTAGAACAGTTTATTTATGGATGAAATTAGTAATCATTGAGTGACTGAATCCACTCAATCAAATCCTTCCAGTCTGCCTCTTTCTACTATACCAATATTCGCACCAAAACTGTGATAAAATATTTGCCAAAACTAATTATCTCACAGTAGAAGACAATGACTGCATACCTAATTTAGACACCCAGTCGCCCCTCTAAACCATTGGCTGAATAATTCAGTTTGGCATCACTTTGATAAATTACACTTGACATAGTTGCAAACAGTTGAGACCATGATCAAATGGCTTCTTCATCTTGGTCACAGTAGTTTGTCCATGAGATATATGTAGGGATGTATATATAAGAATACCATAACGGTCGATTATGAAGTAGATTTTAACTTACATCTCCGATCACATAGGGATGGCCATTTGGGCATCCTGAAATAAAGAAATATAGTTGTTAGCAACGGTGTTGGTGGTCATAGTAGTGATGATGTGAGCTTTGTAGTTTTGATACGGAGGTTCAATGCATGTAGAATTGATAGACAGATCCATGAAACTGATTGAATATGGAGGCTGAGAACTTACAGACCATTTGGGTGTCACATCAAGGAGGATAATACCCTAATGCATGCATGGCGTCGTTGCGCCCATGACATCATTTGATGATGTCATTCGATAACGTCATGATATTTTAAATAACAACCCAATGTCACCATGACGCTGGATCAACATTATTCTCCTTGATTTTATGGCTGAATGTATGTAACAACTAGCAAATTGTGTCTGTAAGACACCGTGATGCCCCCGTGTAGGTGCTTGCCTAGCTGCACATAAAATTCCTAAGTCATTTGAACTTGACTTTGGACTTGCGGGCATCATGGGCCGGGTTTGTAATTTAATGAAAGTATGGATGGTGTTTAATGTGTATATGCAGTTCCATGCTAATAGCTATAGCGATTAGTGAGATACAAGACGATGAAAAAACTGTGACAACCAACTGCACATAAAATTCCTAAGTCACTTGACCTTGACCATGGGCCGGGTGTGTAATGAAAGTATGGATGGTGTTGAATGAGTATATGCAATTCCATGCCAATAGCTATAGCGGTTAGTGAGATATAAGACATTGGTCTTTCGGGCAGCATGGGTGGGTGTCCAATGAAAGTATAGTAGTGTGAATAGCTACGATGGTTAGGGAGATATAAGACGATGAAACAAGAGGGCCATGAGGCCCTTAAGTGCTCACCTGAGATAAACCCACTGGTGGGGCCATTTTTGACCACAAGAAATCATTTGTACAATCTTGGTAGAGAACCACAAGGCAAAGCAGTATACCATTAATTGAAGGTCTAAGCTTTATGGTTTCAGAGAAAATTAATATTTTGTATTTTTCCCATGAAAAACTTATAAGCCATGAGGCAGGGTCAAGTTTCGCCCAGTGGTCAGGGTCGTAATTTGAACATTCTTGGCAGAGGACCACAAGCCACAGCTACATATTTGTAGAGGACCATTAGATCATGTTACATACCAAACATAAAAGGCCTTACAGTTTCAGTAGATTTTTTAAAGATTTTCCTATGAAAACTGATAAGCCCATGGGCGGGGCCATTTTTGGTCCGGAGTCATAATTTGAACAATCTTTGTAGAGGACCATAAGATCATGCTACATACCAAATATCAAAGGTCTAGGCCTTACAGTTTCAGAGAAGAAGATTTTTAAAGATTTTCCTATGAAAAACTGATAAGCCCTTGGGCGGGGCCATTTTTTGCCCGGAGGTCATAATTTGAACAATCTCCATAGAGGAGCATCAGATCATGCTGCATACCAAATATCAAAGTTCTAGGCCTTACAGTTTCAGATAAGAAGATTTTTTAAAGATTTTCCTATGAAAAAACTGATAAGCCCTTGGGCGGGGCCATTTTTGGTCCGGGGCTATTAATGTGAACGTTCGTTTCCCCTAGCCATGGATGCTTCTGACAAAATTTCATTAAAATTGGGTCAGCAGTTTCAGAGGAGATGTGGACGAAATGTGGCCGGACGCCGGACGACAGACACCGGACACATCGCGGTCACAATAGCTCATCCTGAGCCTTCGGCTCAGGTGAGCTAAAAACTGTGACAACCAACTGCACGTAAATGTGACAACCAACTGCACGTTAAATTTCCTATGTCATTTGACCTTGACATTGGGCTTGCAGGCAACATGGGTTGGGTGTGCAATGAAGGTATGGATGGTATTTAATGTGTATATGCAATTCCATGCGAATAGCTACAGTAGTTAGGGAGATAAAAGAGGATGAAAAAACTGTGACAGCCAACTGCACGTAAATTTTCCAAGTTGACTTTGACCTTGGGCTTGCGGGCAGCATGGGCTGGTTGTGCAATGAAAGTATGGATGGTGTTTAATGTGTACCGGTATATGCAATTCCATGGCAATAGCTACGGTGGTTTGGGAGATATAAGACAATGAAAAAACTGTGACAACCAACTGCACGTAAATATGACAACCAACTTTCTAAGTCAATTGACCTTGACCTTGGGCTTGCGGGCAGCATGGGTGGGGTGCCAAATAATAGCACAGATGGTAATTGGTCACATCAAGGTCACATTGACCTATAAATAGTATGCGACACTCTGCCATCCTAATATGTACTCACACACACCATATTTGGTGATCTTAGCTGAAGTAGTGTAGAAGATATGCTCAGGACAGGCTTTTATTTGTAAATGAGGTCAAGGTCACATTAACCTAAAATTAGTATGCAACACTCCGCCATCCCAAGACAAACTCACATGCTATATTTGGCGATCCTAGCTAATTCGGTAAAGGAGGTACATGCTTCGGACAAAATTTCTTTTGTAAATTAAGCCCAAGGTCAAGGTCACATTGACCTATAAATAGTATGCGACACTCTGCCATCCCAAGATGTACTCACACACAATATTTGGTTATCATAGTTGAAATGATGTAGGAGACATTTTCCAGACAAGCTTTTTTGTAAATGAGGTCAAATGTCAAGGTCACCTTGACCTATAAATAGTATGTGACACTCCGCCGTCCCAAGCAAGATGTACTCACACACCATATTTGGTGATCTTAGCTGAAGTTGTGTAGAAGATAATTATGCTGAGGACAAGCTTTTTCTGTAACTGAGGTCAAAGGTCAAAGTCACATTGACCTAAAAATAGCATGTAACATCCGCCATCCCAAGATGAACTCGCACACCATATTTGGTGTTCCTAGCTGATTCCGTATAGGAGGTATTCTTCGGACAAGTGCTTTTGTAAATAAAACTTGAGGTCAAGGTCACAATGACCTATAAAAGGTATGCGACACTCAGCCATCCCAAAATGTACTCATACGCCACATTTGGTGATCCTAGCTGAAGTAGTGTAGGAGATATGCTTCGGACAAGCTTTTTTTGCAAATGAGGTCAAAGTTCAAGGTCAAGGTCATATTGACCTAAAAATAGTATGTTACACTCCGCCAACCCAAGATTAACTCACACACCATGTTTGATGATCCTAGCCGATTCCGTATACGAGGTATGCTCCAGACAAGTGTTTTTGTAAATAAAGCCCAAGGTCAAGGTCACATTGACCTATAAATAGTATGCGACACTCCGCCATCCCAAAATGTACTCACACACCAAATTTGGTGATCCTAGTTGAAGTAGTGAAGGATATATGCTTCGGACAAGGTTTCTTTTGCAAATGAGGTCAAAGTTCAAGGTCAAGGTCATATTGACCTAAAAAAAGTGTGATACTCCGCCAACCCAAGATGAACTCACGCACAATATTTGGTGATCCTAGCTGATTATGTATAGGAGGTATGCTCCGGACAAGTTTTTCTTGTAAATCAAGTCCAAGGTCAAGTTCACATTGACCTATAAATAGTAGGCGACACTCCGCCACCCCAAGATGTACTAACACACCATATTTGGTGATCCTAGCTGAAGTAGTGTAGGAGATATGCTCCGGACAAGCTTTTTTATGTAAATGAGGTCAAAGTTCAAGGTCAAGGTCACATTGACCTAAAAATAGTATCTGACACTCCGCCATCCCAAGATGAACTCACACACCATATTTGGTGATCCTAGCTGATTCCGTATAGGAGTTATGCTCCGGACACGTTTTTCTTGTAAATGAAGCCAAAGGTCATTGTCAAGGTCACATAAACCTATAAATAGTATGCGACACTCCGCCATCCCAAGATGTACTTACACACCATATTTGGTGATCCTAGCCAAAGTAGTGTACGAGATATGCTTCAGACAAGCAAAATCTGTTAATCCAGTTAAAAACATACATGATTTTGAACTTTGACCTCTAAGTATGACCTTGACCTTTCAGCTATTGACATGTTTTTTTCATGCGACACGCCGTACCGTCTAGAGGAACATTTATGCCAAGTGGTTATCTTAATCCATCCATGGAGTTCTAAGTTACAGCCCGGACAAGTCCGGACGGACGCACATATGGACAGACACATTTTTAAGTTAAAAGGGGCATACTTCCAATATTAGTGAAGCCAGAGTTATGGACCTTGTGCATGACACTTTCTCTTATCATGATCTTTCTATGTATGAAGTTTCAATCCACTGGCATGAGCCATTTAGGAGTTATCGTCCGGACAAAACTGGCAGCCGCCCGCCCGCCGTACATCAGTTATTAACTGGACAAGACCGGTGGGGGACTAATAAAGAATTTAATAATAGTGTCATTCCTTTTGTGGTCACATATGATCCATCTATGCCGAATATAGGTTTAGTGATAAATAAATATTGGGACTTACTTAAGTTGTCAACAAATGAAAATGTGAAATATGTTTATGATAATTACAGACCAATAATAGCGTACAAGAGACCGCGTAATTTACGGGATCATTTAGTGCATTCAAATTTTTCTTCTCAACAATATACTTGTGCATCTTCGAATTATAATAGAAATAGATGTTCTCATTGTAAGAATATAATTTCAAGTTCTTCCTTCACAAGTAATATTTCAGGTGACACTTATAATCTTAGATATAATACCAACTGTTCTACAAGTAATGTCATTTATTTGATATCGTGTAAGAAATGTAATATACATTATATTGGTCAAACTATGCCATCTGTATCTGGATGTATGAACAGCCATAGATTCGATATAAATGGTTTCATCGATTCAAGATTTTCTACCACTGTTGCAACACACTTTAATTCTGAGAACCACTCTTTAGATGACTTTACACTTATGCCTTTTGATATTGTTAATGATAATTTAGAAAGTCTTTGCAAAGAAACATATTGGATCCATAAAATTGACACTTTTACACCAAAAGTTTAAATGCAAAAGTTATATTTGATATCTAAAAGTTATATATGATATCTAATTGTTCTATTAAATATACTTGATACACATACTTTCCTGTTAATTAACGTAACGTTACAGAGGCATACAGTCGTTATTTCCTATTTTTGGTTTTTATATATATCTCTATAGGAATTATTCGTATTATTGCAATCCGCCTGTATGCATTTTCAGCCTATTTCAATAATGTAGTAATTTACTTTACATTCTTAACCCTTTCCTCCTTGAATATTCATGTAAGAAATATTTGCGTCATGAATATGAATTAAATTAATTTATTATAAATCTAATAGCACATGGACACAGAAATTTATGACCATGTCACTAACTGTTTTATATCATTAGCAAGCAGAGCAGATCCTGATCAGATGACTCCGATATAGCCGTCTGATCTAGGTCTACTCTGTTTGCAAAGGCGTAGAAATGCGTATTTATGGAGTAAAGGGATAAATTCGTCGTAATGTTACGTTTAATTTTCCCGCCATTGTTTATACGATGACGTCACTTCCGTGACGTTAAGTATATTACAGTTGTTTTGCACTGAAGAAGATGTAAATTGAAACATGTATGCAGTAAAATAAAAAACGTGTTGGTTGTTAATTTATCCCATACAAGTTTAATTAGTGGATAACCGTTGCGTATTTGAAGATTTGCAGCAGTATATCAGTGGTTTATATGTCACAAATTTAGTTTTACATATCCCTATTCTAATGAAACCATAGATCCAGATGGTAAAAAGCAAACAATACTTTAAGTCCTTTGATATGTTCTCTCTGTCGTCATAACATGACATCATGAAACACCGCATATCTCCGCATTACGCATATAGAAAATAGCTCTCTCGGAACCTAGCAATTGTGCTTACATTTAACGTACCAAGAACTGGTGTTTTCACTTGATAGTTTGATTTTCACAAATGAAAATCATGATTAACTTAAGTCATGGTCCTTTGAATTTCTGACGGTAGGTTCCTTTCAAAACTACCAAAGATGAGTCAAATTTGACCTCGACATTGCCAAGTGGATATCAGCAAAGGCGTTCGGCTCTTGAAATATGTCTAAAATAAGTTAAAATGTTCCTAAATTGACGTTTTGTAACATTTGGGGCCGAAAAAATAATGCCTGGGGCGTTTTTAGAAAAGGCTTTATTTTCGTATATTCTATATAAGAGAATATACGAAATTTCAGCTTTGTCTCAAAACGCACCAAGCATTATTTTTTCGGCCCCAAATGTTACAAAACGTCAATTTAAGGACATTTTAACTTATTTTAGACATATTTCATGAGCCGAACGCCTGTGTATATCAGGAGAGACATTCTTCAGGTGTGTTTGGAATTTGCAAAGAGTCCTAGAGTGGGTGGGGCAAATTCTAATTATGGGACTGTCCTTGAAGAATTGAAGAATACTGCCGCTTCTGATTTCGGACAAGTTGCCATTATAGCTTCCGACGCTGGCTTCATTCTGATGCCCGGACATTTTCATTATTTCCCTGGTTTTGAGACCAGCATAGGCCAACAACTAGTGCATGATTGCGGTCTCCCGGACACAGTGATTTGTGTAAACTTTTGATGAAACAAGCCTCAGCAGAAATTGTTTTCATACTTTCGTTCAGCACATGCCCACCAACAGGCCTGGATGTGCTTATGATTCTTCATAATCGACTGAACGTTTGGGTTACTGAATGAAATGGTTCGATCCCGGGTGCAGTGTTATCAGATATGTTTTCAGAGATTTACAGGGCATGTTTCCTCTTAATTACTGTACATTCTTGTATTAATGTTTGAATTGTTGTTCTTGATTGTGTCTCCTTTGTGAATTTTGGTGTGTTCTTGATTGTACGCCACCAGACAAAATTAAACACCAGCCTCGTGATGAAAAAAAACCGATGGCTGTTTGTTCTGTATGTGGTGTTTCCTGCATGATTCATAAATTATACTTTTGTCAGAGATCTTAGGTTTTCTATGTATACCACGAAGGGTGAAATTCAAGGTTATGCCAAACCACTTTTCTTTGGAAAGATTTGTGATTTACATCAGAGAGGAAACATGAGTTTTTTAGTGTTTTCAGATCATTTTCTGTGATCGGTTGGTAATGTTAAGTGCCTTCAGGTCCTTCTTAAATAGTTTCAGCATGGATATAAAGCTCACAGCTACATGGTTATATACCTTAAATCTTATATTAACAGGGTGCAGGTTCCACATACACCTCAAACAGATTAGAGGAACAGGAACGTTTGTTTAAGGGCAGTGAACTAGATCTACATGTGAAATAAATGGACTCTTGATCAACTTGTGGGACGTTGCGATAAATATTTGAGTAGAATCACCAGACTCACACTGACTAGATCTACAATCATAAAGTGTGTTGAAAAAACAAGCAAATTGAATACATTTGACATTTCCTTCCGCCAGGGTCTTCGTTCATTCAGACCCATTCATTCAATTTTACTATGAATGCGCCTATGAATATTTCGTTGTAATTTTTCTAGTGATTCGGTTTCCGACAGTATATTCATTTTTCCGACAGTATATCGGTGGTTTATATGCTTCAAATTTTGTCATGTGGACCAATCAGAATGCGTGCTACAAAAAAATTGCATTAGAATGTACATTTAATTGTATGGTAACTTATTTTAATGGCTTATGCATGCAGTAGTGTATTGGAGCCGCCTGATTTGGGTCTACTATGTTTGCAAAGGTGTAGAAAGGCGTATTTATGGAGTAAAGGGTTAATTAGGTTATTTTTTATAATGGACACATTACAGGAATTGTTCGCCATGGCAGCGTGTAAAATCATCTCTAGATCATGTGTCAGAGTTGCAAACAGATTGGGACCTATCAAGTTATTTAGATACTATATCTAGTTCAAAACTATTTACAAAGACTAGTGCAGTGTTCATTGACATTTGTTTGGCACTTACTGTAGAAAACTGGGGTTTCGTCTATTCCTACATCTCTTGCCGCTAACAACGCTTCTCTAACACCATCAAGGTCATCTTGTGGCATGGTTGGCAAATAAAAGTCCTTAAAGAAATTAAAGGAATTTAGCATGCTAAACAACTGGATCAGAGTGGACTTACCCCTTTCCTTCATATAAACGCCATTTCTAGCATTTGCAAATTGAGTAGACCCAGATTAGACAGACCAACTAGAAGCCGTCAAATCAGGATGTGCTCTGTTTGCTTTTGACACGATATTGATCTGATTCTACAGTTGCTGTCAAATTAAAACAAGAGGGCCAGATGGCCCTGACATCGCTCACCAGGCAATCAGAGGAGAAATTTTTCAAAGTTTTCACTATATGTTTCTATAGAAAACTAGCCACCCCCTGGGGCGGGCCAATTTTGATCCAAGGGCCATAATTTATACAACTTTGTAGTGGACCTGAACATGATGCTATGTGCCAAATATGAAAGCTAAGAACCTTCCAGTTTCTGAGGAAAATATTTTCAAATTTGACACTATATGTTTCTACTGCGAACTGGCTACCCCTGGGGCGGGGCCAATTTTGACCCCAGGGCCATAATTTATATAATTCTTGTAGAGGACCTAAACATGATGCTATGTGTCAAATATGAAAGCTGAGAGCCTTCCAGTTTCAGAGGAGAAGATTTTCAAAGTTGTCACTATATGTTTCTATTGAGACATGGCTACCCATGGGGCGGGACCAATTTTGACCCCTGGGGCATAATGTATATAACTTTTGTAGAGGACCTGAACATGATCCAATGTGCCAAATATGAAATCTAAGAATCCTGTAGATTCAGAGGAGAAAATTTTCAAAGTTTTCACTATATGTTTCTATTGAAAATTGGCCACCCCTGGGGTGGGGCCAATTTTGACCCCAGAGGCATAATATATATAACTTTTGTACAGGACTTGAACATGATGCTATGTGCCAAATATGAAAGCTGAGATCCTTTCAGTTTCAGAGAAGAGTATATTCAAAGTTTTACTATATTGTTTTCTATAGAAAACAAGGCATCCCTGGGGCGGGGCCATTTTTGACCGCAGGAGCATAATTTATATAACTTTTGTAGAGGACAGGAACATGATGCTATGTGCTAATTATGAAAGCTAAGAACCTTCTAGTTTCAGAGGAGAAACTTTTCAAAGTTTTCACTATATGTTTCTATTGAAAACTGGCTACCCCTGGGGCGGGGCCAATTTTGACCCCAGGGGCATAATTTATATAACTTTTGTAGAGGACCTGAACATGATGCTATGTCCCAAATATGAAAGCTGAGAACCCTGTAGATTCAGAGGAGAAGATTTTCAAAGTTTTACTACATATCTCAATAGAAAACAAGGCACCCCTGGGGCGGGGCCAATTTTGACCCCAGGGGCATAATTAATATAACTTGTGTAGAGGACCTACAGATGATTCAGAGAAGAAGATTTTTAAAGGTTCAAATTGTTGATGCGGGACGACGGACAACGGGTGACAGACGACGCACGACGACGGACATCAAGCGATCACAAAAGCTCACCCTGAGCACAAAAGTGCTCTGGTGAGCTAAAAACACAACTTCCTTTGAAAAGTTTCAAATATAAAAATTCAGCTAATAGATATTCATGATGTTTCTTACATGGATACTGAACAGGGAAAGGGTTAAGTGACTTCTGGTTGGTTTTGGACTGATATCAGCTAGAAGTGAAATATAATTTTATATTATACTTTCTTAACTGTCAAGAGGAGGTGTGCACATTATGACATCCTTCTGATCGGATGATTTATCACAAGTACTATTATTGATCGATTATTCACATATTCTGATAAATGTGAGAGAGTATTTATTTACCTTTTACTGCATATACAATTATATACCTCTCTACACCTTTGCAAACAGAGAAGACCCACACCAGGAAGCTCCTGCTGTCTGCTCTGTTTGCTTATGGAATTATAACGATATGCACAGTGAAGATAATATACCAAAAAGGGAATTAAGATATTACAGAAATACTTTAATAGCTCTTATCTAATATTTAGACTACTACGAGCCTTTATTAAAGATTATCATGTCAAAATACACGTCACATTTTTGGTACATGCATTGAGCCGTAAACTCAAAGAGAAGAATCAAAGTTATTCTCTTGGATGTTATGGCTGAATGCATGTACCACAAAATGTGATGTGTATTTTGACATGATAGTCTTTTTTATTATACTGCAAAGTAAAATCCTCTATTTTGATTGGTCAACAAGTTATTGTATAGAATGATGTATCCCTCAAAATTCTGATGAATATACGGAGCAACCAGCAACAATGAATTTTTCCCCGTCGAGGGCCCCACTTAGTTGCTACATAAAATGGACAACCGGTTTTACTTCGTTGATTCCATCCAGACAACTGGTCTCAAACAAAATAACTATAGTTTGTGTTAACAAAGTTATCCATTTAGAAACATTTCTGTTACAGATGTTGTACAACAATGTACATTTTTTCTAAATCCATAGCAACAGAACCCAGATACGTTGTAAAGGTCTTATTCTGCTCCGATGCTGTAAATGTTGTCCAAGTGCCCGTGCACATACCAATTAGCCCCCAAACCCTGCCTTTACAAAGACAATCCTCGCCCGATTCGATTCAGATTTTATTTATGCACATGTACAGTACACATACTGGTACACTGCAGTCGAGCTGCTCGTTCATTTTTTGAATAATATAAAACCGTCATTTTGACGTCATCCAAATGAAGTCAGAATGGAGCCATTCCCTCAATTAAGTTTAATTGTTTTTATGCTAAAAATAGTGTCTACTTAATCTCTGATCTGCTGAATTGTTTACTTTTTACTAACGTCTGATTATTTCATTCTCTCGAGAAACGATTGCACCTTGAAGATCCATTTCTATCCACAAATGTAATAAGCAGGTTATTACACGGTGAACTAGGGTTGCAGAGTGAAAGTGGCCCTTACCTTACAGTATGAGGCCCCAGAGGGGAAGCAAAACGACGTGTACATCAACAGTGCTAATTAACTGCTACACATATTAAACTTTGCAGTATAATAAAATCGTTATACAGATCATTGGCGGGGTATCTCACTTTTTATACTCTGCTGAGGAAATTCATGTATTGATTTTCCTCAGCAGGGAATAAAAAGTCAGATACCCAGCAAATAGTCTGTATAACCAATAATAAAGGCCCACAGTTGTCGAAATATTAAATACAAGCTATTTAAGTATTTCTGTATAACGATATGATCTTACAGTTTCTGCAATGGCCAAAAATTGTCCTATTTAGTACACTATTATAAAATTTAGGATAATTAATATTCATATATAAATTAAGTCTTACATGAATATTCATGCAGATAATTAATATGCATATATACATTACGTCTTACATGAATGTTCACTTATCTAATGAATATTTAAACAGAAACAATAACATCATAAATATTAATCAAATTAAAAATATTGCAACAGAACATCATACATATTAATCAAATTAAAAATATTACTACTGAAATAATAACATTTTCATTATAGCATGTTAACATTCGATTTTTGTTATGGCACAAACCGAATACTCAGATCTGTGGTATTCCATAAACAAACAGCAGACCCTTATCAGACATCTCCTGCCGGAGTTGTGTCTTCAGGGTAAATTCTGTTTGCAAAGGTGTCAAAAGGTTCTTATATCAGGTTAAGAAAACCATCTAATATTCACTGTGTTTTTCTGTTTATATCAACTTTACAACACAAAACTTTACCAAACCCAATGTTATAAATCTTCTGAATCTGAGTTTGAGTTCATTCTCACGCATTTGACTAGATACTTGAGAATAATTTGGATACGGACAGGATACAGGTGCATGCAATAGTTACTCTGCATGTCTCTGGGGAATTCACAAGGGCCAGCAGGGGCTGCATTAAGGTCCTGTCTCCCTGGAGCTCTGAGACTACACTGATGAAGTGTTGTACTAAGCACTGGATGCCCTGGTGTCTAAGCTCCTCTCCTTCAACTACTGTCTGCTGAGCCAGACCAAGCTCGTTATGGAGCAAAGCTCTAAGTAGATCCTGCAATGGCATAAAATACAGTGTAAACACTTTAACAATTTATGCCATAAATACACCTTTCTACGCCTTTGCAAAATATGAAAGAGCTCCAGTAGGAGCTGTATGATTATGCTCTGCTGATGCTTATAAAAGAATGTAGATATAATTCTGAAGTTTCTGATTTAATATGTCGTTAAGGTGTTCCTTGGAACACTTATGTTGAACTGCTTGCGTACTGACTCTTTTCCCACAAATTTAAAACTTGACACACTCGCAGTACATGTATACATGTATATGGGTATAACATAAATCCAGCTACGATACTACGTAACTTGGAGCATGATCTTTATATAAGAAGTGTGGATCTAAGACAATATAATAATGAGAATATTGACCAACGTGTACCAAAGTGCGACAAAAATGCAGCAGGAGAAATACTTGTGAA
Source organism: Azorinus chamasolen (assembly GCA_963576725.1). Taxonomy (NCBI): domain Eukaryota; kingdom Metazoa; phylum Mollusca; class Bivalvia; order Cardiida; family Solecurtidae; genus Azorinus; species Azorinus chamasolen. Next base: position 60,633,476 of record OY755237.1, read on the forward strand.
ACACCATGCCCCCAGCGTCTCCACCGACCTCAAAATATGACCGTTGACTCTGAAACATGGTCCTAACCTGATACAACAAAAAAGTTGCAGCTTTATGAGAATTGTGAAAATGATATGCCCTCGATTTAACTGCATCAGTTATATAGAATTTATAGACAGATTGGGAAATATGAAATGGGAAATAACCCAAATATATTGAAAGTAGAGATATGGACCTTGTGCATGACACTTCCTTTCATCAGGCCTGTTCCATATATGAATTTAAATTCAATGGCACCAGTAGAACAGGACTTACAGGCTGGACTAAAAACATGAAAAAGGGGAATAACTAAACAAATACTGCTGTTAGAGTTATGGACCTGACCTTGTGCATGACACTTCCTCTTATCAGGCCTGTTCCATGTGGGAAGTCTGAATTCAACGGTATCAGTAAAACAGGACTTCTTACAGACTGGACAAAAAATGAAAAAGGGGAATAACTCAAAAAATATTGATGTTAGAATTATGGACCTTGTGCATGATACTTCCTCTTATTAGACATCCATGTGTGAAATTTGAATGCAATGGCATCAGTAGACAAAACGTATTGGCCTGACAAAAAAATAAAAACGGGAATAACTCAAAAAAATATTGAAGTTAGAGTTATGGAACATCTGTATGACACTTCCTCTCATCAAGCCTGTTCCATGTGTGAAGTTTGAAATCAATGGCATTAGTAGAACTGGACTTATTGGCCGGGCAAAAAAATGAAACAAGAGTGCCACAATGTCCCTGATATCGCTCACGAGACAATCAGAGGAGAATATTTTCAAAGTTTTCACTATATATTTCTAAAGAAAACTAATGAGGAAAAGTGACCCCCGTAGTAGATTGACCGGCGGGTCGATTTTTTTAGTACTATGACCCCGGTCATTTTACTATAAAGTAAAGTGACTCCCTTGCCATAGTAAAATGCCCCCCTTTATAGTATTGTGACCCACTCTTTTTATAGTAGTAGGTCGACCGAGAGGTCTAGATATATTATAGTACTATGACCCTGGTCATTTTACTATAAAATATAGTGACTCCCTTACAAAAAATACATCCACCACGGGGTCGATAAATCATATAGTACTATGGCCCCTAAGCCATTTTACTATAAAGTATAGTGACTTCCTTGCCATAATATAATGACCCCCATATAATATTGTGACCCACTCTTTTTATCGTAGTAGGTCGACCTAGGGGTCTATATATATATATTTATAGTACTATGACCCGTGATCAGTTTACTAAAAATATAGTGGCTCCTTTGCAAAAACACATCAACGAGGAGGGTAGCAATATTATATAGTACTATGCCCCCCATGTCATTTTACTATAAAATATAGTGTCAATCCCTTGCATGTCATTTTACTATAAAATATAGTGACTCCCTTGCAAAAATACATTTACCAGGGGAGTCAATATATTATGGTACTATGACCTCCACGCCATTTTACTATTAAATATAGTGACTCCTTTGCAAAATTACATCTACTACTGGATCGATAAATCATAAAGTACTATGACACTCAGGCTATTTTACAATAAAATATAATGACTCCCTTGTCAAAATACATCCATCAGGGGGTGAGGTTGATATATAGTACTATGACCCCATGTCATTTTACTATAAAATATAGTGACTTTCTTGACAAAATACATCCACCAGGGGGTCGATATATTACATATTACTATGACCCCGATGTTATTTCACTATAGAAAATAATGACTCACTTGCAAAAATACATCCACTATGGGATCCATAAATAATATAGCACTATGACCCCAGGCCATTTAACTATAAAATATAGTTACTCTCTTGCCAAATTACACCCACCAGGGGTGTTGATATATTATATAGTAATATGACCCTCATATCATTATACTATATTTACATTCGCCCAGCAACGTCCTTATATAACCTTATTCTAAAAAGAAAGTTGCATAACCTCATGAACACCGGAAGCACGTCATTCATTTCTTAAATATAAGAAATACAATGGAATATAAATATAAGAAATAAATGACGTGCTCCCGGTGTTCATGGGTTATGCAACGCATAGCTTTACGAGCAAAGATTCACGTGAAGCCCTTCGGGCTTCACTAACTTTGCTCGTAAAGCTATGCGTTGCATAACCTCATGAACACCGGGAGCACGTCATTCATTTCTTAAATAAAATATAGAGACTCCCTTGCCAAAATAATCCACTATGGGGGTCGATATGTTATATTGTACTGTGACCCCCATGCCATTTTACTATAAAAAAGTGACTCTCTTGCAAAATACATCCACCGGGGTGGTTGATATATCATACAGTACATGTACTATGCCCCCTCTGTCATTTTATTATAAAATATAGTGACTCCCTTGCCAAAATACATCCACGATGGGGGATCGATATATTATATAGTACTATGACTCGCATGTCATTTCACGATAAAATATAGTTACTCCTTTGTCAAAATATATCCACGATGGGGGTGTTATAGTAAAAAGGCCTTGGGACAGAGTACTATATGATTTATCGGTTCCTTAGTGGATGTATTTTTGCAAGACAGTTACTATATTTATAGTAAAATGGCATAGGGGTCATAGTACTATATAATGTATTGACCCCCATCGCGGGTGTATTTTGGCAAGTTACCTCATTTTTTAGTCAAATGACCAAGGGATCATAGTACTATAATATAGTACTATTATATAATATAATATATCGACCACCGTCGTGGATGTATTTTGGCAAGCTAGTCACTATATTTTATAGTAAAATGAGATGGGGTCATAGTACTATATAATATATCGACCCCCTGGTGGATGTATTTTTGCAAAGGAATCACTATAGTTTATAGCAATATGGCATGGGGATTATAGTGTTCTGTTATATATTGATCCCCTGCCAGGTGGATGTATTAATTATTGGCTAGAAAGTCACTATATTTTATACTAAAATGGCCTGGGGTCATAGTACTATATGACATATCCACCCCATGGTAGATTTTATTTGCAAGGGGTCACTTTATTTCATAGTAAAATGGCATGGGGTCATAGTACTATATTATCGACCCCCTATCTTGGATGTATTTTGGCAATGGAGTCACTATATCTTATAGTGAAATGGAATGGGGATCAAAGTACTGTATAATATATCGACCCCCTGGTGGATGTATTTTGGCAAGGGAGTCACTATATTTTATAGTAAAATGGCCTAGGGGTCATAGTACTATATAATACATCTACCCCGGCAGATATATTTTTGTAAGGCAGTCACTATATTTTATAGTAAATTGGCATGGGGGTCATAGTATTATATAATATATCAAATGCCCCATGTTGGTGTATTTTTGCAAGGGAGTCACTATATTTTTATGGTAATAGGGCCATGAGGGCCATAGTACTATATGATTGATCGATCCCGTAGTGAATGTATTTTGCAAGGGAGTCACTATATTTTATAGTAAAATGGCATTGGGATCATAGTACTATATAATATATCGACCCCCCTCATCGTAGGTGTATTTTGGCAAGGGAGTCGGTCTATTTTCACTTTAAGGTATGTAACACATTCCGAGCCAGTTAAACAAACATATAAGTTATCAGGAGCAATAGCATTTTAGGAAATTAAAGGACACAAGTCACACAACTCAAATGATCATTATGTTACCTTGACAGAAATAGATGACTCCTGTTTGAGCTGTGAAGAAGATACGTAATGGTATATATTTTCTACGATATTAGTCTTAAGAGAATCAAGGTAAGCAACTGTAATAGTTTTTAATTCATAAATTATCTATTAATCTCTAAATATGTTCCTTGACGTTTTCAAAGAAAGTTTTCATTTATGTAACTACTGACAAATACAAAATATTGAATTGACACAAATGAGTGAGGTACAAATCATCAGATGTTTTAACTATTTTAAAGTATATTTTAACTAATCAAGGGCAATACCATCACAATAACAAGAGAGAGGGAACTGAAATCACAAAGGTTCACAACAATGCATGCTGGGCAACAGTTCTGTGAAGTTTAAAGACTAGCCCTATTAGAGTTGTGTGTGGCTCAAAGTTCGTTACAACTCCAACTTGTCAGGGGCAACAACTCCAAATTAAAACCAGTAACAGGGAACTGAAATTATACAGATGCACAATAACTCACGCTGGGCAACGTGCCTGTGAAATTTCAAGACTATAGCCACATTAGTTTCAAAGTTATGAGTGCTGCAAAGTTTATCATTAATGTATTCAGGGACAATAACTCCAAAATGATCCGGGGAAGAAACTGAAAATATAAAGGTACACAACAGCTCATGCTATGCAATATTCCTGTGAATTTTCTAGACTCTTGCCAAATTGAATTCGGAGATATGTGTTGCTCAAAGTTCGTAATAGACTATGACAAATGGAAAAGTAGTAAAGTCAAGCAGGCAAAGCCACATGCAATACGCAACCACCACCAAAACACCGATAGACAGCATGACACACACACACACACAACCACACACCCAAACGCACACAGACACACACACACGAAATGAACACAGAAAACACCAAAAGACACACAAGAAACAGGGACAAACGTTGCACAACATGAACAAACCACAAGCACAAAGACGCAAGGCAAACAAAAGGAAGGGTGACAAAGTCCAACTTGACAGGGCCAATAACTCCAAAACTATCAGAAAGAAGGAACTGAAAATATGGAGGTGCACATCAACATTCTTGTACAGTATAAATAATCTAGTCTAAACGATTTCTGAGTTATGGATGCCGCAAAATCATTATCACATTTTCAGGGACAATAACTAAATAACTACCAGGGGAGAACTGAAAATATGGAGGTACACAACAACTCATACTTGGCAACATTCCTGTGAAGTTTCAAGAGTCTAACCGTAACAATTTCTGAGTTACGCCTGTCGCAACATCTGTGACAGACAGGCCGACGGAAGGACAACTCTGGCAAAAATAAAATGCCCCATATACATTTGGTGGAGACATTTATTATGATAACTAAGTAGAAATCTACTTCATTTTCATGCAAAATTTTTAAGGTCAGGTTGTTATCTCGTATGTGAGGTCAGTTTCTTATACGTAAGGGGGATCATTGTACTATGATTCACTCGGTCATAATACTATAACCGGGGTCATAGTACTATATAATAAATAGACCCCCTGTCGATCTACTACGGGGGTCAGTTTGTTATATGAGGGGTCAGACTAATATATGTAAGGGGGTCATATACTATGACACCCCGGTCATAGTACTATGACCTGGGCTCATAGTACTATCTAATATATCGATCTACTATGGGGGTCACTTTACTTCATTACACTGACCCTGGGGTCGGGCTAATTTTAATTCAGAAAGAATTAATTAATCTATACTTATGTCCAAAATTTCAGATATTTTCATTACAACTTCATAAGTTCATAAATCATTATTCATATCTTAACTTATTTTCGACCCTTCCCCTGTTCTATGTTTATTCAAAATTTCAATACCTACTGAATATTCATGGACAAAATAGTTATAATGAAATAATGAATGTGGGACAGTGTAGCCATTTAAGAAAGTAAAGAAATATCTTTCAAATTAAATTGATAAACAGAGAAGACCCTGATCCGGCAGCTGCTATAGGATTTGTCTGATCTGGGTCTGCTCTGTTTGCAAATGCATGAAAAGGCGTTTATATGAGGGAAAGGGTTAAGTAAACATATTATAAGTATATTGTATACAGAATCAACATAATTTAATGCAATGTGCACTGTACTATATCATAAGCAAACAGAACAGATTGATCAGATGGCTACTACATGAGCGATCTGGTCTGGGTATACTCTGTTTGCGAAGGTGTAGAAAGGCGTATATATGGAGTAAAGGGTTATTGTCATATTGACTGTGCAACAGGCAAACTCTAACTATAGCAGTTTTCTTTGTTACTTCAAATTTACTACCCAGAAGGGGGGGGGGGGGGGGGGGGGGGCAATCCAGTTGTTATCAAAAAGTGCAAATTTTAATGTATGCTAAAAATAGTAACATGTATGTTAAAAATAGCCACTGGTATGTCTGCTTTAGAAAACTGGCTACCCCTGGAGTTGGGCAAATTTCAACCCCAGGGGCATGGTTAATAAAACTTTTGTAGAAGACCTAAAAATGATGCCATGTGCCAAATATGAAAGATGAGGACTTTCCATTTTCAGGGGAGAAGATTTTTCAAAGTTTTCACTATATGTTTCTATTGAAAACTGGCAACATTTTGTAGAATACCTAAACATGATGTTATGTGCCAAATATGAAAGTTGAGAACTTTCCAGTTTAAGAGGAGAAGATTTTTAAAGGTTCAATTTGTTGAAGACTGACGACACACCACACACGCCGACAGACGACGGACATCAGGCAATCACAAAAGCTAACCCTGAGCACTTTGTGCTCTGGTGAGCTAAAAGGGGGATAACTCTAATAATACTGAAACTAGAGTTATGGAACTTGTGCATGATACTTCCTCTCATCATGCCTGTTCCAAGTGTGAATTTTGGATGCAATGTTAGCAGTAGAATAGGAGATACAGGCCTGACAAGAAGTGTGACAACGACAACGAAGATGACAACAATGATGATGACAACGACAATGATGGACAAAGTGATCCCACGTATCTGCCATGCTTCGCAGGCGACAAAAAATCAGCTAATTAATATTGATGATTTCATTATTTTTCTCATGAATATTCATGTAGTAAAGGGTTAAAGCATAGTATACATGTGGTGATCTTTAATACAAGTACCTTGCACGATACACTATTTTTCACATTTGCAGAGTAGACCCAGTTTAGACAGCTATTGTAGAAGCTGTCTGAACTGTGACTGCTCTGTTCAGAGCAACAGATAAATGTACGTACTCAGATACTAAAAATGGTCATTTCTCCACCAAACCCATTGTTGTGACCACTCTTTAGAATCATCTGGTAGAGATGATTCTAAAGAGTGTTTACAACAAAGGATTTGGTGGTGAAATAAAGGAGTTATTCTTGAAATCGTTTTAATGTATGCATCTCATTTGGATCTCTGTCTATTATTATGAAATCATACAGTTTTGATTCTACAGCTTGTGCTATGGTAAAAATATTCCCTTGTTCATTATGTTATTATAACCATTCAAAAATAAACAAACAGTCATGATTGTCACAATAATATTCATCAAGTAAAGAAGTGTAAGCTTAACCCTTTACTTGAAAAACCTGCTTTTTTACGCCTGTGCAAGCACAGTATAGCAAGATCAAACAGTTCCCATAGGGTCTACTCTGTTTGCTTACATGTTACAAAAAAAGATGTAAAAGATGTAAAAAGATGTAGGATAGGTGGTAGCTTAAAGGAGCTTTCAGTATTACCTTTGCCCTGCATTAAGCAACCACCTGCTTTAAGACTCCTATATTCAATAAATGAATGGCCTCTTAGGAAAAGTTCTACTGTATGCTACATTACTGATTCTCTACTGTTAGCTTGAATGCCTAAATGTGATAGTTTCATTATAGGCATGAACAGAATTAAGATTCACAATAGTTGGAGTCTTGAGCAGACAGCTCTCATGGAATATTCTTTCCCCAACTGTCATTCCTCATTATAAAACTAACACCAGTTCCAGAGGTTATAAAACTATTTGCATGAATCTGGATTCATTCTCAAGTATATGTTAGATTTTGAATAGGCTTAGCCAATAAGATGCCCGAGAATAAGCTCAAATACAGGCAAAAAGGTTTATAACCTTTGGGGCCTGTCTTAAAGATGCTGAGTGTTTCTTTAGCTAGGTTTATATAGCTCTTCTGCTTCAAAATAGTTGTCTGCCTACTTTGTCATCGCAATTTTGTTTCATTTTTGAGTTTCTCCTCTTTTGTCAAAAACCATATAACCATAGAATCCTACCAGTTTGGATGCTGATGAAACACAGAGTAACTCGGCATCTCATCGGGATTAAAACTATTTGCATAGGTACCCACATGGTTAACAGAAAAAGTGTTGCTCATGGACATTGCTCACCGAACTATTTTGACCATGAAGCTCATCAGTTTAAATACAGGATAAGTTTTAATATTTGTTTTCTGGTGAAATTGTTCGTATATGAAAATGTTTAAAAAATCTAGTGGAAACAAACAACTTAACATTACCTTGTTCTTTACAAAATCACTGGTGAGAACAGTTTCTTCCAAAGTCTCAACAATCTACGAAAAAAGGTACGAACAGTATAATTCAAGTATAAAATGTCACTTAGTTTTCATAAGGAAAGTTGGACAGACAGACAGCAGAGAAGTAATCCCAAAGTGTTTGTATGCTATTTAAAAAATAATCTAGCTTGCAATATATTCATCAGACAAAATGAAGAAAGTTTTTGGGAAATTAGAAGCACACAACAATTGTTTTGTCAATGACATTGCCCTAGCATACTTTGAATGTAGAAATCAAAAATATTCTTTTGAAATCTCAAAATTAGGAATAAAATACATTTGAGCTGCTCTCGTACTGAATGCAAACAGTGGACACCTAGACAAGTCCCTATGTCTCTGATGAAGTGTCTAGTCAAGGTCAGCAGCTGTTACTCATGAGAATGAGTTTGCTATTTTTTTCTGTGCAACTGTGCAATGTAAATCATTATGTGATGCAAAGAACTGATGTCTGAACTGGCATTACACAGTTTGCAAACCCTTTCCTCACAGAACATCTCTTATAAAGAGGCAAATATTATGAAGTTTAAAATTGTGATAGCATATTACCTTTTGTGTTATTTTTCTCTGCTGGGCCGGATACAGGAAAGAGCTGGTAATTTCTCGATGTACTGCCAACTGCAACATCACCTCAACATGACTGTGTGCAGCAGCCATTCCCTGAAATATATACCAATATACTGACACAAAAAAGCAATAATTGGGTCTTAAAACTGATACAAACAAACAAGAGTAACCAGTCTGAACAATAAACACACAAAGAAATAAAAAATATGAATTTTGTTTCACTTTGACAGTGGAGAAGTATATCCTAGATAACCCCTTTAGCACTTCTTTAATATGTATGAATTGCATAAATACGTTTTGTTACTTCTTACAGCAGTAGGAAGCAAAACCCATGAGGCCGTATTAGAATCTCTTTAAAACTATTTAGGTATTTAGAAATATTTTGAATTTGGATAATCCTTTTTTTGAAAATACGGTTTCTTCTATTTACACTAAAGAACTTACTCACAAAGCAAATCGATCCAACATTCAAACTTCCTTTTTAGATTTGAATCATTCCATCACTAATGATAAAAGTACAAAAATAAGTCATGCAGGAAACATCTTTCGTCTAAAATATACGATAAAAGGGAAGATTTCGATTTCAAATTTTTTAATTATCATTCTCTAGATAGAGATGTTCCCTGGTCTACATCTTATGGGGTTTACATTTCTCAACTTATTCGCTATGCCCGAGCTTGTTCTTTGCTAGAAGATTTTAATAATCATAATTTAGTTATAACTTCTTAAGCAAGGCTACAGATATAATAAAATTCTGAAAGTTTTTTCAAAAGTTTATTATCAAAATTTACCCCTCATTAGAAAATATAACTGCAATTACGGAAGTTACAGCAACAAGGTATTTCTCACCCAGATTTCTATGGTGATGTTATCTACAAACTTAGGAAATTTCGGGATCATTTCCATTTTCTTGATTTGTTTATTAAACACATTAAAACTTTTAGGAAGAAAGGTTATGACCCTATTATATTGCAACACACTGCATGTTTGGTTATCGACCCCTTTACAGTCGGTTGCTACGTTTCCGTCTTTGCTTGCACGATGACAGGCCGAGGGTAGTACTCTATGATGGTATATACTCTTAAACCTAGAAATGGTATGAGTTTACCAGACTCATGTATTGCCTATTCTCTGTCGTGCCCTTACCGGCTTCCCTGTAGTTAAAGTCATTGAGTACACATTTGAAGGACTTTCACAGTTGTTTTACATTTTTGACTGCGACTACTGTCTTTTATGCTGACAATGTTTGTTTAGCTAGGGTGACTTTGAAATAAGTGTGAGGTTAGGACGTCCGTAAACCGGTTTAAACACCCAGTGGTGATTTTGCTACTGACCGTGCCAATGCGGTACTCTCCTTGTCACTCTTACTTTTATTTGTCTTGTGTGTCTTTGTGCTTGTGCTTTTGTTTATGTTTGTCTCTGTTGCTTGGGTGTTTGTTGGTATTTTCTGTGTTATTCTCGTGTGTGTGCGTGTGTTTGGTTGTGTGTGACATGCTGTCTATCGATGGCTGTATGTGTGTGTGTATGTGTATAAATTGCTATATAAATTGCTTTCTGTCAGTGTTTTGGTGATGGTGGCGTTTGTGTGTGGCTTTTCCTGCTTGACTTTACTACTTTTTGATTAACATGTTCCTTCATATAAACGTCATTTGACACCGTTGCAAAGAGAATAGACATATAGCAGATGACTCTATAGGAGCCTCTGATCAGGATCAGTTCTGTTTGCTTATGTAAAGTTTCCATGTTCCATTTTATTGATTCTTTTCATGAATGTTAATGAGGTGACAAAATCTTGAACAAATATTAATTAGGGAAAAGGTTAAGCAATATTTATCGACAAAGGTTTATTCACATATCGTTATAATATTATAAATTACATTATTATTACTGATCATGGACAAACTCTTAGAAGTCTAGATTTTGTGCCCCTGATTTAGCTATGTTACATTCACCATGTTACATTTGAGGCCTAACGTAAATAACCCGCAATGCAATTTATATGAAACAAGAGCCCCGTGTGTCGGAGCATTATACGCCCGAAGTATGTGTTGTCGTAACATGCACACTATTAATTTGAGTTGAAGGTCATTGTGACCTTGACCTTTGACCACCTAACCTCAAAATCAATAGGGGCCATGTACTGGTCATGATCAACCTCTTACTAAGTATGAAGACACATATTATATATAAAGTTATTAAGTGGACAAGAGCTTTTAGTTGAAGGTCACAGTGACATTGACCTTTGACCGACTGAGCTCAAATCGATAGGGGTCATATACTGGCCATGACCAACCTTTCTACAAAGTATGAAGACAGCTCATTTAATACTGATCAAGTTATTGAGCGGACGAGATTTTTGAGTTGAATGTCACGGTGATCTTGATCTTGAGCGACTGACCTCAAAATCTATAGATGTCCTCTACTAACTATGACCAACCTTCCGACTAAGTATAAAGACAGCACACCCAAAAGTTGTCAAGTTGTTGAGCGGACAAAGATGTGGCTAACGGACAGACGGACAGATGGACGGACAGACGGAAAACCGCCATACCATAATACGACCATAGTTACCTTATGGCATATATAAATAATAATAACTAGAACTATCACTGAAGGTGATTGATACCCCACCTACAACCTTGTTGAAAGATACAATGATTTCAATACAAAATACAATAGCTCAATAATCCTTTCATCCACACTTGTGGAATTTTTTAAGTCCAATCAAAGAATGACTTATATGGAAATTATGTAACACACATGTACACATCATTGTAAATGCAAAAGGGTGCATTGAGGTTCATTGGTAAAGAAATATAAAAGTAGTACTTGAGAAGCTCTGGACAAAGAATTACTGATGAAAAGTAACACATGGGAATAAATCAATAAATACATATATCATTATAACAATTCAGCTAATAAATGTTCGTAATGTCATTTTTACCTGACATGAATGTAATCTAGAAAATGATTAATTCCTTGACACATATTAACTCATTTTGACTCCTGTGTAAAATTCACTATTTGACACCATTGTGATAATTAGAGCATTTGCATATGCTCTGTTTGTTACAATGGTTTTAAAACCACACAATTCTAAATGAATCATTTTCTCTAGTAAATGCTCCTTTTCGGTAGATTTATTCAAAGAGGTTGTGTTTAAAATTAGTCTATGTGGGAGTAGCTTAAAGGTTAAGTTCAAACACATGCTTACCTGTAAAGTCTCTAGCAGTTGTTGAACCTCCTCTCCCAGCAATACTTTAGTCAGTGACTCCCTGATAGTTGTATACAGTTCACCACTTACTACATACCTGTCCGGACCTTCAATTCTCTGAAATAAACACATCACAAAACAAACTGCCAAAGGTCCTGTTTGTCTTAATAAGATTTTTGAAAAAAGACAATCAGTACTTATACCTGTACTTCATGAATAATTGTGCATGAATCTACCGCATTATAAATATTCAATAACTTTATTTCACAATAGCATATGATCGAGGGCACCTTTGGCCATATCAGAAACTTTAGAATCAGTTCTAAATATTTACATAAGCAAACAGAGAAGGTCCTGATCAGACAGCTCCCCAGTAGCAATCAGATCTGGGTATTTTATGTTTGCAGAATTATCAGTAGGTGACTCAATCAGGTAAAGGGTTATAGTTATTATACTCAGGGAGCCAGAAGTGCCTACCGTGCAACCCCTAGACTTTTTTTCATGGGTACCAAAATGTTCAGAAAAGTGTCCTGAATCAGAATCGCGAATGTACTCAAACCTAAATTCTTTTAAGCTATGTGTATTTTAACCGGGGGGTTGCCATGGAAACGGTTAAAATACACATAGCCTAAAATAATTTTAAGTTTGAGTACATTCGCGATTCTGATTCAGGATACTTTTCTGAACATTTTGGTACCCATGAAAAAAAGTCTAGGGGGGTGCACGGTAGGCACTACTGGCTCCCTGAGTATTACAATTTTATGTATTTTTATGTTGTTTGTATCGTCACAATGTCCTTACGGTTGTCCTAGAGGTAGGTGTTGGAGTCCTCCTTCAGTTTCTTGTTAATGTAACCAATTCCTTCACTTGGCATTTTCAGACCCAACCACTTTGAATAAATCTAATGAAAAGGAGCATTTACTAGAGAAAATGCAATGTTTAGAACTGTAATTCTAAAACCATAGTGAGAAATAAAGCATTAGCCCAAATGTAGCAAATGCTCTATTTATCAAAATGTTTTCCAAAAATGACTTTTAGAGAGGTGTCAATGAGGTACAGAGGTAAATGCTCAATGCAAAACAGTGATAAACATTTAGACTTCAGTCCACTTTTAAACACATTATTCTGGTAACCAGTCCCTGCTCTCATCTAATGAAAGATTTTCCGAGCTGCCTGAATTTAAAACTATTGATTTTGTGTATGTTATGCTTTTTGTTGCATCATGACTGCGTTTCTCAGGGAAAATAAATGCACATATGAATGCTGAATATCAAATCTACATCTCTAACAGTTCAAAAGTAAAGGTCAAGATAAAAGATTCAGACAAACTGACAAACAAACAAATAGACAGGCCAAAATATTCTTCCAGATCACGATCTTGGGTGTATAGAAATAGCAGTACCTGATCTTCCTTTAAGTCGGCCATAGTGATCCATTTCAGGTAGAGTTTCTCGCTTTGGCACACTGCTCTGTATATATCCAAACCGTAACACCGACACAGGTACTTGATCAGATAGATCCTAACCATGGAGAGAAGCAAAGGAGTAATTATATAAAAAGAAACAAGGAGAGAAAACGTGTAAAACCTATCTACTATCTAATTGTGTTTCAGTTTGAAACTGATATCATTTCCATGAATAAACCTATAGCAATTTGTTTGTTCAAGAAAGTGGGTAAATTACCATAAACTTTAAATGCAGCTAAGCCCTTTTAGTGCGGGGAATCCTTTGCAAACAGTGTATACCCAGATAGGAGGGGTGCTTTAGGAGCCCTCTCATCAGGGTATGCACTGTTTGTCATGTTACACTTTTCTGTCAGAACAAAAAATCCTAAAAGTTCATGGCTTAGCCAGTTTGAATTTTGGATAATCCATTTGAAAAGAGCTGAAAGCGTTAAATACAGATGAGATGTCAATTAATTCAGCAACTTATCTTGATCATTAAGGTTTTGCAGTGCTAATTACACTCTTGTGTTAGTCCTCAGTTTACTGAAATATTATGTCTATTTTGGATGTACTAAACTACATGTATTGTCCAATCGTACACATACATGCCAAGTTCTCCGGCTGGTACAGATGACATTGTCGTAAGTTCTAACATGCAACAATCACAACTTCAACTTGCAATCATCATTTATAAGAACTAATGATATATTTCTGTCATATGAAGTTATAGGCTGGGTCCTAGTCATGGTTACCGTATCACCCCCCAGATTTTTTTCATGGGTCCTCAGAACATATTTTGAGCATGCCACCAAAAATAAGTTTGTCCCAGCTATGTTTTTTTAACAGTTTCCATGGTAACCCGATGTAATTTTCAAAACTACCTTGGTTCAGAAAATGCGTCATAACTTTGCTTTTAGAGGGTCTAGAATAACAAAACAAGTATCAAATTAAGCAGAGACATATAGCCTGAATATGATATATGATTTAATTAATATTCATAATGCATTCTTATGAATATAAATGAGGAAGTAAAAAAATGCGGGTTTTTTAGAAAAAAAAGTTTGTTGTTTAGTCTTAGAGGCTTATTAATGCACAAAAATTATTGAATTCAGGTTTAAATTGTTCGTTGGGGTCCCCAGAACACATTTTGAGCATCCCCCCAAATAATTTTGTCCCATCTATGTTTTGTTAAACGGTTTCCATGGTAACCCGGGGTAAATTTCGAAATATCCTTGGTTCAGAAAATGTGTCATAACTTTGCTTTTAGAGACAATAGAAGGACAAAACAAACCCCAAAGTAAAGCAGAGACATATAGCTTGATTATGATATATAATTCTAATAATATTCATGCATGATTACTTATGAATATTAATGAGGAAGTTTAAAAATCCGCTTTTTTAGAAAAAGGATTTTAGTTCCTCAGAACACATTTTGAGCATTCCCCCAAAACAACTGTGTCCCAGCTATGTTTTATTTAACGGTTTCCATGGTAACCCGATGTAAATTTCGAAACAGCCGTGGTTAAGAAAATTCGTCATAACTTACTTTGCTTTTAGAGGCAATAGAAGGACAAAACAAGAACCAAAGTAAAGCAAAGACATATAACTTGAATATGATATGTAATTTAACTAATATTCATAAATGTATTCTTATGAATAATTATGAGGAAGTAAAAAATCCGTTTTTTAGAAAAACTGAGTTTAGTTTTGAGTCTGAGAGACTTATTAATATACATGAGTTATTGAATTCAGGTTAGGTTTGAATGTTTTCATGTGATCATACAAAGAAAATAAACCATCTTTGTTTCAGGTTATATTTGTATAATGCATGCATATTTAAGCTAATTTGCATATAATGTGCGTTAATGAATACGCAATTTTCTATGAGCATTTTATTTAGTATTATTTTGAGTATACTATCTTTTCTGTGATTTATTTTACGTAAACTACCATATATTGTACAAAAAAGACGAGAGCAGAGTATCATTACCTTGTGTATATAATTGATTTGTTCTCGTGTTTTGAATATAAATGCCATATTCATGAATATTTATGAGATTCACAGTCATGTACAAAAATACACACTTAAATCAGCTGTTTGTATCTATTATTTAATTAATATCTGTACGGAACTTGATACAGGCCGAAACAGAGATATAAATATATTAAGCTAACAAATATTATTCCCATATCATGAATATTAAAAAATGAAAAAATATTGAAACATAAGTAAAGCAGACAGGTGAGCAACAAAACATATACATCTTTTATCTAGATTATTTCATAAAAGGACATATTATGTACATTTGAATATTGAATATGTTCGTGATATATATATATATATATATATATCACGAACAGAAAAGGGTCAATTACTGGAAAATATCTCTTAAGTTATTGAAGGTGCATATTTGATTATGCTTCCAAAAGCCTTATTTAACTGCATTTAAAGTAATAGTAGAATCCCCTCTATCTGGAGAGAGGAGGCTGTCAACCCAGAGGGAACACAATAGCTCTTTTCTACAATAGAGAGGGTCCACGGATCCTGAGTGATAGTGCGCCACATTGATGCAGGGTCGGATCAGAAGGGGGCAGAAAGGGCGAGTCTTTATTTTTGGTGCCCAGAACTCCTAAGATGGGGAGGTAAGGAACCCTGAGATGCAGTCCTCAGTTAGGGGGAAAGGTACGGGTCCTAACCGGCACTTGGCTGGGCCCCGGTGAGGGGCAGAATAGGGTCTTTCTCGGGAGGTCCTGCAATCGGCTTACATTCAGCCTAAGGGATTTTTCAAGAAACCCAGACCGGATGCGGGAGGGTTCCTGGCAGAAGCACTGTCAGCTCTTTCTCCTTAACGAAAAGTAGTTCGGAAGCAAAGAGAGACGCCCACAGCTCGTCCTTCGACTTGTCATGTAGACTAGAGGAAAGTGTCAGGGCGACAGCGGAGCATATTCGCTGTCGATGTGAGCCCTAACGGCCCAGATGGAATGAAAAGCATTTAGTAACTTCGGATTCAAGAAGAGAGAGAGAGAGATAGAGAGAGAGAGAAAGAGAGAGAGAGAGAGAGGGAGGAAGGCCTAATGCCCATCCTGGGGCTGTCGGAATCAAGTGAGGGGATCTGATCAAACATCCCAGGCCGATTTTCAATTGAAGCCGGAGGCCTTAGAGATACCCAGGGAGCCTTTGTCCGTAAGAGTTAAGTTTAGTGCACATGGTCCACCCTGTTGCCGGGCTGGCACACAAGCTTCGTCCAGGTCAGGCAATCGGGAAGAGAGAGAAGGAGAAAGAGACTCTCTAGACTTAATTAGGTTAGAGAGGTCCACTTTTTCGACTGACACTAGCACAGAAGAGGATAGAGGACCCCTGTGAACAGGATTCGGGGGTGTAGGGCAGACAGAGGGTAGGAGGATTCTAAAGCAATCTTCACACGCCTTCTCAATAGAAAAATGTTTATGTTCAGAATCATCTAACGAAGAAGAGGACTAAGCCCCGTCTAAATCTGAGTGAGAGGCTTCCACAGAGTCTAATTCCCTAAAAATAGGATCATCTCTAGGAGCCATAATGAACAAACTGTCTTCCTGCTATATCCCAGAATCCTCCCTGGTGAACGTCGAGGATGTATGATCATATTAAAACATTTAAACCTGAATTCAATAACTCTTGTTTATTAATAGGCCTCTCAAACACAAAACTAAACTCATGTATTTCTAAAAAACGGTTTGTTTTACTTCCTCATTAATATTCATAAGAATATTTATGAATATTAGTTAAATTACATATCATATTCAAGTTATATGTCTCTGTTTTACTTTGGTTTTTAATTTGTCCCTCTATTGCCTCTAAAAGCAAAGTTATGACACATTTTCTGAACCAAGGATGTTTCGAAATTTACCCCGGGTTACCATGGAAACCTTTTAACAGAACAAAGATGGGACATAATTATTGGAGGGAATGCTCAAAATGCGTTCTGGGGACCCCAACGAACAATTTTAACCTGAATTCAATATTTTTTATGCATTACTAAGTCTCTCAGACTAAACAACAAACTCCTTTTTTCTAAAAAATGCATTTTTTAACTTCCTCATTAATATTCATAAGAATGCGTTATGAATATTACTTAAATCATATATCACATTCAGGCTATATGTCTCTGCTTTACTTTGATACTTGTTTTGTAATTCTAGTGCCTCTAAAAGCAAAGTTATGACGCATTTTCTGAACCAAGGTAGTTTCGAAAATTACCTCGGGTTACCATGGAAACCGTTTAATAAAACATAGCTGGGACAAACTTATTTTTGGGGACATGCTCAAAATATGTTCTGAGGACCCCAAGGAACAGTTTGGTACCTATGAAAAAAAGTCTAGGGGGATGCCACGGTAACCATGACTAAGACCCAGCCTATTAGCCTTAATTGTTGCATGCTAAAATGTGCGATAATTTCGATTATCTTAACAGTAGCAATTAACATAAATTAGGACTATTGGTTGAATGATCTTTCATAAAACGGGACCCTGGGCTGTTTTCAAATGCCAACCAGGCACAGAGTTAATTTAATTTTTCTAAATATGAATAATATTGGCAAAAGTGAATACATGTATTGCATTTCATTGATCTAATAATTGTAAGGTGCAGTGCAAGCTATTCATCCAAACTACTAGAGATGGCACTCCCATAAATGCCATTACCACAATATGATACATATAGCTATGACTACATTGTTATGCCACTATGTTATATTCTGATACAATATATATATGCAACTTCAAGCCCAAACAGAAGAATTAACAAGATGTCCATGCTCTATTCGGTATATAAGAATATTGTACTGGTTCAATAGTTTAAGATATAGCAACAAGCTTACTGCTTGAATGCCCGGGGTTTTCATGATTACAATAATTTCAACACTCTCGACAAAAGGTAATCTAATAAATATTCTTGCGAAATCATCCACTATCCATGATGGCGATGATGATTTTGTATCAACAATAAAATAATGGCTTGAACAATTTTGGTAATCGGAATTACTTTAAAGTACCCCAGTTTCATGAGAAAAAACATGTTTTGGCAGGCTCTGAATGATGAAACTTTCATCATCTGCTTTGTTGTTACTCATCTGAAACACTGATCTTTTACAACAAATGGCTGGTTATTTGCAACAAATCATACAATTAGATGTCTTGACCTTCGACCCACTATGCCCCAATACAATAGGGTTTATCTAGCTACTCTGTACCAAGTTTCAGAGTCTAGGGTCAAATGCTCTCTAGGTATTGAAATAGAATATTAAGATCAGAAAAGACCCATACCAGAGAGCCCCTGTAGCAGCTGAATGATCAGGGCTGCTTGCTTATGAAATTTACAGTTTCTCCCATGTGTTCATATGTCATTGTAAATTAATTTTCATGATATCATTAATTTTTACATGAATATTCTCGAAGTACATGTAAATGGTTATTGGTTAAGCTATCACCCATAATTAGACTACGTTTGAGTGGTCTTTATATAGAGGTTTGACTGTGTTTATTTTCCCTGGAGCTATACCTGGGCCATTTTGAATTGACATCCTCACACAATGATTGTGCTCCCTCAATAAGCCGCCTGACACGTTTATCCTGTTGTGGCACCTTCTGTTTGTGCTCCACTATCTGTGCTACATACTTGGCAGTAATAGAAAGACCGATCCGGACTTCCGCTATGGCACACAGTTTGTTCACACTGCAGTCTTTTTTGTCAATGAAATCAACAGCATGGCGAAGATATTCATCGCCCTGAACAGCATCACCGAGGCCGGATGACACAGATTCCCGCAGCAATATATCCTACAATACAAAATAGCCAGTCAGGCAGTGATTGCTCTAGTTTGCATGAAAGAGAGTAATAGAAACATACTTGGACAGAACATGGAATGAGTGTGTATATAAGAAACAGAATAAATGATTGAGTCAAAGAGGGAGTGCCATAATGAGAAAGAAGGAAATAAAATATATATTATTATTATTATTATACCACATTTAGTGATTGCCCTACTTTTTCATCCAAACAACGAGCCGCATTCTTGATATTTTTCAGACTCTAATTCTCATAAATTTTATAAAATCGACTCTAACTTTCGGAGACAAACTGGAAAGTGCGCACGTGCAACAAAACTCGCACACAGAATTGGGCTGTCGTGGACTAAAATGGACAAATAAATCACGAAACATCCCACCTGTTGAAGAAGGATTATAAAAATAAATCAGGAAATAAGAACAATCCTGTATATGGTGATCCCCCAAAAACAAAAATTGCAACACAAAAAGAGAAAATTGCAGACTCGGTTTTATTGAGTCTGTTCATGAGCAGTAATTGAAAGTGCAACACTGCTCACGCTCCCTAGCACTGGCTTAAGCGGTATTCAATTTTCAGAACAAGAAGTACTGAAACTCATAATCTCGAAGGATCAGAAGGTAAAACACTGAGAATGAAGTACGGGTGACGTTTTACGGCCGCCACACAGGCTAACCCTAACACCTGCTGTTGTGAAATTTATAAATTCTGAAGGGTGGTGATCCCCCGAAAGCAAAATTAAACCGTAATGTAAGCTTTTTAAGCCTTTACATGTTTATTCTTATTTCAATATGCTGTCCATAATGAATGTTTAATATTAATAAGCTGTATTTCTATACGGGGTTTCGGTAGCATTGAAGATTTAGATTTGTCCAAACCGAGTAGACCCTGATCAGACAGTATATGAGCTGTCTGATCTGGATCTTCTCGGCTTGCAAAGTGGTCACAAGGCGTCACTTATTATCAGGTAGAGGGTTATCATTAAAATATTCATTGCGATTTTGCGGCCGTCTTTCACAAGAATATTTTTTTTTAGTTTGAGGATACGTACAGATTCCTGTCGGCCATTATTATTTGGACTACAGAAAATTGTGTAAAAAATGGTTTCCACACAGATAGGAAATATCTGACTACGTGACACAGCCAAATAAGGCAATGCTTACAAGAAAAAGGCGCGAAACTAGTTTCACTGTGTAGGATTTTCAAAACGTGAGAATTTTAACAAAGACAACGTTTGTTTGATTGATGGGTTTTCTGAGTATTTTGCATAAACGAGTGTGGCTTTTAAGTGGACCATAATCAAGTGACTAATTCAGGGGGGGGGGGGGGGTGTAGCTAGCCCTCTATTCATGTAGATTCATAATTCTGTCAACTTCCCCGCCATCACATCCACCCACACATTCCTCGCCCTACCGACCCTCTTCAGAAAAAATGAAAAATGTGTTGTATTCTGGACATTCTGAGGCGTTTTATTTAGTACGGAAATTCAACAAATAAACCATTTACTTGACAGATTTTGTTTCTGAAGGAAGGCTTAATATCAAAGAAATACGAGCCCAGTTTTTCGAACTGTCTCTCCAGCGGACAACGTCTTAAGCTTTTACGATATCCAATGAAGTCGTGACAAAATGCACCAAAATTGGTACCTTTCGGAGCAGGCGTCAGTTCATGGACAATACTTGGAATCAGATATAATGTACTCTGCTTTGAATCTGTCTTTGGATATTACATGCGATCTTCCATTCTACAACCAGGCGGTCAAGAAACGGGTAGTATATTGCCCGTTTCCAGTATTCCGATACGGAATCTGTAGGCACTTTGCAAGGGTAACGTTCGTGGCAGGCTAATCTTGGTTTTGAAGGCTCTGCTTCCTGCGTTCGGCCATGGCCACTGTTTTGCAGTACAGCTTATCACACAAAACAGAAGGTTGCTTCAAGAACCTGGCTCTCCCTGACAGCCTACAAAATCTATAGCTGCGCTCTAGCACCTTGAGGACATTTTCTACAGTGACGTATGCGTCTTTTAACTTCTACCGAGTCTGCAATTTTCTCTTTTTGCATACTCTCTACTTTTGCTTTCGAGGGATCACCCATTTTCAGAATATTTGTAGATGGAGTTCGCATTACTGGTCAGAGAGAGAATGGCCAGAGACTCTTCAAGCGGATTCGCTTGTTCATTTCTTCTCTAGCAACAGCATTGACTTTGTCCAGCAGGTTTCTAACAAGTGCTATCTTTGCAGGCATGCAAAATGGAAAGATTCAAGCTATGCAATTCGCACATGGTTTGTGGAACTAGTTGCTGTACCCGAGTTTGTACTCCACAATGACACCCGGAACATTGCCGACTCTAGATATCGTAATTCTGGTCACGCATCTTAGCCAACATACCCCTGGCCCTCAATAAAATAATCGAACAGAGCTTCTCCAGCAGTTGACTCCTGAATCATCACGAATGTCATTTTCTGACCAAGAATATTATCTCACACACATTGGTATACGTGTGATAAACAGTAAACCCCTTCTCGATTGTTATTTCGATGGAGTATAGTACACAAAGGCTATTTAATAAAGAAGAGGATAGGAACGTTTTATAGCAGTACGTTGGCTGATTTTTCATATTTTTTATATTTTTTATCAAATTTATTTTTTGGTTAGAATTATGTGGATTCAGCTGCGTACTCGCGTAAAGGTGGCTACGCGCCTGACTATATACATGTACAAGTCTGCCATAACTCAGTGGGCGGGGCTTATAAAATCAGCCTGTTGAAAAGTAGGGCAATCAATAAATCAGATAGAGCTTATAAACTGCAATCTTCGAAAATAAGACGGCATAAAACGCTTCGCTCGCGTTATCGGCCGTCTTATTTTCGAAGAAAGGAGTTTAATTAAGATCTAACCAATACTTATATAGCGCTCTTTTCAAGTAGGATATGTGCGTTCAAACGCGCTTCACATGGATAAATTACATGCACAAAACAGGGTATATTCAATGCATAAATAATTATATTTAATACATATATAGGGGCTACAGTCCAGCCGGTTAACGGACATAAGCTCACCAGACTTTTGCCCCCCCCCCCTCCCCGCGGACATTAGCCTAATGTTTAAATATTCTAAGCCAAACCATTGAGCAGCTATTGATCGGAAACCATTTAACCAGTTAAGGTCATCGTGACCTTAACCTTTGACCTAGTGTTCTCAAAAACTATAGGGGTCATCTAGTGGTCATGACGAACCACCAGCAAGTTTGAAGATCCGAAGCCGAACCCTTGAGCAGTTATTGGTCGGAAACTATTTCACCAGTTAAGGTCATTGTCACCTTGATCTTTGACCTAGTGACCTCAAAAACATTAGGGGTCATCTAGTTGTCATGACCAATTACCACAGCAAGTTTGAAGATCCTAAGCCAAACCCTTGAGCAGTTATAGATCAGAAACCCTTTTACCAGTTAAGGTCATGGTGACCTTGACCTTTGACCTAATGACCTCAAAAAACAATAGGGGGTCATCCAGTGGTCATGTCCAACTATCACAGCAAGTTTTAAGGTTCCATGCCAAACGCTTGAGCAGTTATTGATCGGAAACCATTTAACCAGTTAAGGTCATGGTGACCTTGACCTTTGACCTAGTGACCTCAAAAACTATAGGGGTCATCTAGTGGTCATGACCAACCTCCAAGCAAGTTTGAAGATTCTATGCCAAGTCGTTTATTAGTTATCGTTCAGAAAACATCGATCTACCAACTGACCGACCAACATGACCGACCGACCGACATGTGCAAAGCAATATACCCCATTATTTCAAAAGGGAGGTATAACAACAATGGAAGCCGGAGGGTTTGATTCCGGAAGTTGATCTGGAGTACCCCGAAGAGTTACATGACGAGCATTATGTGTGCCCACTAGCTCCAGAGCGGTTGAAGATCGAGCAAGAGTGGATGTATGAGTACCAGAATCAACTTCTAGGTGTTGGGGCGGCGCCTACAGAGGTTGAAAAACTGGTACCCAATCTCCGAAATAAGGAAAGGTATGTGCTACATTATCGAAACCTACAGCTTTACCTTTCGCTTGGAATGAAATCTACAGAGCCCTTCGTTTCAAACAGAGTCCCTGGATGGAGCCACACATTCGTATGAATACAGAACTGAGAAAAAAAGCCACCAGCGATTTTGAAAAAGACCTATTACAAGTTAATGAACAACAGTGTGTATTGGAAAAAAAATGGAAAATCTAAGACACCGAATGTATGTAAAACTGGTGAGGGTTCAGAAGAAGATAAACATCGGAAACTGACAGCTAGCCCATCATTTGCTAGGGCCACTATATTCGATGATGATCTTGCAGCTATTCCGAGCCATAAGAACAGCCTGATTCTAAACCGCCCAGTATATGTGGGCATGCGATATCGCTTAGAATGCTGACTTATACGATACATCAGATTACCCATCTAACCACTCACTTTATAACACAATAAATAAAAAAGTTCTGGGTAAGATGAAAGATGAGTGTGCATGGCATCCTATCGAAGAATACATTGGCCTGAGACCTATGATGTACAGTATTCTCGAAACCTCTGGCATAAACATAAAAAGGTAAAGATGTTAGTAAAGTAGTTGTAAAAAAATTTATCAGACAGGGACAATATAAAGAATCTCTATCCGAAAAGATAATTTTTCGTCATGGTATGAATTTACTGAGGTCGGATAAACATCGTATATATGGGCAATATAAAATAAGGTATCAATATCCCCATTTGACTTGAAACGCTGGATCCCGAATGATGTTATTAATACATTAGCCTTCGGCCACTATCGGATACCTCTAACGTCTCAGTAGGGATCCCCCATCGGGTGGCTGTTGTGTTTGATAGTACTATAAGAAGTTCTTCTCGGACAAAACCTCGCTCGGGCCCATCCTGTAGATAGTACAATATAGGTTCGCCGGGTTTTATGACTGATCGTGATATCTTGTAAATGTTTGAAGACCATATAGGGTAAGTTGCCCGCCTACGCCCACCCTCCAACTATCCAGGTTGGTAGAGGTACCGAACCCCAATATCTGATGAGATTTTCTTCTCCTCAATACCAACATTATGTCCTGGAATCTAAGCTGAGAGTGTCGGTTTAATAACAACTTTTTTGATCGATTCTGATGTACGTTTACCGATGAGCCTGGTTTCTTCATTAAAGCAGAAACGACCGCGTGCAATCTTTCAACCCACTCGGAGGACCGCTCACCGGAGGGTACACGCATTTCTTGAGCATATTGGTAGCCAAATAAACCCTCTGCTAAAGTTCTATTAAAACGCTCAACAATCCCCTGGTCACGATGGATATCCACACGGCTTCGTCTCACTTTAACTTTAAGCTCTGCCTGCACTTGACTGACCGCACCCATATATACTCTCTCCCGGGATCTACTTGAAGAAGTTTGGGCCAACGGAGCGGCCCGCGCTTTTAAATTCGTTTGAGGGCTGTGGCCACCTCTGTAGCTTCTTTTGACGTTAGGGCCTCCGCAGCTTTATAGCGGATTGCCGCGTCAACTACAGTAAGGGCGTATTTATAAATATTCTGAAAATGGGTGATCCCTCGAAAGCAAAAGTAGAAATGTAGTCTTTCTACGTACTTTATCATGAGGCAAAAATAGGAGATCAGCTTGATGGATATCATTCGGAACTGAAACGTCAAACTATGGTCGTGGGATTGTTTGGGAGCAGGAAGAGTTATCTTCCAGATTGCCTGATTCGTTAACCATGATCGGGCCTCATTATCTGAGACCTTCGCGGCTTTAGCCAGAAGTTTTATAGAAGCCACCCCTCCAATAGCCTCTCGACTGTAGTAGATTCCTATGAGTTTTTCTCCATTGTATAATAATATCATTCCAAGTGTTGGTGTATTTATAAAACCGACTATAGAACAGAAATATATCTCTCATTTCGTATAATAATTATTATAGTTATTTTTGGGTTTGGGAGAAATAACCTAACCAGCTCATGTTCAGGGGGTTTATTTTCAGCAGCAAACTTATATAGAAGAGTCTCATCATCTTGCCAAGTCATTGCTAATTCTTCCAGGTTTTCTGATAGAAATGGAAGCAATCGCAATTGGATATTATGTTAATTTGCTAAATATTTTACTCTTATAAGACAAGACAACATTTCCAGCGGACCATCATCATCATAGAATTACACACACACAGACAGACACACACAGACAGACACACACAGACAGACACACACACAGACACACACACACAGAGACACACACACACAGACACACACACAGACACACACACAGACACACACACAGACACACACACACACACACACACACACACACAGACACACACACACACACACACACACACACACACACACACACACACACACACACACACACACACACACACACACACACACACACACACACACACACACACACACACACACACACACACACACACACACACACACACACATATCAGAAATAAAAATCATCGGCGGTGGGATTTGAACTCGCACCGCTATTATTTGCAAAATCATCTCTGTGTAAACTAGGCCACGAGGTCTTAGATACAGAGGATATTTTATTTACAGTTATTTGCCCCAGGGTCCGCTCATTCCGTATTAACTTACGAGCTGCTAAGCTTCGCCAGAGGTTCCCATACAACTTGTATTAACTTATGAGCTGTTAAGCCGCGCCATAGGTTACAACTACAATCATAGGAGCAGTCCCCTTATTCAAACTGATCTTCCAAGCGAAATATCGAAATCTAGAAGATAGTCTTAGAAGTCTCCCCTGCCAGTCCCCTATGTGTACACACTAATATATGGTTAACCGATTATATATATAGTACCGTGTTGACTCTAAAACATTTGACGAATACTGATTGCATACATTTTAATTACAAACATACCAAACATTTTTATAAATATCAACTATATACCTATCGATTTATACCAATTGATTAAGTTGCAGTATTCTTTTTCTAAAATTACAGCGATATATAACAATAACATAAAACAAGAGGGCCATGATGGCCCTAAATCGCTCACCTGGTTACTATAGACTTATGCATACACTGAATTTCTATGTAAAAATAAGTCAGCTTCAGATTGGGGCCAATATGAAACGAAAGGTAATAATTTTAGGCCTGGAGGTTAAAATTTAAACAATCTTAGTAAAAGAACTTTAGATGATGCCAGGGGCGGGGCAATTTTGGTCCTGGGGTCATGATTTGAAAAATCTTGGTAGAAAACCATTAGATGATACTACATACCAAATTTCAAAGGTCTAGGCCTTACAGTTTCAGAAACGAAGATTTTTAAAGATTACCTACAAAACAAATGATAAGCCATAGGGCGGGACCACTTTTGGCCTGGGGATAACAATTTGAACAATCTTATCATCAAATCATTAGCTACATACCAAATATCAAAGGTTTATGCTTTACAGTTTCGGAGAAGATTTTTAAGGATTTTCCTATCAAAAACTGATTAGCCCCGGTCGGGCCATTTTTGGTCCGGGGTTCATAATTTGAACAATCTTTGTAGAGGACTATTAGATAATGCTACATATTTAATATCAGTGGTCTAAGACATATGGTTTGAGAGAAGAATAATTCTAAATATTTTCCTATGAAAAACCCCGGGGCGGGGCTTTTATGGTCAGGGAGTCATGATTTGAACAATGTTTGTAGAGGGCCATTCGATGATGCTACATACCAAATATCAAAAGTCTAGGCCTTATGGTTTCAGAGGAGAAGAATTTTAAAGATTTTCCTATGAAAAATTGATAAGCCATTTTTGGTCCGGGGGTCATAATTTTAACACTCTTTGTAGAGGACCATTAGATCATGCTACATACCAAATATCAAAGATCTAGGCCTTATGGTTTGAGAGAAGAAGATGTTTTTTAAAAATCCTACGAAAAACTGATAAGCCCCGGGGCGGGGCCATTTTTGATCCGGGGGTCATAATTTGAACAATCTTTGTAGAGGACCATTAGATAATGCTACATACCAAATATTAAATATCTAGGCCTTACCGTTTCAGAGAAGAAGATTTCTAAAGGTTTTCCTATGAAAAACTGATAAGCCCTGGGGCGAGGCCATTTTTCATCCGGGGGTCATAATTTGGAACAATCTTTGTAGAGGACCATTAGATGATGCTAGATACCAAATATCAAAGATCTAGGCCTTACGGTTTCAGAGAAGAAGATGTTTAAGTAAATTGTTGACGACGCACGACGCACATACGCACGACGCACGACGACGGACGACGGACGCCGGACACTGCCCCCTCACAATACCTCACCTGGCACTTTGTGCCAGGTTAGCTTAAAACCACATTTTACCATATCTGAAAAGTATCATTTTAATTTTTCAAATTATATTCATAAGCATTTTGGTGTGTGTATTTTTAACTGTCCAATTTCCTGAATTTTTAACCGTCCTATTCCTTATAAAGTTAAAACTAGTCTGTAATAAGTAAAGTACAAAATGAGTCATGCAGAAAACTTCCGATTAACCGAGTAGACGATATATACATATCTAATTTTAGTTATCCGAGCAGATAATATCTCTTAAATACTTATGACCTTGTAAATAGTTGAGATCTAGATGGGATGTGGTTTACTCCACATCTTATAAAATTTAGATTATGTATAAATTCAAACACCATATTAGAAAGAAATAGAATAAGTATATACTTTAAATATGAAATGCGGATCGGGACATGCCAATTGCTTATTTGCCAAATGCTTTTTTGCTAGTTGCTAAATGCCAATTGCTAATTTGCCAAATGCTAACTGCTTTTTTCCAGGTGCTAATTGCCATTTATTCTAATTTCTTTTCTCTGAAGAGTGCTTTCTGGCACCCGGCAAATTTGATGGTATGTTTATTGGGTCAAGTACCGCCACCACATTGCATTTTCGGGATTCAGATCAGCGGTATGGAATGCGGATCGGGCCATTCCAATTACTAAATGTCAATTGCTTATTTACCAGTTGCTAAATGTCAATTGCTAATTTGCCAAATGCCAATTACTGAATGACAGTTGCTAATTGCCATATTGTCATTAATTCTAGTTTCTTTTCTCTGAAGAGTGCTTGGCGGATCTAAGGATTAGACATATCGGCGGGCTTCATTCTACAATGTAGCGTGTATCCTTATCAAAACAGTAATATACCCAATCTATGTACATCTGTAAGCGAGAATAACACGTTCGTAATTTTTTCATTTGGCAAATGGCAGTTTAGCAAATGGCAATTGGCATGTCCCGACCCGCATTACATACTTTAAGTGTTTAAGCAGACGATTAAAGCAGACTGAGAAATTAATTCCTGTTTAAAATATGTTACAGGGTTAATTTGTTACTTAAATTTGTCTTCTGCTGTTAGTGAACGATCAGCCCCACACATAGGGGGTGGATGCAGGGGCTGATAATGATTTTTAAACTTATTTTATTTTTTAAGTGGTGATAAAGTTCGATTATTCTGTGTCATATATGATGGTGCTTAAAAGTAAACAAATTTATATAGCGAGTTATATTTCGAATAGACCCATAACACAAGAAAAATCCCATAGGCCCTTAACTAACCAATGTTCTACCGTTATAGTGGTTAGTTTGAAGAATAGAGGCTTATTAGGGGTGCGCCAGAACCCCCATTCTTTATTTTTACAACTATCAGCAAATAGTATTTACCCGATTATTAATTACATGTATATCAAAAAGTACATTTTCAGCGAAGGTTAATCCATTATTCTAGGCTGGTTCCAATGACAATGTAGTAAAGCCAAGCAGGCAAAGCCAAATGCAAGACGCAACCACCACCAAAACATCGATAGACAGCATGACACACACACGTATGCTTGCACGCACGCACACACAACCACACACGCACACACACGGGATGAACACAGAAAACACACAAGTAACATAGACAAACATTCGAAACATGAAGAAAAGCACAGGTACAAAGACAAGACAAACAAAAGTAAGGGTGACAAAGAGAGTACCGCCTTGGCACAGTCTGTAGCAAAATCACAACTGGGGTTTAAACAGGTTTACGGACGTCCTAACCTCACACTTATCTCAAAGTCACCCTAGCTTTACAAAGGTATCCCCGCCAGACTTACCCACAACATAGTAGACGGTAAACACATGACAATATGTAAAACATAGCATAACAACTGTGAAAATTTGTCAAATATGTACTCAATTACTTTGCTGAAGTCAGAGCACCTGCAGGGGAGCCGATAAGGGCACGACAGGAGGGAAAAGGTAATACATGAGTCTGGTAAGCTCATCCCGTTTAAGAATATACCATCATAGAGTACTACCCTCGGCCTGTCATCGTGCAAGTAAAGAGGGAAGCGTAGCTACTGACTGTGAAAGGGTCAATACCCAAACATGCAGTGCGTTGCAATATCATGGGATCATAACATTTTAATGCGATTTATAAACAAATCGTGAAAAAAGAAATGACTCCGAAATTTCCTAAGTTAGTAGATAACATCACCATAAAACTAAAGTTTGTTTTGGGAAAAACACATGTCTCCCCCCGGTACCCGCCCCTGCATCCATAAGAGGAATAAATTCACTCCCTGTCACCCTCTACCCTGGCACCCATAAGAGGAATAAATTCGAACGAAACTCTTACATAGTATAGGAGGAGTTGCACAAGATTTTTCGCTATATATTCTATACAAGGAAAATAGTGTAGGATGATTTAGCTGCACAAGATTTGTTCGCTATATATTCTATACAAGAAATATAGTATTGGAGCACAATTGTTTCGCTATATATTCTATATAAGGAAAATAGTGTAGGAGCAGTTAGCTGCACAAGATGTTTTCGCTATAAGGAAAACTACAAAGTAAATCCCTCAAATAGTGTAAGAGGAGTTAGCGGCACAATATTTTTTCAAAATATATTCTATGTAAGGAAAAACTACAAAGGGACATAACTTCTGTCAAAATTGTTGCAGCCAAAATTCCAAACCACATGACCATCCTCACATATAGCTGGTTCATATGTTAAAGTTTGAAGGAAATCCCTTTAATAGTGTAGGAGGAGTTAGCTGCACAATAATTTTCAACAGACAGACGGACAGACAGGAAGCACATCAATATGTCTCCCTCCCCTAAAGGGGGAGACATAATTCTGGTTGAGAAATGTCTTGTTGCAGTAACGTCCGTAGATTGCAATTATATTTACTAATGAATGGTAAATTTCGATAATAAAATTTAGAAAAATGTTTTCCCAAGTTTGTGATATCTGTAACCTTGCTTAAGAAGTTTATCAGTTATAACTAAATCACGACTGTTAAAATACTCTAGCAAAGAACAGGCTCGGGTAAACCGAATTATTAAAGATATAGAACGGGGCACATCTCCATCTAGAAAAGGATAATTAACAATTTTAAAATTAAATATTCCCTTTTACTGTATATTTTGGACGAAACTTTATTATTTGTGATGGAAAGATTCAAAGCTAAAACTGAAGTCATAATGTCAGATTGATTCTCGATTTTTAAAGACAGTTCTTATGGGTAAATTGAAGAAATCATAGTTTCAAAATAAAGATTATCCAAATTCAAAATATCGTCTCTAAATACCTTGAAGTGTTATTAAAAGCATTATCAATATCGGCCTGTGTATCAGATTTTAAGCTAAGCATAAAATCCCTCTCATAGCAATACAAAAAACAAATCTGCAACAAGAGGGGCATAATTTGTAGACAAGGGTATACCAACAACTTGACGATATATGGTATCCCCATAAAGCACAAATATATTATCTAAAAGAAAGCTAACAGATCTACAAACATCAAGGCAAGCCAATAATGTGTAATGTTCAACTTTTGAATTCGAAAAGAATGAACGTTGAACATTACAAGCAAGGAACATTTTATTTTCTCTGGCAAAGGTTTTTTTCTATTAATTTAATCAGTTTATCCTTTATAAGATCGTGAGGTAGAGAAATCATAAGAGCTCAGTGAAGAAATGTAATACAGTTCATTTTCAAGTTTAGTTAAAACATCATTTGAATTTTTTGTGGACCACAAAACATTAATACCAGCATTTTCATATATTTTATCACAGTAACGTTTTACACGTTCTTTGATCGTAGTAAGACAAGACGTCAAAAGTTTAGATATTTTAGTAGTAGTACAACATCTAGAGTTTGCAATAAAACGCGCCTTATATTATTAAGGGTTTTCATGTAGTTTCGGAATCTAGTAGAAAGTACATGTACGATGTAAACATTTACAGGCCTATATCTATCCTCCCTATCCTTCTAAACTTCTGTAAAACATGTTCATGATAGTTTTATTGCTTATTTAAATCATTATAATCTAATCAGTTAGACCCAGAGTTATGTATATATTGTTGGATTGTAAAATAATAGTTGGTCAGGGATATACAACTGTTTCCAATGCAATGGAAGAAATGCATTGTCTTAGTCTGCATGAAATAATGATCTTACATAAAGCCAAATTTATGTATGAAATATCAACAGGTTTGGTACCAGGTTACATTTCTAAAATGTTTAAAAGAGAGAATAAACGATACGCTAGTTTAAGATCATCGTGCCATGTCAATTATAAGACTCCTCGACCAAATTTAGCACAATTTAAAGAAAGTATATCTTATGCAGGACCTTCCATATGGAATAGAATACCAAACCCAATTCGATATATGTTCTATTGACAAGGATATAGATACCATAAACTAAGAAAAACTTTCTCTAAATTTTACTATCGAAATCTCTCGCTTATTGGCAAGTACAAATGTAATCTCAAGGTACTTTTGCGACACGGTATTTCAAATCCTGAATTTTATGGTGATGTGATTTACAAACTTCGTAAAATTATTGGACATACCCATTTTCTCACTTTGTTGATCAAATATATAAAACAATTCATTAAAAAGGGATATGATCCTGTATTACTACAACATACTGCATGTTTGGTTGTGAACCCTTTTACAGTTGGCAATCACGCTGGCCTCTTTGCATGTACGCCGACAAGAAAGGTTTAGTACTCTATGAAGGCGACCTCTTAAATCCAGAAATGGAAGGAGAACGTCGGATATCTGTACTATTTCATTTTTGTCGTACCCTTTATTACTTTTCTACAGTTACTCTGTTTGCAGCTCAATCATTGAGTACACTAGCGATAGGTGGATACAGTATGTTCAATTAAATGTTTTTTTGTTATACATGCACTTTACCACTGTATTTGCTGTCGCGGTTGTTGTAGATTAGTCGGAGAGGGGATACGTTTATTTACACTGTTTGTCTTTTAGGATGGGGATGGAATAAGGGTGAGGTTGGGCGCCCATAAACCGGTTTAAACCCCCGGTGACTTTTGTCACTGACCGTTCCAAGGCGGTACTTCCATCTTCCTCCTATTGTATGTTTGTTTTGTCTTTGTGCGTCTCTTGTTGTTTTTTCTACCTATGTACATTTGCTGTTTCCTTGTGTTGCTGTTCGGGCGAGTGTTTGTTCTGTATGTGGTGTTTCCTGCATGACTCATTTGTGTACTTTTACCACATACTTTATAAGATTGATAAAATCTCAGTAATATTTAGCATAAAGATATCATGCTAAATAATTTTAACGATGTTGAATTTCATGTTTGTAAACCTCAACTGTATTTATTTATGTTATTACAACATAGATAGTAAACATTGTGGTAATACAAGTTGGCTTCCTTCTAAAAGGAAGCCAAGGAGAGACATGCAGCAGTTTTTATCTAACATTTGCTATATACAGGGGCCATTTGACAATGTTTTGGCACCGGATCGTAAATAGGTTTCTATAAATAACTACTGTGCATATCAAGAAGTATGTGCGCTATAATTAGAACAAAGACGGTGAATATCAAGCGCCACTGCTATCTATCTATCTTCTTATAATGTGTTCAGTCAGCATTGACTATTATACACATGACGACGAGTGCGCGTGTCGCGTGGGATGTTAGGAGTATAACAAAAAGAAAGGAGCCCGGAAGGGTAGTGAAAGGGAATACGTGAATTATATACAAGATAGAGTGCCACACCCCGGGACCATTGTTAGTATTTTAAAACTATATACACCCTAGTAACCCCGTCACAGAGCCCTGATCACAGGGATGGCGACCTGTGATCTAAATACTTCGAGTGTTTCAGCCATGACTGCAGCGGGTGGTAGTGCATTCCACTGAATGATTGTGCGAGGGTAGAAAGAGAATTTGTATACATTCTTAGAGGTTTGAATGGGTTGGTAAACAAAATCATGGTTCTGCCATGTGCGAGTTGTCTTAAGCATTAACAGATTTGACGGATATATGGCCACTAGATGATGGGTTATCTTATAGAACATGATTAATCTTGACACTTTTCTACGTTCTTGTAACAGAGGCCAGTTTAAGATTTGGATCATCTCTGTAACTGAGCTTGTGTTGTGGTAACGATTTGTAGCGAACCTTGCTGCACGACGTTGGACTTTCTCTATTTGGTTAGTCTGGTTCTGTTGGTGTGCATCCCAAACAGAGCTGCAGTATTCTAGTTTAGGCCTAACTATGGACTGGTATGCCCGTTCTTTTATTTTACTAGATCCTACTTTTAGATTACGTTTCAGGAAGCCTAGAGATTTATTTGCATTAGATGTAATATTATTTATGTGTTTATCCCATTTCAGATCATTTTGTAATGTAACACCTAGGTATTTCGAGTTTGTTACTTCCTCTAGTTGTTGGCCATGTAAACTGTAATTATATTTTACGGGATTCTTTTTGGATGTTACCCTAAGTATGTTACACTTATCGGGGTGGAAGGACATGAGCCAATCCCCCTCCCATCTAGCTGCAGCATCTAGATCTTCCTGTAAGAGTTCAGAGTCTTTCTTTGATTTAATGGTTTTATATATTATGCTATCATCTGCAAAGAGTCTTAAGGTACTGTGTTTAATGTATGTGTTAAAGTCATTTATGTAGATCAGGAAGAGGATTGGCCCAAGCACCGTACCCTGAGGAACACCTGATTCAACTGTTACAAAAGATGAGCTGTGCCCTTCTAATACGACGTTTTGAGTTCTATTTTCTAAGAAGCTACCTATCCACGCGACTGTATTGGTGTCAATGCCGTAATATGTCAGTTTACGTCCAAGTCTATTATGTGGCACCTTGTCGAAAGCTTTCGTTAAGTCCATTATTATTACGTCAGTCTGTCGGTTGTCATTTGCATTTTTACTAAGTTCCTGGACAAAGTCTATTAATTGTGTTTCGCATGAGCGTTTAGTTCTAAAGCCGTGCTGTTTGTCATAGAGAATGTTATTTTGTTCAAGATGTTTCATGATGTTACTTGCTAGTATGTGCTCCATAAGTTTACAAGTGATGCATGTTAATGATATGGGGCGATAGTTTACCGGGTCATACCGATCACCCTTTTTATATACAGGGCTTACATTTGCTAATTTCCAGTCCTCGGGAACTTTACCCTGCTGGAGGGAAAGTTGGAAAATATAGGTAAGTATTGGGGCTATGGTGATGTTGAGTTCTTTAAGAACTTTACCATGGATTCTATCAGGGCCCATGGCTTTATGGCTTATGAGATATATAATGCTTTAATCGTTGCAAGTACATGTAGTTATTTGAAAACAAATCTTTGAATTGGAATTTATCCAGTCAGCAAGCTTCTTTAATGACGCAATATAGGGGTGCGGATAAACTTAGGTTTCTTAGAATAGAATAGAATATATATTAGAACAGGTTTTATTTACCAACCATGGACCCTCTCGGGTTACAAATGAATGCATACTAACATATTTATAATTAACTAATTGACATGAAACTAAAGCATGTGTATCATATCTTAGGCACATATTGGTAAATCACGTGTAAACAACAATACATTTTAGTCATCTTGCTTCCTCGTGAAGTTCTAAGGCACATGGACACACCAGTCAAAACATCGGTTTATGCATCTAGCAAGAACTTCCAAGTAAGCTAGATCCTCCTATTAGATTTCTTCCGGTAGTATCTAGAAGGTTTATTAGGTTAGTGATAATACTAGCCGTTTCTAAGGCATAATGATCCTTACCAATGTAAGTAAATGTATTTAAATTTTCATGTAAATATGCATATGTTGATGGAATAACGGAAAAATCACCAATAGAAATATACAAATAAGAAAATAGAAAAAACAACAACAGAGAAAACAATGTTTTTTGGTTAAATTGGTTACGATTTATCAATTTTATTAACTAAATCAAGCTCGGTAAAATGTTTTTCTAATAAAAAGTAATGCTTTTGTGGCCGATTTTAGGCTGTGAATTAAGGCTATGCGAATCATATCCGGCGTTTAGTCATACCGACTTGGAGAAACGCGGTTTCAATTTACCCCAAATGAACTGTCTTTCGACAAAGCGAATCAATCTGACAATATATCTTCATTTTTAGATTTGAATATTTCAATAACAAATGATAAAGTTTCGTCCAAAATATACGATAAACGAGAAGATTTTAATTTTAAAATTGTTAATTATCCTTTTCTAGATGGAGATGTGCCACGTTCTACATCTTATGGGGTTTATATTTCTCAACTTATTCGGTTTGCCTGTTCTTTGCTTGAAGATTTTAACAGACGTAATTTAGTTATAACTGATAAACTTCTTCAGCCAGGTAACACAAAATTCGGAAAACTTTTTCTAAATTTTCTTATCGAAATTTACTCACTAGTAAATATAATTGCAATCTACGGACGTTACTGTAACAAGGCATTTCTCAACCAGACTTTTATGGGGATGTTATCTACAACATTAGGAAAATTCGGGGTCATATGCATTTTCATGATTTGTTTATTAAACGCATTAAAACATTTAAAAAGAAAAGTGATGATCCTATTATATTGCAACGCAATGCATGTTTGGTTATCGACCCTTTTACAGTCGGTAGCTACGCTTCCCTCTTTGCTTGCGCGATGACAGGCCGATGGTAGTACTCTTTGATGGTATACTCTTACACTTGGATACAGGATGAGCTTACCATACTCATGTATTACTTTTTCCCTGTCGTGCCCTTAACGGCTTACCTGCAGGTGCTCTGACTTCAGCAAAGTCATCGAGTACATATTTGACGGATTGTCACAGTTATTATGCTACGTTTTACATGTTGTCCTGTGTTCACCGTCGTCTATATTGTGGGGACACCTTTATTTACACTATTTGTAAAGCTAGGGTGACTTTGAGAGACGTGTGAGATTAGGACGTCCGTAAACCGGTTTAAACCCCCAGTGGTGTTTTTGCTACGGACCGTGCCAAGGCGGTACTCTCTTTGTCACCCTTCCTTTTGTTTGCCTTGCGTCTTTGTGCTTGTGATTTTGTTCATGTGTGGAACGTTTGTCTCTGGTTCTTGTGTTTTTTGGTGTTTTCTGTGTTCATCTCGTGTGTGAGTGTGCGTTTGGGTGTGTTGTTGTGTGTGTGTATGTGTGTCATGCTGTCTATCGGTGTTTTGGTTATGGTTGCGTCTTGTATGTGGCTTTGCCTGCTTGACTTTACTACTTTTCCATTAATAAGAATCAAGTCAGAAAGCAAAGATTTATGGATAAAAAGTACATGTTTCCATTGTACTCGCTTACTAATTAGATTAAGAAGCTCTTAAAGGGACTGGAAATGGCATAGACCTAAATAATTATCTTCAGCTCCATCGAGGTCAATCTAAAAATAGAAACTGAGTCGACCGTTACTCGAAGTTTATACGGAATGCAAAAATGATTGCACTTTGTTCTGGGATAAAATAATCATGTCTATTTGAATTAAAATATCGACAATCTGGATTCAACTGATCCTATTGTTCAAATTCAATCACGTTTGGTTAGTGATAGTTTGACTGCGTATTTTTTTAAAAACAAAAACTCGCGCATGCGAATAGCCACAACTCGTCCCGTCCGGTAGACGGCGATATTCATTTTACTATCCCAATTCAAAGCTCCTTGAGATAAATTGTAAACCATCCCAGAATACGCCGACATCCAATTCCAACACTGAGGAGAGACCTGATGGTCTCTCCAATAAATGCTATCGTTCTACCATGTATCGCCTGGAACAGTACTACACATTTGTTTACAATATAAAACGGTGGAGGGTGGTGGATCTTGGTGGTAGGGATAGCCCAATCTCTTTGAAACAACCCGGATTGCGGATCGGGACAGAATTGTGTGTCTCATTCAGTGTCAGTTGATGTCTAAAAACGCATTTCATCGACATATTGTGATAGGACATTACTAGGATAATTAAGGAAAAGTGGCTAATAATAATGAATCATGATGACTGCTGCCTTGGCCACAGGGTGTCGATCCTGCCACTTTATTGTGACTGTCAGGATATTTTCAAATCCCTCCCCTTTCGAGCATTTGCTACTTATAAATATTGGTCGCGGAGTATCCTGACTGACAGTTATTTAGCTGGGCACCGTTCGTAGGCATTTGATGTGTGTGTCGCATTGTGCTGGGTGGTGGATCTTGATGGATAGGATAGTCCAATCTTTTTGAAACCACCCGGATTGCGGCTCGGGACAGCATTGTGTGTCTCATTTAATGTTAGTTGATCTAGTTTCAGTTTAGTTTCAGTTTACGACATAAGTAAACAGTTTGGATTCAGACCAGGTTTAACGTTTACGCGTGTCTGATCTGAGATCCACACTAGTTGCCACATATGTAATATTTTATATTTTATTACAGGTGATGGTGGCGTTTTGTGTGTGGCTTTTCCTGCTTGACTTTACTACTTTTTCAGAAAACAATATTATGTTCTCTGATGTTGTAGATGACAATAGAGGAAACAGGAATTACCTGACATATCAAGATTGTTTAGGGATTAATAGATGAGAATAAAATTACTTAATTGTTTCAAGGTATGTATAAAAGATTATTTTGAACTGCTGATTTATTTTTTTCTTTAATATTCACAGTTAACGTTTTCTGTTCCTGGTCAAAGGTTAAGAGGTTCGATAGACCTTGAGACCATGCTACTATTAATACCACTACTCTAATATACTAAACAACCCTTCTTCTTTATTTCCTATATCATTGCCTGTGAATCATGGTGGTTTCAGCAAACTACCTGTTCGTCAAAGTGGACTTTATTATCAAATGTTGTATAAATTGATAGCAAAATGATAGTAAAAGTTTGAAAGTTTAAACGTGGTTTCGACAAATTGGTAATATTGCTCAGCAACCATTACCATGGGGTGATAAATATCAGTACATCAGTACTTTGATTTTATGGGAATTTATGGGATTTATTCGCAGTAAGTATCACAGTTGCTTACTAGCTATTGCATACAGTCCTGATTATGCGCTGGCAAACGTTCAAAGCCGTTTTAGTCGGGAAGCGGGTTGCGAGATCGTATCCGACCTGTCAAAATTACCGCGTTTCTCGAGATTCTCCGCTGTGGCTTCTGAGAACCGTTTCAACTAGGAGCTTATCGCTTTGTAGTTACATAGATGATACATTTCATACTTATTGGCAAAAAGCTTTACCCGATATACTATTTGATTGAATGTCAACAGAGGCATGACTTCGGAGAGGGGTGAAATTCGTAAATAGGAAGTTCGACCCCTTGTCTATATCCAGTATTCATACATTTGTTTTCTGTCGAGGTTCATAATTCATTGTGACGATGCCCTGTGGGAATTTCAAGTCTTAAAATCTTTTTTAAGAACAGAACTTTCTACATTCGACAGGCTTCGGTCCCATGCTAAATATCTGCGTAAATAATAATTTTCTGTACTATATGGCGTTTTGACTGAACTCTAAGAAGTTTATAGAACATGTCTGTGTAACATGGTGCCTTCCACGTGTTGTGTTAATATGAATCGATTTCATTGATTTCAATTTGCGAGGCCGATTCAGCTAATTATCATAAAACTATGAAATATCTACAAGGTCGTAAGAATTACCCCAGAAAATTCGACACGTTATCAGACTGTATATCAGAATTTTACACAGTTTGGCAAGGTGTAGAGGCATATAAAAAGGTTGTATGCCAGTCAAGGAATTAACTAAAGAAAATACAGTTTACTACTAAATACTAGTATGTCATATGCAAATTACATTGTAACATAGTTTCTCATTGGTGGAAAACTAGAACAAAAGTGAAAATAGACAGCTAGCCGCTGAAAAAATCAACAATATGCCCGCTTGATTCAATTTAAAGGTTGACCTATTTTCGAGACTCCACATTTAAAGAGCCCCATTGGTACACGCAAAAATATATTGGAGTGAACAGAAAAACAATTCTGAGTAGATCTAGTGACTTTCGTTTATCTGATGAGATAGTAGTATGCATCATAAGCTAAATGGTAAGTAGTATTTTTTTACTTCTCTTTCAAAGCCTTCAAAACTGTCACGTATGCAAACTCGAAATGTCATTGGTTTTCGTGAATGTAAAATGTCATTAGTTTTCACAGATTTCGATTTTTAATGCTGTTTTATGAGTACATACAAACTGTAAGGTTGCAAATATCCAACATCTAAACATAATACCAGATGGCTTAAATGTCCCGCAAATGGGTGGGAGTGGGGTGGGGTGGGGTGGTGGTGGTGGGGGTGTAGAGTTTCGTGAATCGAGAAATTGGTGGGCAAAAGTCCGGGTGGCTAATATCCGTTTATCAGCTGGACCGGTTGGGATTTGAACATTTCTAGAGCTCTACAAAACAGCAAAACATAGATCTAGATATTATCTAGATCTATGTTTTGCTGTTTTGTATTTGGTATGAAGTGCTTGTTTGAGGGCCTCAAGGTAGATTAGTCATTATGACTAATTGAGCTACCCTCATTAAATATATAAAATCTTATTCATCTTTCACTCACCCACATCATCCTGACCTTTCCGGAAGTTTATTTGTCTGTGTCATGTTATGCTCTATTACCGGTCTATTGTGTCAATGCACACAGATCACCTAATTTAAAAACTCGAATGTAACATTATATGCACAGTGTCAGTACGTCACACAGTTACGACCCAGAACCACCTGACTTTGGTGCATTTTTTGTATACAACACTACACATAACATATTGCCTTACATGTACATATATAGGACACATGGGTAGCATAATAGGTCAATTTGTAGTTCATGCATACTAGAAACTAAGCAATACAAATAAACAACTGTTAGATGTACACGCAATATGCAACGTTACCCTCTCCAGCCAGTCAAACACAATTCCATCGGCTATGGCAACGAGGGAGTGCTCAAAGGATTACCGGTTTTTGCAACATTCCTCTACATTCATTTAAACGGAGCTGTAATAGGGTATATCCACATCTCGATAACGGAATAAAATGTCCTTTTATGGAAACCCGAAACGCTTAGCCAAAGTAGAGCTAAACAGGGTATATTGTATACTGTTCCTAAAAAATATCCCATTGGCAATACTTGCAAAGGAATTATATATAGGACCAATCGACACTGATGGAGACACGCGATGCTGCATCGGACTGTACAAGTTTAGTTCATATATATATATATATATTCTGAAAATGGTTGACCCTTCGAAAGCAAAATTAGAAATGCAAAAAGAGAAAGTTGAAGACTTGGTTTTATTGAGTCTATTCATGAGTAGTAATTAAAAGTGCAACACTACTCACATCCCCTAGCACCAGCTTAAGCAGTATTCAATTTTCAAAACTAAAAACTTCAAAACTAATGATCGATCCGAAGGACCATAAAATATAACAATGAGAATCAAGTACGGGACGACTACGG
Organism: Azorinus chamasolen; assembly: GCA_963576725.1. Lineage (NCBI taxonomy): Eukaryota > Metazoa > Mollusca > Bivalvia > Cardiida > Solecurtidae > Azorinus > Azorinus chamasolen. Next base: position 60,674,510 of record OY755237.1, read on the forward strand.
CCGCCACACAAGTTTTTAACACCTGCTGTTGTGAAGCACATATACATGACCCAGTACATTGGTTAGCCAAAATAAGGAACATGTGTTAGCTTAACAGGAATCCCTGGCACTTGTTGAGGGCAGGGTAACAACTTATGATAGCAAGACTCCCAATTTACCAGCGCGGTTTAGGGATGCCCTGTTTGACAACAGTGCTCCCTCCGACATTGAGACTGGACAAACCAGAGATACCAAGCATATAGGGATGCCCCGTTTGACAACATCACTCCCTCGTTCTCGGACATCTGAACAGGGGAACCCCGCTGACACAACATCCGCATGTACAACAGTAAGGGGATTACTTATAAATCCATAGAAGATCATGGATGTTTTGTTGTGTTTTTAATTTGTTTGTTTTTACATCATTTGTAGAACATTATGTTTGAAGAGAGAGAGAGACAGAGACAGAGAGAGAGAGAGACAGACAGACAGACAGATACAGAGAGAGAGAGACATACAGACAGAGACAGGAGGCTTACATACAGAGACAGAGAGGGGTGGGGAGAGGGAGACACAGGGAGAGAGAGAGAGAGAGAGAGAGAGAGAGAGAGAGAGAGAGAGATAGAGTCGCAAAGAGAGACAGACAGATAGACAGACATACAGACAGAGACACAGACATACATACAGAGAGAGAAAGACAGACAGACAGGCAGACATACAGGAAGGGAGAGACAGAGAGAAAGAGGGAGAGACAGAGAGAAAAGTAGAGATATAGAGACAGAAAGAGAGAGAGAGAGAGAGGGGAGAGGGAGACAGAGAGAGAGAGAGAGAAGGAGAGCGATACAAACAAAGAGAGTCACAGAGAGAGACAAAGAGAGAGACAGAGAGAGACAGACATACATACAGAGAGATAGACAGACAGAGAGACAGAAAGAAAGAGACAGAGACACAGAGAGAAAATGAGAGACATATAGAGACAGAGGGAAAGATAGAGAGCGGGGGCAGAGAGAAAGAAAGAGCGAGAGGGGGCAGGGAGACTCACAGACAGAGAGAGAGGGAGAGATATACAAACAAAGAGAGTCACAGAGAGAGAGAGAGGCAGAGACAGACAGAGACAGAGAGGCAGACAGAGACACAGACATACATACAGAGAGAGAGAAAAAAAAATAGACAGAGAGAAAGAGAGACATATAGAGTCAGAGGGAGAGAGTGAGAGAGGGGATGGGGAGAGGGAGACACACAGACAGAGACAGAGAGGGAGAGAGATACAAAGAGAGTCACAGAGAGAGAGAGAGAAAGAGGGGGAGAGACAGACAGAGACAGACAGACAGATAGACAGGCAGATAAACAGAGACACAGACATACATACAGAGAGAGAGATAGAGAGAGAGGCAGACAGACAGAAAGAGACATACATAGAGAGAAAGAGAGATTCATATAGATACAGAGGAAGAGAGAGAGGGACAGAGCGAGAGAGAGAGAGAGAGAGAGAGAGAGAGAGAGAGAGAGAGAGAGGGGGGATGGGGAGAGGGAGACAGAGAGAGAGAGGGGGAGAGATACAAACAAAGAGAGTCACATAGAGAGAGAGACAGAGAGAGAGACAGACATACATACAGAGAGATAGACAGACAGGCAGACAGAAAGAAAGAGACAGAGACACAGAGAGAAAGAGAGAGACAGGCATACAGACAGATGGAGATAGTAGAGAGCGGGACAGAGAGAAAGAGAGAGAGAGAGAGAGAGAGAGAGAGAGGGGTGCAGGGAGACACACAGACAGAGAGAGAGGCAGAGATATACAAACAAAGAGAGTCACAGACTGAGAGAGAGGCAGACAGATAGAAAGAGAGAGACAAAGAGAAAGAGAGAGAGATATAGAGACAGAAAGAGAGAGAGAGAGAGAGAGAGAGAGAGAGAGAGAGAGAGAGAGAGAGGGAGAGATACAAACAAAGAGAGTCACAGAGAGAGAGACAGACATACATACAGAGAGATAGACAGACAGGCAGACAGAAAGAAAGAGACAGAGAGAGAAAGAGAGAGACATATAGAGACAGAGGGAAAGATAGAGAGCGGGCGCAGAGAGAAAGAGAGAGAGAGAGAGAGAGAGAGAGAGAGAGGGTGCAGGGAGACAGAGAGAGAGAGAGAGAGAGAGGGAGAGATATACAAACAAAGAGAGTCACAGAAAGAGAGAGAGGCAGAGACAGAGAGGCAGACAGAGACACATACATACATACATACAGAGACAGAGAGAGAAATAGACAGAGAGAAAGAGAGACATATAGAGTCAGAGGGAGAGAGTGAGAGAGGGGATGGGGAGAGGGAGACGCATAGACAGAGAGAGAGAGGGAGAGAAATACAAACAACGACAGTCACAGAGAGAGAGAGAGAGAGAGAGGGGGAGAGACAGACAGAGACAGACAGACAGATAGATAGTCAGACAGACAGAGACATAGTCAGACATACAGAGAGAGAGAGATAGAGAGAGAGAGGCAGACAGACAGAAAGAGACAGACACAGAGAAAACGAGAAATTCATATAGATACAGAGGGAGAGAGAGAGGGGGCAGAGCGAGAGAGAGAGAGAGAGAGAGAGAGAGAGAGGATGGGGAGAGGGAGACAGAGACAGACAGACAGACAGATACACAGGCACACAGACAGAGACACAGACAGACATACAGAGAGAGAGAGAGCGAGAGAGAGAGAGATAGAGAGAGAGAGAGAGAAAAAGAGAGAGAGACATATAGAGACAGAGGGAAAGCTAGAGAGCGGGGGCAGAGAGAAAGAGAGAGAGAGAGAAGGGGTGCAGGGAGACACAGAGAGAGAGAGGGAGTGATATACAAACAAAGAGAGTCACAGACAGAGAGAGAGGCAGAGACAGAGAGGCAGACAGAGACACAGACATACATACAGAGAGAGAGAGAGAGAAATAGACAGAGAGAAAGAGAGACATATAGAGTCAGAGGGAGAGAGTGAGAGAGGGGATGGGGAGAGGGAGACGCATAGACAGAGAGATAGAGAGGGAGAGAGATACCAACAACGAGAGTCACAGAGAAAGAGAGAGAGAGGGGGAGAGACAGACAGAGACAGACAGACAGATAGATAGTCAGACAGACAGAGATACAGTCAGACAGAGAGAGAGAGAGATAGAGAGAGAGAGAGAGGCAGACAGACAGAAAGAGACAGACACAGAGAGAAAGAGAGATTCATATAGATACAGAGGGAGAGAGAGAGGGGGCAGAGCGAGAGAGAGAGAGAGAGAGAGGATGGGGAGAGGGAGACAGAGACAGACAGACAGATAGACAGGCAGACAGACAGAGACACAGACAGACATACAGAGAGAGAGAGAGAGAAAGAGAGAGAGGCAGACAGACAGAAAGAGACAGACACAGAGAGAAAGAGAGATTCATATAGATACAGAGGGAGAGAGAGAGGGGCAGAGCGAGAAAGAGAGAGACAGAGATAGAGACAGAAAGAGAGAGACAGAGACAGAGAGAAACAGAGAGAGAGAGACAGAGAGACGGAGAGAGACAGAGACAGAGTAGGCAAGTCAAATATACTAAGCTTGATTATAGTCATAGACAACGCACTGGACCATTTTTCACTGACCTCAAAGCACTGGATAACCAGAAGACACAGTTGTGTGTAATCTACACCATCCTCTTGAATAAACCGTGTTGCCTGGCCCAGGTACATCTCAAGGTTGGCACTCACTTCCTCACGGCTGTAAAAACATGTATGTCCTGTGAGTCTAACGATAATGAAATCCGTTGTTCTATTTTAAACCCATTCCACCATATTGGTGCCTTTTGACGCCTTTGTGACTTTATGAAATTACTGAGATAAATAGAGAATTTCTTCTATAGGAACAAATGCTCTATTTATCAAAATGGTTTCAAAACTACACAATTCTGCAATTTCCATTTTTGTAGTAAATCCTCTATTCAGTAGATTTCACAGAGGTCATGCCTAAACAAACCTGTGGGGGAATGGATTAACACTTTACTCAATGAATATTCGTGCAAGAAATAACGCCATCATGAATATCAATTACATTAATTCTATAATAGCACATGAACACAAAAATATTTGGTCACAGAAGAAACTGTAGAATCATACCACTGGAGACCCGTTACAACGCGGGGGTCCGGGGACATAAAATTCAACCCGCATTATATACGGAACCGCGTTGTAACGGTTTTCTTTATCTGGGTACTTACATAAACCCCCATCATCCTAAAATAAACTAATTTCGAACGAAACTGGCTTGTTTACTTTGTTTCCCCGCCCACTCACGTACTGGAAAGGTTCAACGTAATTATACAAAATTACTAATACGCACGGCACAAAGTTTTTTCTAATTTTAAGTCATCAGGGGTAATAACTCCAAAGTTAACAGGGGGAGACAATTTAAAAAACCCAGGTGCACAATAACTCATGCTGGTGAACATTTCCTGTGAAGTTTGGTAACTCTAGCCCAACTGGGTTTAGAGATACGCGCAACACAAGTTTGTGACGGACAGACGGACGGACGGACAGACAGACAACTCTGGTAAAAATGACCCGTAATTTTACCTTTGACCTTGATGTATGACCTTGACCTTAGTGAGTTACCCCTAAAATGTTTGCCTCCATAAGTTTCACATGCATGCCAAGTCTAACAGTAAAAACAGACAGGGCAAAAACAATATGCCCCCATGGGGGCATAAACATTCTTTACCTGAAATGAAACATCTGTCTTACAAAGGTAGTCAAGCACAGTGACCTAAACCATTCAATAACATACGATCAGATCTAAATGCATCGAGTCCCAGGGTCTGCTCTGTTTGCTAGTGGAATTTGATCGATCTGTTTCTTTAGTTTCTAAAATTGCTACAATGTTCCACCTTCCAGATTTAATTCTATATACTTTGTTCAGGCATATTCAGTAAGTATTGGCATTTGGAAAATACACAGGGCAGGGAAAAGGGTTAACTACATACAGGAATCTGTACACCGACTTCGAGTATTAACATTTTTCATTTCATTTTCATTTTTCTGTTTTAATACTAATAGCAAACAGCATGTTGGTCTTGACCAACGCAACCCAAAATGTTATACAAATTAGCCCAAAATAAGCACTGTTCACAACCTATACATAATGTTTGATTATAAAATATCCTTTCCAACTGAAATATAGTGTCCGGAAACGATTTGTATAGAACAGAAGCTTTCCACAGCAACTATCTCATTAATAAAATATGCTTTAAAACCAGATGGTTGCTTTATGCAGGATAAACGTGATGCCGAACACTCCTGGAGATTTCTTCATAATGTATAACGTATGTCCTTCGTTAAGCTAATAACTGCCTTTAATATAACAAGAGGGCCAAAATGGCCCTTAATCGCTCACCTGATTACCATAGATTTAAGATTATTGCTGGGTAGCCCATGGGTAGGGCCTATATTGACATTAGGGACAATATTTGAACAATGTTGATAGTGGACCATGAGCAGTGTTTCTACAGAATAAGATTTTCAAAGATTTAGAATATTGACTTTATCAAGACAATGATTCTGACCAATGAAGATTGGGCTAATATTGATATCACCAAGACAAACACTCTGAGCGAGTTTGAGGAATATTGGGCTAAAAATGTGGCCTCTGGAGTGTAAACAAGATTTTTCTAAGATATGACCCAGATACCCACTTTTTGACCACACCTAACCCACTTTCAAACTTGTCCAAGATTTTATTAGAACAATCATTCTGACCAATTTTCATGAAGATTTGGCTATTAATGTGACCTCTGGAGTGTTCACAAGGGTTTCCTACTATTTGACCTAATGGCCTAGTTTTTATCCCCACATAACCCACTTTTAAACTCTTTGAGATTTTATCAAGACAATCATTATGACCAAGTTTCATGAAGATTGGACAAAAATTGTGACCACAAGAGTGTTCACAAGGTTTTCCTACTGTCTGACCTAGTGACCTAGTTTTCAACCCCACTTGACCCACTTTCGAACTCGTCCGAGATTTTAGCAAGACATTCGTTCTAAAAGTACAAAAATGAGTCATGCAGGAAATACCACATACAGAACAAACACTCGCCCGAACAGCAACACAAGGAAACAGCAAATGTACATGGGTAGAAAAAACAACAAGAGACGCACAATTCAATAGGAGGAAGATGGAAGTACCGCCTTGGAACGGTCAGTGACAAAAGTCACCGGGGGTTTAAACCGGTTTATGGGCGCCCAACCTCACCCTTATTCCATCCCCCTCCTAAAAGACAAACAGTGTAAATAAACGTATCCCCTCTCCGACTAATCTACAACAACCGCGACAGCAAATACAGTGGTAAAGTGCATGTATAACAAAAAAACATTTAATTGAACATACTGTATCCACCTATCGCTAGTGTACTCAATGATTGAGCTGCAAACAGAGTAACTGTAGAAAAGTAATAAAGGGTACGACAAAAATGAAGATTGGACAAAAATGTGACCACTAGAGTGTTCACAAAGTTTTTCTACTGTTTGATCTAGTGACCTAGTTTTTAACCCCACTTGACCCGAACTCGTCCGAGATTTTATCAAGACATTCGTTCTGACCATGTTTTATGAAGATTGGATAAAAATTGTGATCACTTGAGTGTTCATAGGGTTTTGCTACTGTTTGACCTAGTGACCTAGTTTTTACCCCACGTAACCCACTTTCCAAAATCCTCCGAGATTTTATCAAGACAATCATTCTGACCAAGTTTCATGAAAATTGGGTTAAAAATGTGACCTCTAGAGGGTTCACAAGGTTTACCTACTATTTGACCAAGTGACCTAGTTTTTAACCCAACTTGACCCACTTTCAAACTCGTCCGAGATTTTACCAAGACATTTATTCTGACCAAGTTTCATGAAGATTGGACTACAATTGTGACCACTAGAGTGTTCACAAGCAAATTGTTGACGACACACGACGCACGCCGCACGACGGACGACGGACAACGGACATTCAAGTCTCCCAAAAGCTCATCGTGAGCTTTGCTCAGGTGAGCTAAAAATTAGACCTCTTTTGGATAGTCACTTTACATGGGTTTGATTACAGTAACAATTACCTTGACACTAGACATGCATTGTCATAAGACATTTCATTAAATGACTGGTGAACAAAGGATCTTTGGACTATGGCAGAAATTGTGGAATCAGATCTACATTGTGTCATATTAAAGGAAACAAATCAAACACTGCACGAGTCATCTGATCTGTATATACTCTGCTCTGCAAAGGTTGAAAAATGAAAAAAGCTGTAATCATAAAGTACATAGTTAAAATCTAGTGTTGCTTCAGTCATTGTACCAACAATCAGGCTAAGTCAAAATATTGAGCAATTTTGCCAAACCGAAAGCATTAGAAAGTATGTCTTATATAAATATTTGAAAGGTTTTTAGCTATCACTCTGATGAGTTAAATTTTCTGTTTAAGCCGGTGCTAGGGGGAGTGGGTAGTGTTGCACATTTAATTATACTCATGAACAGACTCAATAAAACCGAGTCTGCAATTTTTTTCTTTTGCATTGATACTTTCCCTTTCAAAGGATCACCCGCTTTCAGAGTATATTTATGAAATGAATAAATAAATATCGGAGAGCTATTAAGCATGTTGAAAATTCAAGGAAATTACTTTTGTTCTGGAAGCGGCAAATAGTATCCGTCTTAAAAATCATTCCTGCTCCAAAAAGAATAATGATACTTCTTATAACTTTCCCTGTTGAATATTCATGTAAGAAATAATGCCATTATGAATGCCGAATAGCTGGACTTTTATAAGTTCACATGTATACAGGATGTTTTTATTGTATTGGTAGAAACTGGTGAGCCAGATCAATTATAATTCCATAACCAAACAGAGCAGACTTTGATGTAAGCAGACTTACAAATGTAGTCATGCACAGTAACATAAACAACAGTTAATACCATAAGATCATATCTAAATGCATTGAGTCTCACTGTTGATCAGGGTCTGCTCTGTTTGCTAATGGAATTTTATGGATCTGTTTCTTCAATTTCTAAACTTGCTAAAATGTATGTTTGCCTGAACTGAATTGTACATATAAAGTGACAGCTGACAGTTAACTGCAATAAGACTAGTGTTAGGATTTGTCCTAGTCATTGTTACCGTAGCACCGCTTAGACTTTTTATTGGTACCAAATTGTTCGTTGGGTCCTCAGAACAGATTTTGAGCATGTCCCCCAAAATAGGTTTGTCCCAGCTATGTTTTATTAAGTGTTTCCATGGTAAACCGAGGTAAATTTCGAAACTACCTTGGTTAAGAAAATGCGTCATAACTTTGCTATTAGAGGCAATAGAAGGACAAAACAAGAACCAAAGTAAATCAGAGCCATACCGGTATAGCGTGAATATGATATGTAATTTTATTAATATTCATAAATATGGCATTTATATTCATGAACAAATCATACGTGTACACACAGTAATGATCCTCTTTTGTCGTCTTTTTTGGTACAATATCTGGTATTTTACGTAAAATAAATCGCAGAAAAGATAGTATACTTAAAACAATACTAACTTCAATGCTTATATAAAATTGCTAGTTCATTTGCGCACATTATATACAACTTAGCTTGAATATACATGCTTTATAGAAATATTACCTGAGCCAAATATAAATTATTTTCTTTGTATGATTTCATGAAAACATTTATACCTGAATTCAATAACTCTTGTGTATTAAAAGCCCTCTCAGACTAAACAACAAACTCCTTTTTTTCTACCCCCCATATTTTACATTCTCATTAATATTCATAAGAATACATTTATGAACATTAATACAATAACATATCATATGTTATCAAGCTATATGTCTCTGCATTACTTTGGCTCTTGTTTTGTCCTTCTATTGTCTCTAAAAGCAAAGTTATGACGCAATTTCTTAACCAAAGTAGTTTCACTACCTCAAAACGAACAAGTTGGTAGGGGGTGGGGTTGCTACGGTAACTATGACTAGGACCCAGCGTATAACTGAGACCAATTAGACTGACCATTGGAAAAAAAGGAAAAAATAAAAGAGGATTCTTTTAAATACAGATTATGCACTACTGCCTTAAAACCTGTAAGTGTTTATCACAGGTGAAATAACAGGCAGGATTGTAACCCAATCTAGTAACCAGAATATCTCGTTAAAATGATACTGAAACCATTACAAGATTTCTCTTACCTCGCTCTCATGAGCAGCTGAAGAAGAAACGACCTGAACACTGGACTTGGGTCAATGCCAGTGTCAAATATGCTCATCTCCTTGGTCATTCTGGCTCCCGGTCTGCCGAGGGTGTCTGTGTCTGAACATAGCACATATTTAACAAGCTTCTCTATTACCTCTGCTGATGGCTGTGTGTTGTCAGCAAAGCAGAGCTGGGACACGATATCTGTGAAGAAACTGTTACACCTCTTCTGGTACCCTCTCATTTTCTCCACCGATTCCCTTGGGGATAAACCAAAATGATTACATCAAGGTCTCAGGAAAACACCTCTAGTAACATCTAACTTAAGCCTTTACCCCATGTATATTAATGTAAGAAATAAATATTAATTGTATTAATTGCTATACATGTATTAACACATAGACACAGGAATGTTTGGCCATGACAAAAACTGTATAATCATATCTATATTATATCATCAGTAAACAGAGCAGGCCCTGATCAGATGGTACCTATAGAAGCCATCTGATATGCGTTAATTCTATTTGCAAAGGTCTAGAATGGAGGCATATCTATGGAGAAAAGGGTTACCCTTTTACCTGAAAGAGACACCCTTTGATGCCTTTGCTTCTGTAGGAGCCATCTGATCAGGATCTACTGTCTCCACCGATAATTACATATAATTTGATTCTCTAATTTCGATCATGGCCAATTATCCTGTATTCATACACTATTATTAAAATACAGCAGAAAGATATTCATGATGTCCTTATGTCTTACATAACTATTTATCTAGTAAATTCATAATATTAATTAACCCCTTGCCGCATTTATCTTTTTAATGCATTTGCAAACTAATTTCACGTTTGATTAGGGTCTTCTTGTTTGCTTACGAATAATGTAGATCTGATTCTGCAGTTTCTGCTGTAACTAAATACTTCTGCGTTCATATGCCATTATAAACAATTCAACTAATCAATATTCATTATTTTTACATCAGCAGGCAAAAGGATAGCCCTTGTTAACCCATTCCCTCATATTGACACCGTTTGACGCCTCTGTAAGCATTGTGATAAATAGAGCATTTGATCAAAAGGAGAAAATATATTTATTACAATGGGTTCAAAACTAAACAACTATAAACATTTTTTTTTTTGCTAGCTAATGCTCCTGTCCAGTTAGTTTTTTATATAAAAATAGCCTATGAGGCAATGGGTTAAGCATGCTTCTTCATAATTACACCAGTGACACCTATAGCTGCCAACTCAAGCAAAACCAATCAAAACAAACAAGAAAATAAAGTTTAGTTATTGCATTACCCTTTAATGAGGGTTCAAACTGTTTAATACCTCAATTGTATGTTTGTAGAAAAATAAAATTTGGCTTATGTTTTTAACCCTTTACTCCATAAAAGTTCATGTAAGAATTAAATACTCAATGAATATTTATTATATTAATTAATGCCATCATGGCTATTAATTAGATCACTTTTTTTCACAAGAATGTTTGGCCATAGTAGAAACTGTAGAATCATATCAATATTTTTTAATTAGCAAACAGATCAGACCCTAATTTGACGGCTAATAAAGGAACCATCTGATATAGGTCTACTCTGTTTGCAAAGGTGTAGAAAGGCGTATTATTGATTAAAGAGTTTAGCCAATGCAGGCTAAGATTGATCAGCTATAGGTTACAAATCATAAGAAATGTTTGTACGTTGCATACCGATTTTGGATTTGTCTTTCTGGGTTCCAGGTCTCATCAACTTCTTTCTTGCACTTTGGACACACCTTTTCTTCTAGAGCGCGCAAGTCATACAGACAGTTGTCACAGATGACATCCTTGCAAGGTAACACTACAGGGGGTCCCTCTAGGACAGTGTCGCAGTTACAACACTTCTCCTCCTTCCTATTTATGGCAGAACAAGCATTCATATGGTATCTTTTCAGAGCTTTGAAAATTATATAACATGGTGAAAAAGTTGCGACTCGACTGGGACTCAAACCCTGGGCATTGACTTAACATACCAACACTCTACCAACTGAGCTATCAAGCCACACAGTCTATATAGTCTATCAACTGTTTCGCCATAATATCTGCTCGGCTACAATTAGAATTATCACTGAATGTGATGGACAATTTACACACATTTTATGCCTTGCGAATCGAGTAGACATTGATATTGTCAAAAATTGCTTATTCGTAAGTTGAGGATGAGTCTTCATCACTAAAGCTATAAGTTCAAAAATTATGGCCAAGACATACAGATAAAAACAAGTAATGGGAACATTGAAAGCAATGCCAGTCCTCTACCGGCTGAATTTTAATTCCAACTGCTGTAATTGTGACAAATCAATGTAACATAACAAAATTCAAACCCGATCTGTAACTCATTATAATAATAAGTGCATGCCAAATATAACGTCAATATCTGCTAGGGTTTAGAAAAAGAAATTCTAAAAAGCTAAAATTTACAGACATTTTCTATGTCTAACTGACTGAGTTGAAACCTATAGTGCCCTCCGGCGTTTCCGGTAGGGGACTAATACTACAACAGACAAACAGACCGGCTCTGGTTTAGATCGTGGGGGGATTAAAATGCACAGTATTAAGTTCCACTAACCCCAAATATTCCTTCCTTGCAAATTTGTTGCAGGTTTTCAGAAATTTTTCCACAGCTTCTAGTGACTTGATCGTTTTGAGGTCGGCTTCTTCACCAAGGATCTACAAGTGAAGGCACAGAAGACAGTATGTTAACTCGTAGCCCGCTGAACACTATATTCATGTGAACATATTGCATACATCCACTTTACAATTCTAGAAAGAGTTTTTTGTCATGGTGCTGTTCTGGTGGCTATTTATTTTGTATGTGGTGTTTCCTACTCAAACATGTGCTTTTAATATTAGATGTATGTAGAAGTCACTCATGATATCTATAAATTTGAACCTTTCAAGAGAATTACACAATACGTACTCAAATACATTTACAAGTATGGCAATACTACAGACATTCATAATGCAATTTTTACATTTTAACAATTGCAGTGTGAGAACGAGTCACTAATAACCTTTGCAAACAGTGTAGCTGATAGGGCTCATAAAGGGGCATTCTTCACAGGATCTGCACTGTTTGTCATGTTACACTTTTCTTTTAAATAATACATCAATATTCATAGTATGTGATTGCCAACAGGTAGAGTCATCTTAGCCACAATTCTGTTAAATTGACCATTGGTTTCAGGAGAACATTTTTTTTTTAAATTTCCTCTGTACGGAAATCTAGCCCAGCCAGTGGTGGCCGTTGTGTATTTTAATAAATCAAATGCTTTGAACAATATAGGTAGAGGGTCACCTAAGGGTAATTCCTTCAAACTTATATTGAAATCGTTACCCTAGTTTCAAAAGATATTTGTTGTTGCTATATAAAGAAAATAAGCCCCGACCCAAAGGATCACCCTTTTCAACAAATCAGAATGATTTGAACAATTGTTGTAGAGGAATAGCTTAGGATCTGCAAAATACTATTGAAATTAGCCCAATGGTTTCAGAGAAGATGACTTTTGGCATTTCTAATATAACCATATAAGGAAAAGTAGTCCCAACCCTAGTGGCCATGTTTTTAACAAATCAGAATGATTTAAACAGGTTTGGTAGAGGGTCACCTTATGCTCATTCAGTCAAAAAATATTGAATTCTGCTCGGTGGTTTCAGACAAAAGGCATTTTTGTATTTCCATCATTGCCACACAAAGAAAATAAGCGACGACCATGAACATAATTTTAGCAATTTTGGTAGAGGGTTGAATTTGGCCAGTAGTTCTAATCATGAAAACCGTCAAAGGTTTTTCCTTTGTGTTGCCATGACAACCAAAGCTCTACATGCATTTAGATGCCCTAGGTAGGACCATTTCTGTGAGATGAGTAATGTTGAACACTGGACAAACTACAAAGCACTATGACATTATTTCACACTGAGCACTTCATGCTTAAGTGAAACAAAACATACAAAATATAATTGCTAGAGTATTTCAGTTTACTCTTACCTTCCAAAATGGAAAACAGTATTTGATTGTGATTTTGTCCTTATCGTTAGCTGCACAGACATGTTCAAGGAACAGTTTGACCACCACAACACGCGTCCATAGTCCCCTGAAATATAAATAGCGCAGTCATCTATCACACTAGTGCATTGACACTGCCTGACTGATTACCTGACATTGGCTGTATGGTAACCTGCCACTGATTGACTGTATATGTATAAATGACACTGATTTTATACACACATTTATATGACTGATGAATTATATATGCCAGTATGGTTAACTGCCATTGAATGACTGTATGAGTGTAAAATAATGAAATGAATGATAAATTATATATGCAAGTATAATGATACAATGATACTGACTGTAAACACACATACATATGACTGATGAATTATATATGCCATTACAATGATACTGACTGTATACCGATGACTGATGAACTAAGCGAAAACAATACTGGCAATGTATCGTTTATTTTCAATGAATGATGTTGATCCATTCCAATAAAACAAGACGATTATTTGTCAGAAAGAGAGAGAGAGAGAGCAATGCTCAATGTGTTCACATTTACTACGCTGAACTCGCTGGTAGAATTCTTCTTGATCACATATGCCTTCTTTGTTCCTCTCTTGGGCTAAACATACAATATTTCTCCACTACAATCACTGTCTCTTTCTATTCTCCTCTGATATCAGTGGATATGTCACTGACATCTTTTTGTTCGCCTGTTTTGTTTACTTTCTTAGAATGCGTAAATCACGTGACGACCACTTTACAGTAGCTCATTTGTATTTAGTAGACCATCTGTCCAGGTATGGATTCCAACCTTTAAGATTTTCGGAATTAAATATTTTGAGAGCATCGCAACTTGTCCGTTTTCGATTTTAACCATATTTGGAAAAAGCAATCTTTTCATAATTGGGACTTTAAATATATTCACCTGGCTTTTTTAACTAATGCCTCACTGTGGGCGCCATACTTCTTTGGATCTTCGTTGTGAAAGATTATCACTTTTTCCACTACCTGTCTGTACTGATGAACTAGTTTTAGCCATTCCGTTCTCAACTCTGGATTGTTTAAACTTTCTTTGACTGGTGTCAACTTTTCAATAAGCAGACACAAGGCTGAAAATGTCTGCAAAAAAACGAAATCATGAGGTATACTTTTGTTTAACCCTGTACTCCATAAAGACTTGTAGTTACACGACAGTTTGGCTGTGTATACAGCGTGGTATGCCGGTCGAGGACACAGGGATCTGGACCGCTTAATGGGGGACTATATATACTACATAATAAAAAGTTATTATATAGTACATATAGACCCCCATGAAGCTTTCCAGACCTCTGTGGTCGAGGATGACACATACCCTGTCTAATTATCGTGTTACGAATTTAATACCCAACAGATCTTAATATGCCTATTATTTATAGGATGTGTAAACATAATGTCATACTATGCACGGCTATTACTACTTGACAATTTCATCACTGAATATTTAGAGGATATTTGTTATTTTCGATGGAAGACAGTATATTTTCACGAGTGGCAAAGTCACGAGAGAAAATAATACTGTCTGATGCTCACGAGATCACATGAATTTCGATCATCCATCGAAAATAACAAATATTCTATTTATTTCATGCTTTTATTCAATTTTAATAACTATTTCAACTGATGTATGTCCTGACGAAATCGAAAGTACAATTCGCTCCCCGTGGGTAGACCCATTGATAGACCGTAATGCACCCGTCGCTTCACAACAGAAGATACGAGTTTTATATAATCGTCTAAGAAATTGTAAAATGTCAAAAACAATTTTTTATAGATTAAAATGATTGAGATAGTTAGAGGGATTATATTGTACGATTTCATTTTGTTTATCGGACAACAAACCTAAAATGAAACTTTGTTTGTATTACGAAGCGTCATTTTGACAAAATAAGCCAGGCGTTCGCCATCTTGTCTAAAAACTAAACAAATGCGATGGGAAAACAAGAAAAAAAGAAAGTATCGGGTCAAATATTTTTCTATGTAAGATGCAGGTAAGTGTTTTTGGATGGATAATAACTAAGAGGGAGCCAATTTTGCAGCCAATGAACAGGGTCATATGAGCAACATGGTGGAGTGTTGTATTCATCCTGACAGACAGATGGCTCTTTTGTTTGCCTTTTCTGTGTTTTTCTGTATAAGGCTAGCGCGTGAAGAGCAAATCGTTTTGCTATTGTTAACATGTAACAATAAACGATGCTGTTAAATCATTTCTGGCTTTAGGCAAGTGAGTGTGTGAGTGAGTTGGGTTTTACGTCCGACCAGTCACATTATCCTGATACCGGGCCGACCAGTCCTAGAACAACCCCTTTAGGCGTGTCTAGATCAGAAAGTTCGAAACTGTAACGAACATCACCTTTTTATTTGTTAAACATTTTTCTTTTTGGGAATAATGTTTAAATTACTATAAACCCCATCTGCTGTCGATTATTTTAATAAAGTCTGATAATAACAGGGGATGAGATAGAGCGCCAGAATAATCAAATCGAGAGGAAAGCAATGGCCGCCAAAAAGAATTTAAATCGACATCGTACAACCTGTATCTTGCCTGGGTGTATTACGATTCTGTACACCCAGGCAAGGGGACCAATCAGAATCGGAGAATTTTATCGAATAGGTAATTAACCTTTCTACACCTTTGCAATCAGAGTAGACCCATATCAAATGACCTCTTGCTATAAAAACTCTTTAATCTGGGTGTGCTTTTTTGTTTATGGAATAGTATATATTGTATATGTCCTACAATTTCAGCTTTTATATGCAATTAAACAACTAATCAAATCAATATGCATGATGTTATCATTTCTAGCCAAAACATTAACGAAAGAAAGGATTAAAATAGTTAAATAATTTCTTCATTAGCAATTTACCTGATAGAAATAAATTTTTGCACTTTTGAAACAAAGTAGACCCAAACCAGTCATCCGATCAGGGTCTGTTCCGTTTGCTTATATAATATTATTATATAGCTGATTCTAGAGTTTCTGCCAATGCTCAACGAATCCTGACAAAACAGTAGAGTCAGATCTATATCATGCCAAAAGCAAACAAAGGAGATCAGATGACTCCTATAGGAGTCGTCTGATCTAGGTATACTCTGTTTGCAAATGTAAGAAAATGCAATTATATGAAAGACATGATTAAACCTTAAGTTGATGAATATTCATGCAATAAATGGTGATATCATGAATATCAATTAGCTAACTCTTTGCAATCTTGATAAAGGCATACGAACACAAGACTTTGTGGTTATGGCAGAGAAATTTAATGTAGAATTAGATCTATATTATTCAAAGAGCGAACAGAGACGACACTAGTCTAGTTTAAAAGTTGTTTCTGTCAGGTTTAGGGTTATCAGAATAGTATTGGCTGTAAATTGTAAACCTTATAACCATTGTTCAATTACTTCCAAACTATGTATAAATAAAATTAGATGGATATCAACCTACAGATAAAAGTGTGTACCCTATTCACAGTATAGGATTTAATCTTTATGAAAGATGTTCTGTCCTATCTCTCACATTTATCTTTATAGACATGGGACTTTGAAAATGAAGAAACTTATAACTCACAAAATCTTCTTCTCTGAACATGAAATGATCTGGATTTTCTTCCTTCAGTCTCATAATGGTCTTGCTACATTGCCGCCAGACACAGTTCATCTGGTGGAAGTAGACAAGTCTGGGTTCTAGGGAAGTGTAGGCAAAATAAACAGCAACCAGTCTGTGGAGAAGGGACCTTTCTGGTATCTGGTCTGCCATCTGACTGGCAATGTGGGCCACTGAGCGGCAAATTAGCTATAAATATATAGTACATTGGTAACTCACAAACACAGACAATTCATAAGTGAAACCACCATCATGTATATATTTTTATTTAACCCTTTCCCTGTTGAATATTCATGTAAGAACCTATGACACCGTGAATGTTTATAAGCTCAATTACATGACTTCATGGTATTGATATAAACCGTAGAGGCATATCTACTATAATTTTGTAAGAAAATTAACAGAGCAGCAGCTGATTAGACTGCCCCAAAAGCGTGAACGGCTTTTAATTGTGAAATAATGAATGAACACGTGATACAGATTACATGACAAACAACATATATCACGTGAGAATGCATTAGTATTCTCGATACAAGCCACATAATTCATAATATCAATGTGTTTTATAAGACATAACTGCTGCACTTATACAAAACCAAGAAAGGGACTATAACTCTATGTTACTGGGTGTATATCATAAACAATCCTTAATTGCACATGTTTATCCATTTCCCTCGTATAAATGCCTTTTCACGCATTTGCAAATATAGTAGACCTGACTGCATATTTTTGCGGTATTCCTCTAAAAGGTTTGCTTTTGACTCGAAATAAATTTGATTCTTAACTTTTTCGAGGCATGCAAAAGGTTCTCTTGAAAAGTTCGAAACATAAAAATGAGCTTATAAATATTCATATTGTCACTATATCTTACAGGAATTCTGAACAGGGAAAGGGTTAAATAAATACTTACCATCTTATAGACTTTCATGAGTCTAGGAGAGGCATTTAACGTATAAATGTCATGCATGACAAAAACAAGTGTGATGTTTAGTCAAGAGGAGATGCGTAAATCTGAAACCCCTTCAAAATTGGATGTATTTTCAGATTTATGGTGTTTAAGCAAACACTGTAGACCAAGATCTTGGTCTGCATTGCTTGGCATGTTTGTAAAACGTCGCTCCGTAATTCATTATCATTGTTGTCATCATTTCCGGTCCTACGTGATCATTAGTTTCGATGTTAGTAGTTTTAACAAGAGGGTCAAGATGGCCCTTAATCGCTCACCTGATTACCATAGATTTAAGATTTTGATAGGTAGCCCATGGGTAGGGCAAAAATTGCCCTTAATGACAATATTTGAACAATGTTGATAGTGGATCATGGGCAGTGGTTCTGCAGAACAAGATTTTCAAAGATTTAGTATATTGATTTTATCAAGACAATAATTCTGACCATTGAAGATTGGGCTAAAGATGTGCCCTCAAGGGTAATTTTTCTAAGTTTGACCTACTGACCTACTTTTTATTCCGAACCCCACCCATGGTCTCACTCAACCTTGATATCACCAAGACAAACACTCTGAGCAAGTTTGAGGAAGATTTGGCTAAAATGTGACCGCTCGAGTGTAAACTAGATTTTTCTAAGATATGATACAGTGACCTACTTTTAGACCACACGTAACCCACTTTCAAACGTGTCCAAGATTTTATTAGGACAATCATTCTGACCAATTTTCATGAAGATTTGGCTATAAATGTGACCTCTAGAGTGTTCACTACTATTTGACATAATGACCTAATTTTAACCCCACCTAACCCACTTTCAAACTTGTTCGAGATTTTATCAAGACACTCATTATTATTACGATGGCTGTAGCATGTTGTCGACAATGGAGGTCGTTTTTTAGGAATGCTCTCGGTTTTCTGCTAGTTATTGGATCATATCGGACTGTTAGTTTGGAGCCAAGTAGTTTATGGACATGTGAACATCTAAAGGTAAAGTACACTGGTTGTGTAAGCTTCAGTAACTGTATTATTTGGGGTTACGGGTTTGTTCCCTTCGCACCCAAGCTGCGGCTTTGTTATCCAGGCCGCCCTCGGTCAAGTTTTCTACTAAGTATATGAAAAGACTAAACCATAGTGACGTGTTAGTAGAGATAGAAAAAACTGTACAAAAGTCAGACGTAAAATCTGTACAAATAAAAGAAAAGGAGTGTATAGTCACATTGGCTTCATCAGAGGCGAAAAACAAACTCATTATTGGGACTTCAATTATTCAGAGCCAACGTATAATTTTTTACGATGTAGATAGTATTGTGACAAATGTCACGATAAAGGACGCCCCGTATGAAATGCCTGATTCAACGTTAATCGCCAACCTGTCTCAATACGGTGAGATCTTGTCAGGTAGTCTCGCCCGAGGGAAGATCAAGGGATCCGACATTGAGAACGGTACAAGATACGTGAAAATCTTGAATTGTGTCCCAGTTCTTCCCCTTAGGGACGACATTGGTCGGTTCACAATCAGGTTGTTCGCGGACAATAATAGGACCCCTTGTCTATATTGTGAGGAAACATCTCATCCTTACTTTAAATGTACGGAAAAACCACGTGGCACATGGAACAAAATACAGTGTTTGAATTGTAAAGGGCCTCATGCGAGAAAAGACTGACAAAGATACAATTTGTCACTTCTGTGAACAAGAAGGTCACATGTCGGCTCAATGCCCAGTGAAGCTTTACGGTAAATATGCGGACGAAGTATTAGACGGTCAAGCGCAGGACCAGGATATCGGAAGTGTTCTATCCGGCAATTCGGCACCCGAACCAACATCGATGAGCATGTGTTTGAGTGGCGGTGAAATAAACGACGAAGATACCCGAATGAACACGGACAACGCCGAATCGCAGTATAAAACTCAGATCTCGCCTAGTAACAGTGCTACAGGGGCGGATCTAGCGGATAACCTGAGGAAAAGTGATGGACTTCCCAAACAGCAATCAACAGACTTTGTGAATGACTCGCAAGCAGAACATATTCTGTCGAA
Source organism: Azorinus chamasolen (assembly GCA_963576725.1). Taxonomy (NCBI): domain Eukaryota; kingdom Metazoa; phylum Mollusca; class Bivalvia; order Cardiida; family Solecurtidae; genus Azorinus; species Azorinus chamasolen. The sequence goes on from OY755237.1 coordinate 60,694,369, forward strand.
TGATGTTAAACTCATTATTGGCGACTCTAACATGAACCGCTTGCGAGTTACAGATGGAAAAATAAAAAACATAGCCATATCAGGCGTACGAAATTATTGACAAAAATAAAATGACCGATTCCCAGTACAGGGTGGGGGGGGGGGGGGTTATCTCGCTACTTTATAAAAATGGTGAAAGAGAACCGCTCCGTAATTGGAGGCCGATTACTCTTCTGAATTTAGACTATAAATTAATTTCAAAATGTTTCTCGGAAAGATTAGTATTACCTCATCTTATTCACACGGATCAAAAAGGCTATGCCACAGGACGTTACATTAGTGAAGCTAACAGACATATTCAAGACATAATAAATTACGTAGATGATATTCAATGAAGAAGGTGTTATAATATTTCTTGACCAGACTAAAGCCTTTGACTGCGTAGAGTGGTCATGGATTGACAAATGCTTGCATAAATTCAATTTCGGTAACAAATTCAGAAACTGGATCCAAATGCTTCTAAAAGGTTCGGTGAATTGCATTAAAACAAATGGACTCGTATCAGAATATTTCAGCATTTCGAGATCCATCAAACAAGGCTGTCCTGTAGCCCCTCTGCTTCACGTCATTCAAGCGGAAGCTATGGCGTGCTCAATCAGGAACGATTCATCAATTCAAGGGATAAAACTACCCTCAAACGAAGGTCAGATAATCGAGTCGCGTATAAGTCAATTTGTCGACGACACTCAACTATTCTGCAAAAACGAACACTCTCTCCCGCACATATTTGGTTGCTTAAATCATTACGAGAAAGCTTCTGGTGCAAAAATGAATAAAGCAAGAACAACAGGCTTGTTAATTGGACGTTTGAAAAACAAACAACATACATGTAAAGATATTAATTGGACCAGAAAGGCATTTAAAATCTTGGTGTACATCATGGTTATAGTATGACAATGAAATATGGATGGAAAATCTATAAAATAAAGTCATGTCTGAGCGTTTGGAAAATGCGTAATTTAACATATCAGGGAAAAGTACTGATCGTTAATACTTTTGTAGTTTCAAAAATTCTGTACGAAATAGAAATTAGAGTAATACCGCAAAAATATGCAGACATTCTAGAAAAAATGATTAAAAAATTCATTTAGGACAACAAACAGCCATTAGTAAATAAAACAACAGCGTACTTAGCACGAGATATGGGGGGCCTCGGTGTCCCAAATATTAAACTATTGTGTACTGCTGTAAATGTTAAACAGCATATCGAATAATTCATTCGAAGAGTCAAAATTGGAATGCGATAGGCAAATATTATTTAAAGTCCGAGGATAAACGTTTTGGAATGGATTATTTTTTATGCACTTGTTCTTCATTAAAAGGGTTTAACATGCGATTGAAACTCAATGTATTCTATGATAAAGTATTACCTGATTGGATGAATTTCAGAAATACTATACAAGCATATGCAGAAGACTCTATATCGTTATCCAACATTACTCTCTTCGGCAACAGCCAAATAAAAGTAAAAAACAAGCCGTTATTCTTTGCGTCGTTCACAAAAAGTAATATAACTGAAGTCGGTGACATTTGGGACTTTGAACGCAATACGTGTAGGCTAAAAACTCCAAATTAAAAGGAATTAGATTAGTGAAAGGTCTATTCTGAAGGGATGTATTTCAAGGTACATGAATGTTAATAACAAAATAAACACGACATCTCTCAAACCGAAACTGAAACTGAAATTTAACAAACTAGTTAACATACAGGAAAAAGTTATAAACCCTAAGGATCTGAAACTAAAAGATATTGTAAACGTATATAATATGAAAACGACAAAGCTGAACTGTGAAAACAAATGGGAAAAGATGCTTGACAAACAATTCCACTGGAATAAAATTTGGCAATCTTTAGTAAAATCAAAAGCAAGTCTTAAAGCAAAACAGCTTCATTGGAAAACGTTACACCATGCGTTATTTACAGAACACAAGTTAAATCTTATGGGATATTCAAACGGCATATGTGTTCTTTGCTCAAAACAGCGCGAGACACTACGACATCTCTTTTGGGAATGTAGCCACGCACAAGAAATATGGGAATCAATATTCCCAATTATTGATAAAGTAGCTATAAATTCATTGAATTATGAAATTGATAACACAGAGATATGCTGTCTTCTAGGCCTCCATTACAAACCATCTACTTGCAAGATTATAAATACAATAATTCTAGAAGCCAAGTGGTTCATTTGGAAAAGTAGAAACATCTACAAATATGAAAAATAATATTTGAACAAAAACTACATTACTGCATGCATCAAAACATCGGTGGAAAATCAACTTAGGATGGGGATGGAATAAGGGTGAGGTTGGGCGCCCATAAACCGGTTTAAACCCCCGGTGACTTTTGTCACTGACCGTTCCAAGGCGGTACTTCCATCTTCCTCCTATTGTATGTTTGTTTTGTCTTTGTGCGTCTCTTGTTGTTTTTTCTACCCATGTACATTTGCTGTTTCCTTGTGTTGCTGTTCGGGCGAGTGTTTGTTCTGTATGTGGTATTTCCTGCATGACTCATTTTTGTACTTTTGAATCGCATTGTGATCAGTTTCTTTTAGATCTTGTTTTAAAAAGGAACTAGTCTTTTCAAATGCATTACTGGTCAATATCTGGTAAGACATTCTTTACATATGTACAGTATAATATGAACGTACATTGTAAAATATAATGTACTTGGCTTACATTGTACATGTATGTCCCTAAATCATCTCTTATTTTCTTTTCGTAAGAGGTGATGAAAACGGGATAACTGTCGCTTACTTAATATAATACAAATGATAAATGAAGACACCATACTGCATAGAAATTGTATGTATGTATGTATATATGTATGTATGTATGTATGTATGTATGTATGTATGTATGTAAAAAACTCTAGCTATCCTTATTCATAATCATGGCGTCATTATGAACTTGGGAATTGTTACCATGCACTTCTAATATGTGTGATATATGTACATGTATTTATTGTAAGGTGTGTAGGGGTGGTCCTCCCCGACCCCCTCACACCTATTACGGGGAGATTAAACGAACGTCTATTTTGGCGACTCAAAAAGGAAGACAATCATTATGACTAAGTTTCTTAAAAATTGGACAAAAAATGTGCCCACCAGAGTGTTCACAAGGTTTTTCTTCTATTTGACCTAGTGACCTAGGTTTTAACTCTTCTTGGCCCACTTTCAAACCCGTCCGAGATTATATCAAGACAATCATTCTGACCAAGTTTCCTGAAGATTGGACGAAACTTATGACCACTAAAGTGTTCACAATGTTTTTCTACTGTTTGACCTAGTGACCTAGTTTCAACCCCCACTTGACCTAGTTTCAAACTCCTCCAAGATTTTATCAATACATTCATTCTGACCAAGTTTCATGACGATTGGACTAAAAGTATGACCACTAGAGTGTTCACAAGGTTTTTCTACTGGTTGACCTAGTCACCTAGTTTCTACCCCACATAATCCACTTTTCAAACTCCTCCGAGATTTTATCAAGACAATCATTCTGACCAAGTTCCATGAAAATTGAGCTAAAAATGTGACCTCTAGAGGATACACAAGGTTTTCCTACTATTTGACCTAGTGACCTACTTTCTAAACCAACATGACCCACTTTCGAACTCATCCGAGATTTTATCAAGACATTCATTCTGACCAGGTTTCATGAAGATTGGACTATAATTGTGACAACTAGAGTGTTCACACGCAAATTGTTAACGACGGACGACGCACGACGGACGCCGGACATTCAAGTCTCCAAAAAGCTCACCTTGAGTTAAAAATTGAATACCACTTAATGGAAAAGTAGTAAAGTCAAGCAGGCAAAGCAACATGCAAGACGCAACCGCCACCAAAACACCGATAGACAGCATGACACACACACACACACACACATACACAACCACACTCCCAAACGCACACGCACACACACATACGAAATGAACACAGAAAACACCAAAAGACACACAAGAAACAGGGACAAACGTTCCACAACATGAACAAACCACAAGCACAAAGACGCAAGGCAAACAAAAGGAAGGGTGACAAAGAGAGTACCGCCTTGGCACGGTCAGCAGCAAAAACACCACTGGGGGTTTAAACCGGTTTACGGACGTCCTAACCTCACACTTCTCTCAAAGTCACCCTAGCTTTACAAATATTGTAAATAAAGGTATCCCCGCTGGACTTACCCACAACATAGACGACGGTGAACACAGGACAACATGTAAAACATAGCATAATAACTGTGACAATCTGTCAAATATGTACTCAATGGCTTTGCTGAAGTCAGAGCACCTGCAGGTAAGCCGTTAAGGGCACGACAGGGAAAAAATAATACATGAGTCTGGTAAGCTCCTCCTGTATCCAAGTTTAAGAGTATACCATCATAGAGTACTACCCTCGGCCTGTCATCGCGCAGGCAAAGAGGGAAGCGTAGCTACCGACTGTAAAAGGATCGATAACCAAACATGCAGTGTGTTGCAATATAATAGGATCATAACCTTTCTTTTTAAATTTTTTAATGCGTTTTATAAACAAATCATGAAAATGGATATGACCCCGAATTTTCCTAAGTTTGTAGATAACATCCCCATAAAATTCTGGTTGAGAAATGCCTTGTCGCAGTAACGTCCGTAGATTGCAATTATATTTACTAATGAGAGGTAAATTTCGGTAATAAAATTTAGAAAAGGTTTTCCGAAGTTTGTGATATCTGTAACCTTGCTTAAGAAGTTTATCAGTTATAACTAAATTACGTCTGTTAAAATCTTCAAGCAAAGAACAGGCTCGGGCAAACCTAATAAGTTGAGAAATAAGCCGGTAATAGGGGGCATGAACAGTGTTGCACTTTTAATAACTGCTCATGAACAGACTCAATAAATTCGAGTCTGCAGTTTTCTCTTTTCACTTAGCTGCTTTTGTTTTCGAAGGATCTCCTACTTCTAGAACTTATGTTAAAACATTTAACATGTACTCCATACATTTGCCATTCTACGCCTTTGCAAAGAGAGAAGAGACGTCTGATCAGGGTCTGCTCACTTTGCTTAAAATATAGATATGATTCTACAGTTTCTGCCATGGCAAAAAAGTTCACGTGTCAATATTCCATGTAATAAAAAAGAATCCAATTAATATTCATTATTTTTTGCATAAATATTTATGTAGTAAAGGGTTACTTTTGATACTTATGCTTTCGAAGGATTTCCCACGTTCAGGATATATTACTGTTTGTGGTGTGAGAAATATTGCATTCACTGCTGTACCTACCTGGTGTTCCTCTGCTGTGACAATCTTGCAGATCATGTGGACAAAGTCTGAGATGTAGTCCATCAGCACCTCATTCATCACTTCACCATCTTGTAATCCAGTCAGTGCCTTTCCTAGTTGACTTTCACTCATCACACGAACAAAAAAATCCACTTTCTGTGTCACGTCTAAATCTCCTGAAACATAGGCTGAAACAGTTATGTCACACTCACATATCCCGCAACACTGGTTCAAACAGTAAAGTAATGCATAAATATCCTGTAACAATCATGTTAAACCAGCGTCTGTCACAAAAGTTTGGTCATGCGACCAATCGATGGACTGACTGACATCGGCAAAGCAATATACCAACATTCTTTGAAGGGGTAAAAGAGGCAAAAATGGTCAAAAAGGTAGAGCCACACACAAAGGACATTGCACCAAAATCCATCAAACAACAAACGACATAATTACAATATCAAACGTAACTGGACGCATATCAAGACAGAAAACATAAAACATTAATATACATTATTAAACATTAATCATACAAATAACAAAGTAGCCCATATGGTGAAAGTACTCCCGAAAATAGTCCACGGACATGTCTATCTATGTAAAAATAGATTCCTCCCTGGTCCTAATGCCACCCAGCTCAGGAGAAAATCAAAGGCTATTTATAAGCAGTGGTTACGCACTGAAATCACAAGATGCACATTTAGCCACAGGGTTGTTGATCAATGGAACTGCATCTAAAAATAAGCTAAATGATAACTAAGCTGAAGGGGGGGGGGGGGCTAAATAAATTTAGACCAACATGCCAACATTAATTGAAAATCACCTCAGTGTAACAGCTGCCTGCCTTAAAAACAAGCAAATATTTATTTGAGACATTGACTTACGATGAATATTAAGTCAACCCATGATCATAAATAAACAGAAACAATACGCGCATAATACAGAAGATGGGTCTGGAGTATTTAGCATATAACCCAGCCAGCTGTAAAAGGCCACACAAAGCTGTAACACTTCAGCAAACAGAACAGACCCTGATACATCCACGCCGATCCTCTGATCTGGATCCACTATGTATATAGAGGCACCAAATGGGTCACTATCAGGAAAAGGGTTAACATGTTCCATGCTGATGTTTTGGAATGGAATAGCCCATCATTGTTTAACCCTTTCATTAATCTTTTCAAGCATTTCTACAGTCCCGCTCCAATGAAAAATTGCCAACTGCACATTCACTGGACATATTGTCGTCTGTATCCTTTAGTGCGGTGCACTTTACTGGTAAAAGGTTACTAACAACATTGCATCGCAAACAGAGTAGACCCATATTAGGGTCTACTCTGTCTGCTATTGGAATTTGATGAATGTGTTTCTTTAGTTCCTTAAATGATTAAAAATGTACAAGGTTACGTTTTCTATATTTCAATACAACTATTATGTCCATGAATATTCAGTAGGTATTGAAAATTAGACGGGTTAATTAATAGAGTCTACTCAGTTTGAAAGTTTTGCTAGTGGATTTTAAGTGACAAACAATGCAGATCCTGGTCAAAGAGCTCCTAGAGGAACCTTCTCATTTGGGTCTGCACCTCTAGGGGATTTTGAAGGATAAACAATACAGACCCTGGTCAGAGAGCCCCTAGAGGAACCTGCTCATCTGGGGCTGCACTGCTAGGGGATTCTGAATGACAAACAATACAGAACCTGATCAGAGAGCTCCTAGAGGAACCTTCTCATCTGGGTCTGCACTGCTAGAGGATTTTGAAGGACAAACATTGCATACCCTGATCAGAGGGCGCCTCTAGGCCCACTCTGATTTGTCTATAAATTGAGTTCATCGAAGGTTTAGTCAGATTTAATTTCTACAATAGCTGTTAAAAATCTGGCATATTGTTACGGGTCACACAAGTGCTGGTATTAAGAATGGGATACGTGTTCCATAAATACATAATCATGTTCAATACAACTTTCAGTATATTTTGTTACCTCACTCAATATCGACGACAGAAACTGGTGTAGTTTGAGTCTTCTATCAGGCCTAAAACATCGATTCCATACTCTCAAAAACACTTATTGTTTTCGATTTGGAACCGTAACTGTAAGTTTGGATGTAGATCATGAACCGTAACACCCTCTGGCACACGCCTTAACAATGCGGATTTGAAAAATGCATCCGATTTGCCTTATAATCAGTCAAAAGAGGGAAAATTTGTTAGGATATTGGTCTATTATTAGTTTTGGATTATGCTTTTACATAACATTGGTGTCTGAAACTGATATTCAAAAGACTATGCCATTTATTTTGCAATAGTCCTAACGATTCACATTATCCTCTATAAAACGATGAAATCAGAAGACCATCACAGATAAATCAAATGCCAGTAACAAGACTAAAAGGTATTTAAGACTTGAAGCAAATCTTACTAATTACCTGATAATGTAATTTTATTGCTCCAGCTCGCCCCGTTTTCCCGTGTGCAGGGTTTCTTATCCCCGTATTCATTGTTTGGTCATTCGTCGGCTACTTCCGTTCGAGAGGAGTTGTGTTTACATTTAGTCTGATAATTGTGGCGATATACCGAAGGAATATGTTGCTACGTACAGAAATGCTTTGCATGGTTTTATTTGGTGTATGGTTCTTTGCACGGCACATATGACGGAGAGATAAATAGAGGGAAGAGGGTACTTGTAATTCTAGCAGGTCAACAACCTGGTAAGGAATATTGCATATGTATAAAATGTATTGTTTTGTATTATATATTATGCATCGTTGTTTATTACAAGTGAGTTAATAACTGAAATATTTTTATATTGTTCAGGTCATGCATATTATAATGTTGGCCAACAAGTATGTCTATAGTATATCTGTTAGATAATAATATTTTAGAACTCCATGCATATACATATATTTACATATTATGACTATGATTTTTATTATACCTTTTAAATGAATTAATGGTATTTTTGGAATGTATTATTGTTTCAGTCCAGATAGGAAATTATATAGAACGTATGATGTATAGATTGGAATAAAGGTTAAATCACACAAGGTAGTTGTTTTGTAAGCCTTTCATAGCTCTACCATATATAGATAAAGAGAAACCCGAAGCTGTAACAGAGGGATCTATAAAACCCCGGCGCCAGATAGGATTACCATGCACTCCCCGTCTGACTTTATTCATGGGTACCAGGGTGTTTGGTAGTATCTGCTGAATGGAAATAAAAAATATACCCATAGAAAAAAATCCTGCTATGGATATTTCTACCGTTTCCATGGCAACCATTGGTCTGGACAACGACGCTAGGTAAGGGTTATAATGTAGTATCTATATGCTATTTGGGGTACTAGAAGTTAAAAACTGGTGCAAATTAAAGATAAGACATAAGTTCTTAATTAAAAATATGTTTCCGTTAATTACCTCATTTACATAATCATGAATATTAATGAGAAAACCAAATCGCTCACCAGACAATCAGAGGAGAAGATTTTCACTATGTTTCTATAGAAAACTAGCCGGTCCTGGGACGGGGCCAATTATGACCCAAAGGGCAAACTTTATACAACACTTTTAGAGGACCTAAACATGATGCTATGTGCCAAGATTGAAAGCTAAGAACCTTCCAGTTTCAGAGAAGAAAATTTTCAGTTTTCAATTTATGTTTCTATTGAAAGCTGGCTACTCCTGGGGCGGGGTCACTTATGACCACAGGGGCATAATTTATATATAACATTTGTAGAGGGTGCCAAATATGAAAGTAAAGAACCTTCCAGTTTCAGAGAAGATTTTCAATGTTTTCACTATATGTTTCTATTGAAAGCTGACCACGCCTAGGGCGGGGCCAATTTCAACCTCAGGGGCATTATTTAAACAAGGCTGTACAAAAGGCGATCAAATGACCTCTCAAATAATCAATTGTTCCTCTGAATAGGTATGTGTACCCTAGCATTCCAAACTGACTTTTTGCATTTGAATAATATTATAAATTATTACATAATAATTTAATATTCATAAATATTCATTTCCACCTACTATATTTCATTATAAGTATTTTGTCAATGAGTATTCAGTAGGTTGTGGTGACTACAATGTTCAACCTTCCATACTTCATGATACTTCACTATTCTGTTCATGAATATGCAGTAGGCATTCGAATTAATAATAAACATAGAACAGGCAAAGGGTTAAGACAGACTCACTATCACTTACAGCTACTACATTTTGATACACACCATACATTTGCGCTAAAAATAGCAACTGACCTGATGACCTCTTAATGAGGAAAGACAAGATGCTTAAAAGCGCAGTCAGCTATAAGTTTGCTAGAAAGCTGAGAACCTTCCAGTTTCAGAGGAGACGATTTTCAAAATTTTGACCCCAGGGACATAATTTATATAAATTTTGTAGAGGACCTACATATGATGCTATGTGTCAAAGATGAAAACTGAGACCCCTGTTGATTCAGAGGAGAATAATTTTAAAGATTCAAATTGTTGACGACGAACAACGCACGACGCACGCCGACGGACGACGGACATCAGGCGATCACAAAAGCTCACCAGAGCACAAAGTGAAAGAAAAATACTAGACGATGGTGAAAACTAGATCTTAAATCACCTGTGATGTTCCAGATACTACAATATATGTTCTTAAACATACCCCCTCCAAAGATAGCATTATATAATACAAAATTGTGTCTCTATGAGTTATTTGAATTTTTATTGACGTTTTGCCCATCCATAGCAGACGTACGTCCGGACAGCGTCAGCGCATAGAGAAGATAAAATTATATTTCAGGGCCTTCGAGAGCTGGTAGCTAACAGTACCAACTTGTTACAAAACAAATAATATATACACTGGTCTTTGATTTTGAATACCATGTTGTTAATAGCTTCATGAGAAAAACAAAAAATGAGAGAAAAAGAAGGAAAATTGTGAAAACTAGATCTGAAAACAGTTGTGATGCTCCAAATGCACAGAGATATGTTTTAATAAACAAAACCAACTCATGGAGAGCAATATAGCTGATACTATGTAAAAACGCGTCTCTATAGGTTATCTGCATTTTATTGAGTTTCAGAGTGTCCATAGCAAATGTACGTCCTGACAGCGTCAACGCATAGAGAAAGTAATATCGTTATATCACAGGGCCTTCGACAGCTAGGAGCTAACATTATAAATATGTTACTAAACATAAAAGAAAAACACTGGTCTTTGATTTAGAATATCATGTTATTAATCAGCCCATTAGCATACTCATGAATAATACTTTTCAAGTCAAACAAAAAGGAAAATTATTTAAAAATGGTAGAATGATTTTAAGCCACACGGTATGCTCTAAGTATACCGAAATAAGTTATATTCAGCCGCTTTCAAATTATGATTTAGCTGGTTTATATCAAACGATGGTGTCTGTGTCCGCTACTTTCTTTATACGGGCATGATGGGGCACCTTGCTGGTATGAAAAAATGAATACTTACCACAGTATGTAAACTCCGGTGTATCCATTCCGGAAGCTGAGATCAGCGAATCGAGATATTTACCAATGACACAATCTATGACGGTGATACAGTTTTAAAACATTCAACACACCTCTTCCTACAATGTTGTGATAAATAAACATTAAATATTGGACATGATCCTCGCTGTGCATCAAGTGAAAACAACAGGTGCTTCAAACGAGTATCGCAAATTTTATCTTTTGAAGCAATACCGCACCACGCATGATGGAAATGGCAAAATCAATGAAATATCTACCAGAAAAGTACAATGTACCATGAAAATATTAAGGTTACACGAAAACTTCTTCATAAATAAAAACTATCTAATTTCACTGCCTGTATGACTAGCTGCAATAAGACTGTATAACTAGCTGAGATGTATTATGAATAAACTGTATGACTAGCTGAGATCTCTGGTCTTCGTTACGAAACGAGGGGTGTTAAGTGTTTATTAAATTGAATCTATAAAATGAAGGCAACGAACATCCTTGCAATACACTCGTTACAGATTATTCTGACGAGTGTCAAACCTTTCGAAACGTGGTCAGACTCGGTATTTTGGTTTGAATAGCACCTTTTTGCATAACCCGCAGTCCCATTTTCTACAGTCAATCTGTATTATCAGTCATTTCGTGAAATAACTGTTTCACTTAGTCATTTCATGAAATGCCTAAAATTTTCAGTCATTTCCTGAAATGACTGAAATTCAGATGAAATTCTTACACAGATTGACTAGAGATCATTAACGGGATTCAGGCAATGTGTGAAATGCTTTTAATTTAATAAATTCAATTTCAATTTTTTATTCACATCATTATATATGTATAGTTTTGTTTAATATTTATTATCTATTACTTAAGAAACATTGCATATTTTTCATTAATATTTATGAAACTTTATTTGTATTAAATTTAATATACATGCAATTTTATAATAGTGACAAAAAATAGCGACCCTACGTTAAAAGTACCAGCATCAAGCTTGGGGTATACAGTAAATACTGTTTCAAATTGCCATCTCACAAACCCAAATCCAAAATAAGCTAGGAGGTCGTATATATTGCACATAATTAATAATCGAAATCGTCGTCTTTTAAATTTGCTTTGGGCTCGACGTCATTTTCGCAGACTCAAGCAAAATGAACAAAATACTTTTTAACTATAAGTGTCGTGTCAATATGAGCTTTGATGGTGGCTGAACACGCGTTTTACGCTGGCTAGGTGGATGTTGGTGATCTTAGAGGTGCACTACTTCCAAGATTTAAACGCCATTACAAATAACGTTGTTCGACGTTACGAGTACGTCAGGTCAACGCGCTCTAGAATTATTGACATTATTTGAAGGAGATGTGGAAATAGTCGGTGTTGAACGCGATACAAATTTACAACATATTCCTGCAGATAACATCAAACGTTGAATTTGACCCCTAAAGTACTACGTTTGACGCATCAACATTGTCGTTTTGGTGCAGATGATTTAACAACAGAGAAAAGTGTCATAGCGGTCGATAAATTACCTAAGTTTTTGTACTTAATTTGCATATCTAAATCTCAAATATGGTCAAACCCAAGTGCACCGTTTCTTTTTTATGTCAGTATAGAAGAACATAAAGATCTGTGGTCTGTGTTTGCACATATAGCCTCGTTCTGAAAATTGCATATCTGAATATGCATACAATATCAGATTTAATTTATTTATGACAACCTTCTACCAAAACACGTCTAAGTAATCTAGTATAAATAAGGTAATATAGAGTATTCGCAGTAAACATACAGTAAAATCACGACTGGCCATAGAGTGACATTTTATAAATAAGCAGCTTGTCGTACACCATTCCAATTTCTAGAAATCGTATTGTTGTGTTTTTCTGTTTATGTTTCATTAACAAACACGTCGGGTACATTAATATATTCTAGCTGCGGATGACAATTAGAAGCGTGTCAGCAGAAACTAACTACAGGTGTCGCTGGAACAGTTTTAAAGCACGCTTCAACAACGTGTCAGTAGGCGATGGCAGTGATCAGAAGCTTATTTCAGAGATCTTCAGATTCGGAAGATCTTTGGTGAAGTGAAAGTAAATTATCTTGCTAGTATACTGAGTCATAGCTTACAATTGTTTGTATACACAGGGATAGTAAAATGAAGGTAAATCTTACCCGCTTCGCAGGAGTGTTGCTTACTCAGTGACATTTTGTCACTTCGCTGATCTCAGCTTCCGGAAGCGATGCATCGGAGTTTACATACTATGGTTATGGTACAAATAACGTTTCGATTTCAAAGTGTGATATAAAACTTCAAAAATCTGCTTTCTTTTATTACAGTATATATTTATAACAATGAGTAGGGTATCACAAAAAACGTAATTTATAACAATGAGTAGGGTATCACAAAAAACGTGAACTGATTAAGTCAGTGTCTGACTGAAGCAAAGAGTAAGATAATGAATCAAGAACTTAAACTTTTTAAGAAAACTTAACGAATTATTTGTAGGCTAATGTCTCGGCTCAATTTAATAGTTTTATACTATGGCATGACGAGCGTTTTAATACCACATTTTTCATTTGATAACTTTTTTATCCAATATTTTATTTTTCTCATTCGATGTTTGAACATTTTCCTCCAATCAATGTTACGAACAAATTCCATTTGATAATTTGCCTCCTGGGATAGGCTACGTACTAGATGGGGTTGTAAACGTGATTTTCATTGGGCGAGATTCCTGGAACAACAAAAAATGACTAGAAATAGCACAACGTTCTCCAATACATTGGTAAGTGAAAAATGGTTAGCTAAAAGCTATTTTATATATTTCTTGAGCACACATGCGTAATTGATAAAATATTTAATTAATGAATTAATTTTTTTGTCAATATTTGTCTCTATAAGTGTCTGTATTAAAGATCTAACCATGCCATCTTGAAGCTGAGTGATTTGTTCGTCCAATGGAATCCGAGCTTACGACTACATCTAGTAGCCTATCATATGAGGCAAATTATGGAATTATTTTTTTCGCAACATCAAATGAAACCCACCCCTTCTTCATATTCTCATCTGCCTCAAGAGTCCGCTCCAAAATGTCCACTATGCATTGTTGAAGCAACTAATAATCCATTATGGAACCAGAGAAACTTGATCGATGATAACAGTAGGGCATCGCACCCGGCTTTCTCAAAATAGCCCAAAGTTGGCAGAAATGGTCGTTAATCACCACAAGCAACCAACTACCTTTCTACAAGGTGTTTGAATTGTGTGTCTGAGCATCTGTTAAAATGAAGATGACTTTCTCAGGGCAGATGTAAGAGACAAAGACGCTAAAAAAGTTTTTTAAACAACAGGCTGGAAACTCGGGCAAAGTATTTCGAGTTGTTAGAATACTGGCAACACGGAAATAACTTAATGCATGTGTGGATATTAATTTTGGGGGTCTCATGAAGCACCCTCAAACACCAGGACCATGTAGCATTGGTACTGCTGATGGCTGTTTAGCAAAATCATACATGTCAAAGGAGCTGAATACATTATAGGAGAAGAGGACATTGCAAATGTACCAACACAATTTGAGAAACAAATTGTACAAAAAGTCTGGAATGCTTTATTTTATTCAATGTGATACATTACACGCATCATCAAACAAATATCTGCAAGACTTTTCAGCATGACGCCTGACTTTAGAAATCCGTAAAATCGCCGGTCTGGACCGATTTTTGTATTTTGAGACCAGTTTGGATTTCAGAATTTGAAAAAAATCGGTCCCAAAATCTTAAGCAGACAATACGTTTCTAACCAAAATTATCAGTCTATTTGATAAAGAAATGACCCCATCATAAATTTATCAATTCAGAGATTAGAGGCCCGAGGCAGGGATTATTAACCAGTCATGTTCCACTTAGCCTCTTCTCTGCTAGCCACTAACACTAACCACTCTGATTACCTACCTTGTACTTAACAGTCCGTAGATTTAGGCTAGTGTATGTTGTTTGGTATTTAAAACGAAGCATATGTGTTTATTTCAAAGAAACCGATCTGTAACTTTTATTAAGACCGAAAGGTTACTGAGAAATATATTTGCATCAGGTAATCAGTTCTAGTGGCTTTCGTTTATCTGATGAGACAGTAGTATGCATCATAAGCTAAATAGTGATTACTAATCATGTAAGATTGTAAACAGAAAGTAGGTTTTTTTGCTTCTCTTTCAAAGCCTTCAAAACTGTCACATATGCAAACTTGAAATGTCATTGGTTTTCGCGAATGTAAAATGTCATTAGTTCATTTCGATTTTTAATGCTGTCATATGAGTACATACAAACCATAAGATGGGAAATATCCAACATCTAAACATACTACCAGAGGGCTATTGTCCGCAAATTGGGGGGGGGGGGTGTGGAGGGTTTCACGAATCGAGAAATTGGTGAAAATTTCTAGAGCCCTGTGGCCTGAAAGTATTGATGTAATTTTCATTAAGATATGTGGGGATGGAGTTCAGAAAAGCTGCTAGTGTAAGGGGAGAATACAAACGAACTAACCTGCTGACTAGAATGCAACAAGAGACAACTTGTTCCAAGTAATTTGTAAAGCATAAAGTAATGAAGCTTATGCAGAGCAATGTTTTGAAGTCAGCACAAGAGGAATCTGATATCAGATATCAGGTGTTAGCCAGAGAACAAGAATGCACGACTGTTCAATGAAAAAGTAGTCAATTCAAGCAGGAAAAGACACACAAATTGCAACCACAACCAATACGCCGACAGAAAGCAAGCAACAGACGCACAACCACACACACGCACACAAATACACGAGACGAACATTACAAACCCGAACGGACGCACAAGCACAAAGAATAAGTGACATATGTTTCATACTGTTTGATTACACTGACAGTTTCATGCTTACTGTGACTCTGCCATCACATTTAACGGGAAAGTGTGTTTGTCACCAAATAAGGACTCCTGGAAAGAGTTTCGTTACTTCACTAGTACGTCTTGGAAACTTGAGCTATTTCAGCTGACCTAATAGGTGAATAAGAATCGTTCACATACACAATGTACGCTGAATTGAAACTTCTCAAATTTAAGCGTGAAGATAAGCGCTAATTTCCATAACATTGACATGGGATCTTTGCCACCTGGTAGAAAATGCTTAGTCGGACACATTTAACGGATAATCTATCAGGTGCGAATTTGGACGAGCTCACATATAGTCTATGTGGTTCTTGGACCATTCCATTATGAGTCCGCGGTTACTTGCCTCCACAAGTCATAGTAGACAACTAGACATTCTATAGGTTACTCTTGAGGCAAATGAAGAAGACGAAGAGTGGGGATCTTTGAATACACTGATTATTATTGGGACTAGACTTGCATTACAATGGATACAGATATGGTGATGAATGACCCTTGAGTCGTGACCCTTGTGCATGACACATCATCTCATCATGATTGTTCCGTGTGTGAAATTTGAAAGCTCTATAATGATTAGTTTAGAAATGACAGCCAAAAAAAGAAACCGTAACGGACGGACAGACGGACGGACAGGCAGACGGACAGCCAAACAGACGACGGAAAAGTTATCCCTAAGTGACACACTGCCTCTCGGCAGGTGACACAAAAAGGTTAATTCCTGAATTCTCATATGCTTTATCAAAGTAACACTAGACATGTTACTTAACCACTGCTAGACATGATATTGTTAGTTTGGACAGTGTGATAGTTGTGCATGAGACCGAATTTGCTATGAAGCGTGCTTATGGCTTTTTATGGAGTTTAGGTATCCAGTACATTGTCGAAAGTTTATGTTTTGTGATTAACATATCAGCATTGAATTGTTTACATTTATTAACATCTTCAGATGTTATGCCATTTTCAGATTTAGAGACCACAGTGTATGACTTTGTTTTAGTGAGTGTCTAAAACATTCACATAATACAGTCGTCAAACGATTATTACATTATTTGAAGCTTTATCAGCTGGAACAAAACACGTATTTAGAGTGAAACTCTTGTATAGTTTTCTTATGATAACTAAGGTTTACGCAGAAGAAGGTGATTGTTAGATTTGTTAAACGCTACACGCGTACCAATTATGTTTGAAATTTGCTTTATCCACTCTATGAGTGTAATATTGTCAGCATGTTTCCGATACTGAAGGATCCCAGAGAGTTTACGATTTTGCTACGGCGAGTTTCGACATCAATTAAAAAAGGTAGTCTGTATTTAGGTCCCTTAGTTAATAAAATACGAACACGCTGGGCGTCAATAACGTTACATTGCCTGTAATAACATGACAAGCCTCGGAGTAACAGAACTCAGAGAAATTACAATTTCAGCTAACAGGAGCATTATTTTCAATATTAAGGTCCGATACAATTTTATTACATTTAAAATGATATGTTTAATAGGTAATTTGTCTCTATAGCAGACAATTTGAGATTCTCAATTTTTCAAACAGGCAGGGATGGTTTTAATTACACTTTTGTCGCGAGGTATAGATTGTAGATCGATACAGTCTACACCTTAGTTAACAAATGGAATTTTAAAAACAACAAGATGTGTTTGTGAAACACTATGCCTTTGACTAGGAAGGATGACCTTGACCCTTGACCCATGAACATCTTCTTTGTATGGTGAACATTTTTGCAAGGTTATTTTTAAATCAATTCACAGATAAAAAATGTTATAGAAAGGACACGGAATTTTGGACGGACGGACGGATGGAAGGACGGAAGGACAGACGGAATGACGGACAATGTGATTACTATATGCCCGCCGTTGGGGGGCATAAAAATGCATGGTCAGACACTGAATCATCGTGTGGCTGAAGAACATGAAAAGTGTAGTTTTTATTGAAAGAAACTATTTTATACAAGGGATCGGTTTGTAAGATCACTTGGTCCGCTTTTTTGTCAATGTCCCGTACAGATGAAATAGACAAAGAACATAGGCGAGAGAGCATATCATGTTTACCAGATTATATATTTATATTGTGTAGATCTATAACAGAAGTTCTAAGGCGAGCTTTGCGCTTGATGTTAGCGTATTAACGGATACCATGTGATCCCCTTTTACGTTTTCTGATATAGCAAATGGAAACTATGTCAATGTGACAGCTATCAAACTGGTAATATTTCTACAGACCGTAAATATTACCTGGTGAGTTTGATAGATGTTGTCATTCAGGCCTAAAGGAAAATGTGTTTTGAATCGGTTTGAGTTCAATCATATATGAAAAGTATTAAAGTCAAGTCTAGATTTGAAGCTGTTTGTGATATTATTATCATAAGCAAGATTGTCAACTGGCTGAACTATTAATGTTTTTAAATGAATGTCTCGATTTACGAACATGTTGGTACAGAAAATTTTAACTTTATTATCACAGCACTGATATGCATGTTCACGAAATCTTGTTTTTTTAATGAGCATCGAGTTTGGCCAACGTATTTGATACCACAAAGGGATGCGCTTCAGGTTAGAACGTAAACCACAGCAGAAGTTTTACAGTCAATATCAGAAGTGATTTTGGTGCTATAAATTCTCCCATTTAATAGTAGGATTGCAAGACAAATTCCTACAGAACTTACACC